>VXAX01003261.1:986385-999081 GCA_013399835.1 Leptocoma aspasia
CTTTCTGTCTCACCCCTCCTGTTCTCTGATGCTTTCATCAGTGTGTGTTGGGAAAATTATCATCAGTTTCATCAGTGTGTGCTGGGAATTGTGTAGCAGAGGAGAGCAGTGGACAGGAGCAGGTTCAGTACTCCCAGCTGGCAGTCTGCACCCCATAGCTGGGCATGACCCTTTGCCTCACATTGCTAAGGATTTAAACACTTCACCATCTCTGCTGGAGTACAGTCCTTCTAACTTCATGAAAATATGGAAATTTTGTTCTCATGTACCAGAGAACAAAAATATCCTTTTTGGTGTTTTGGTAGTACCTGAAAGGTCCACAGTCAAAGGAGGGAGGCAGGGACATGATGGTGTAAGCCACAGGCAGGAGGCTGAGGAAGAGGATCAGCAGCAGCAATCCCATGTAAAAATTATTAGACTTGGATGCTTTGAAGACTCTTGCATGAGGGACATTGCTACTCATAACAGCCCAGCACTGAAAATACATGGAGGTTAATAAGCGCAGCACGTTTATACCCACGAGCCCTGGTGCGTAAAAGGATCCCATCCTGAAAAGGAAAAGAGAAGGACAGGCGCTGTTTTTTGACAGACTGGAAGGTTTACTCTTTTCAAGAATAGGAAAAGAGGTGTTTGTGTGGTGACAAGATTGTTCACAGGCTGATTGGTGCTCCCACTCTGTGCTCCCACAGCAGAAGCCACCTGCACCCACAGGTTATGGTATGGTCCCCCTCAGTGAGGACCAGCAAGGCCTCAGACATCTCAGGGGTTGCAAAGAAAGCTTTTAGTTTTTGACAAAAATTTTTTGGAGATGGCTTGGGAAATGTTAGGTGAATGTAACCAGCAGAGAGAGACACACTTTTACAGTTAAGCTCAGAAAGCCAATCAGTCAGAAAAAACAGAACCCAAAGGTTTATCTAGTTGTCTTGAAAGCTTTCTAACTCCACTGACAGGTTTTCTAAATAACGTGAAAAACAAAAAAAAAAAAAAGGAAATATCTTACCAAATCATTCCCTGGTTGAAAACCAAACCCAAAACGTTGCCGCTAATGTCAAACTCTGCATAGGATGGCTGTATGGGGGGAAAAAAGGAAAGTGTGCTGTTGCTAGAGGTACCTGCTATTGTTTTCTGCTGGGTGCAAAATGCTTGTTTAAAGCTGGCAGGCAGGGGTTCCTGGGAGGGCTCCTGCTGCATGCACATTGCTTGAGTGACCAGCAGCAGTGTGGAGAAAGCAGAACTGGAGCTACTGCCCTCTGTGGGCTGCTCTTGGCTTCCTGAAAACTGGGAAGATATATGGAGGTGCTTAGAGCTGCTCTGTGTTTCTCTCTCCCTGCTAATATAACACCAGCTGTGAGCATGGCACGGAACTACATTTAAACTCCAGCTGGTGCCTGGCTACGGACTTACAGCTCCACCCTGGTAAAATACTGAATCTTGAAGCAGTGATAATTATGAGCTGGAAGGCAAATGCTATGCTGGATTATGTCCGTGTCCCTGGGTCCAAGCTGCTGAAGAACAGAAGCACAGGGCAAAGGGATAGAAATACGAGGGAATATATGAGCTGATGGGCATTAGGTGACATTTTACTCTGTGCTAGCTGATATGTTGCTCCATATAAAGCAGTATTTTAGCTATCTGATGTGGGTGCTAATGGTGGCAGGTCCAGAACAGACTGATCTGATCTACTGGCAGTATTTGTTGATTTATAAACTATTATTCTGTTAGATTTGCCTATGATGAAGCTATTTCTTCTATATATATCTACTTACGTGTGCACAAAACTCAGGTGATTTTTGGCAGATTAAACTGTATGTAAAGATTTTCATGTTATGTTTTCTTGGAAAAAACTACTTTTTTTTTCTTTTTAACTGCAATGCAGAAAGCAGAATTCTAAGAAATGGTAAGTGATGCTCTTATATCTTTGGAATATCCTGTGTGGTATGTCTGTTTTTCATTTGCATTTACTTAATACTGTCAGCAATTCATGAAGTTGAAGATGGTTTGTGCTTTATGATGAAAACTGAAGGGGAGCCTAGTCAGAGTCTTGCTTAGCTGACTGTTCACAGCTTTGGGAGTGTATACACTGTTTTCTTTGTTCTTTTGTTTGTGGTCCATTTCTACTTTAAATCTTTAGCTAGAGGTTAATATCGGCTTCTTTTCACATTAAAATGAAGACAACTTTCAGTGTCTGCTCTCCTCTGCCTTGAGTATTCCTACGTGAGAAGGCTGGGTTGAACAAGAAGCTTAATTCATTATCTGCATTAGAAAAACATATAAAATTGTGCTGGTGTCTCTGGCTAGGTTGGTTTAGGTGGCTGTCAGCAAACCATCTTTGCACAAACAATGGGAGTAATTTCATGCTGCTTGGCTGCTGGAAGGACCTTCCTAGGCCACCCTGGGAAATGTCCTCTGCCTCCCTCAGAAGAAACACAAAGAACTCCACAAGTAGCAAAATGCCTGTTGTGCCCTGCCTGCTCTTCCTTGACCAATACCCTCCTTTTTGCTCTTCTCCAAACCGCTCCTGGGAACCCTCCCACTACAGCAGCTGGACAGTGGGTGCACTGATCTGCTCAAAATCTTGCAAGGTATTTTCATCTCTGTCTGAATCCATCTGGTTTTGTTTCCTCTCAATGGATTTCCCTCCAACCCTCCATTATTTTATTTTGTGTTTTGTGCAGCTCCGGTACTGACTGCTTTGGTAATGTAGCCTTTATGAATACCAAAGAGTCCAGTGCTGTTGTGTGTTAAACACACATGAGAGGGGAAGGAAATGCTCCTTGTTGCGCTGCAGCAGAAGAAGCACCAGCTTCCAGGAGCAATCAGGAGACACTGCTGTGAGAAAAGCAAGTTCCTGCCTGCAGGGTGGGCAATGAACAGGAAGGTCTGGGGCTTTGAAAAGGAATAGAGAAGGGCCCAAAGTTTTGGGGTTATAGCAGCTGAATGAACACCGAGTTATTTATTTTTTAAGTCAGCTTCACATTTTGAAGTTCTGAGATGGGGGGGAGAACTGCATTTTTGTAGAGTTCTTTCTGGGATTGAGCTGATTGACCCAGAAAAGTGAAGCACAGACCATGGATACCAATTATCCAGCAAGACCAGACGGCCACTGGAACCATTCGAAACAAATTCATTTGTAGTGTTTGACCAAATGGCCCTAAATTATTTTTATCTTCTTGGCTATAAGATACTGACTCGGCTATAAGATACTTACAAATCCAGCCTCTAGGTCCCAGCACCAGCAGTAATTCACAAATCTGACAAAGCAAGCTCGGATGAAATCTCCCACCAGAATGGTTATGTAGGTCACCAGGATATCAGACACAGTGAGCCGCACAAACTCCTGCAATTTAGAAAAAGGAAAAAAAACCCATTTAACTCCTATAATTTCAGTAGCGCATTCAGGACTGTATTTTTTATTAAGCTATTTGTCTTTCTATGACAGCAATCTTCAGAAAAGCCTGCCATGAGCAAACTCCCTGCCTGTTTTCAAACACTGTGCAGTGCCTAAGCTCTACCTCTGCTCTTGGGAGCTGCGAGCTCTGTTACAGCTGTTAGACCTGATAGCTGCTGCTGGCATTATTGACTGCACTGCATGCTGTGGCAGCACAGAAAGTGGGAGCAGAATGCTAATGCTGCAGTAGTGCTGGTGTAAAATACACAGATGCCCTCAGTAGTTTTGATTGTGAATAGCTCTGGTACGGCTCAGCTCCATAACTTTTATGTGGACTCCTAAGAAAATTGTTCAGTTGTATATAAGAGCTGTGTGTAGGTGTAGAGAAAGATGTGCAAGACAAGGAAGATAAAATTACAGGCAGAAGGAAGACTCATAGGGTGGAAATAACTGGTGGCCCAAGGATTCAAAAGGGAAGACATAAAAACGGTTTTTAAAGTGTGAGGGGGGAAAAACAAAGATCTGCTGAATAACAGCTCAGCTGCACCAAGGATCAGCTCCTTCTGAGGGGTGACAGTGGCTGGACTTTTCCCACACGACTGAGAATCACTTGGCTTTTGAAGATGCCTTGAGTGTGCACAGGAATGCATTAGCCTTGTAGTTTGTCAGCTCCTAAATATCTCTGTCAGCCAGTAAACACCAGCTTTTACTTTTTAAGTTGTGCATAGTCTGGCTACAGATCTTCTCGATGCAAGGTAAATGTTGCAGGGTTGATTTTTGTGGTGAAACTCTGAGGACTTGAAGGCCACCCTGCCTGCCTTTCGAGGGGGTTACTTTTGCCTAATTCTGCTTTCATCCCATGGCCTCATGCTGCATTATGGATTGGGACATGTCAAGAGTTCCCCTGAGGCATGTCCTCTGATTGGGTTTTACACTTGCACCAAAGCCTCTCTGGAACACGTGCAACAATAAATGGAGAAGAGAGGTTTGCTTCAAAGGCACAGTCGTGGTCTGAGCAAGAACATGGTGCAGGCGTGGCTGCAGACTGCCTGGCCTTTTGTGCTCTTCACGGCCAGTGCCTCAGAGCTGTGCATGCCCTGGTTGCTTCCTGCTGAGGATTTCACCACTGTGGCTTGAGAACCATGGCCAAGGGCTTGTATTGCCTTGGTGATGTTGTATGAGAGTGGAGGAAAGAGCTGCTGTTTGTGAGGAAAACGTCAAGCCTGGAAATGTTAAAGACATCAATGAGAAAAACAAAAATGGACCATCCCAAACCAACACAGAGACTTGCTACATGATGAATTTCTTACGATGCCGACAGTTGTCTCCCAGCAGGGTCCCCTGGGCACGTCTGCAGGGTCGAGGGGAGGTGGGGTGACAGTGCTGTCATTCCCTGCAGATGAATTTTGGTGACCAAGCAGTGTCCAGTGCGTGATGTTTTTTACCACATCCTCTTCTGCCAGCTGCAGAGACCAGCCCCCGCCCCCCCCCCCGNCAAGGCATTCAGTTCCTCCCTCTTCCTTAGCAGTTATCACCCCTTGTATAAACATCCATCCACAATGGAGTTATAGTGCTGGCAATAGCACAGAAACTCCTCTTTTGCCAGGAGCAGGAGAGCAGCAGCTGAGAGCAGGTCAAGGCTCCATGAGCTTTTGGGGAGCAAGCACCATGCTCCCTGCACATGGAGGAGTCAGATCTCCTTCAAGGCTCCTGTATGCCTTCACCCAGTCCTCCTCTTTCACATTATTCATAATTTTTCAGGGCAGAGCAAACTGCCTTGATTCTTCTAATTCTTCTCAGTTTAAAACAGAGTAATTTTTTCTGTGGATAAGTTAGACATTTATCCTTTCCTGCAGTTATCTGCCCACAACATGCTACCAGGATAATGTTAAAGAGGGGAGGCAGGGGAAGAGGATTATAAACTGTATCCTCAGGGTCTGCAGTAATAGAAATTGCAAACAGTGTCAGAGGGAGAAAAAAATAGAATTACCCTAACATGCTGTGATTGTAGGAAGACAATAACTAGGCTCTTTTCAGGGCTGCAAAGAGAAGCCAGAGACTCTGCTTGGTGAGTCTCCCTGGGGCACTGCTCAAGAGGACTGGGGACAGAGCAAAAGGGGTGATTGTCCCTGCTGGCTGTGGGGACAGGACATGTTCACCCTCAGCTCTGGGAAATACTGTTTGACCATGGCTTTTTGGATCAGCTCTTACCTTTTCGTTGACATCATCCATCAAGGCCAACAAAAACGTGTAGAGGTTGCCCAGGAAGAGCGCAAAGATCCGCCCCAGCTGCCATTTCAGCCCAATGCGGGGATGGTAATTTTCTAGTGCGGCGATGGTTTCGAACAGCGGAGGGCAAAACATGCCCAGCAAGGACATCACAATTTCAACCTGCCACACGAGGAAAACGAGATAACTGCTAATAGTAACAACAGTGACTATCTTACTTTGAGCAGAGTGGGAGCTGCTGGCAACTGGTTGGATATTTCTGAAGGATTTATAAAGGGGAGGGAGTCAAAGCAAACTCAGCTTCTGGCTTTGCTTAGCATGCAGGCAGCACAGCGTCAGACTTCAGGGCCGGGTTGCACAGCTTGCTCTTGCAGGAACGCTTTTGCTCTTATCTCAAAGGGATGAGCTCCAAAGAACTTGCTCCCTGTCAGTCCAGACTCATGAATATTTAGGTTCCTCAAGTACCTTGCAGTATTGCTTGCATCAGCTCCAAGGTTCTTATTTTAGTTTCAGAGGAAGTGCAAGACTTGGTTTGTGTGATAAAGATAATTAGTCAATGCTAATGTTTATTTTCCACGTTCAGCACCTTTGCTTTTGCAGAAGACATTTACAGATTTGAACAGAAGCACATCAAGATCTCGGTTTTGCAGCTCAAGAAAATGTGTCCCAGTGGTATCGTTGTTCCTCTTTATCATGCCAGATACTAATTTGTACTGTGGTCAACAAGGTCTTTGGCGAGTCAAGGTTACTTCAGGCATGACTTTAAATTTTTTTATGGCCCTACAGGCCCATGGCCTGTATCTGTACAGGTCCAGGCAATCTCTGACTCCTCTTTGTGCTTTTCTTTCCAGGAGAAGTAACAGTACCCAGCACTATATTTATTCAGATCTCACATTATCACCAGGAAAGGGTCAGACATTAAATTTTTTTTTTTAATAATTTTTTTTTTCTTTGGGAAAAGTCTACAGTGCTAAATCAAAGCATTTTGTAAGCAAGTGCTGTCTTTCTAAAGTTTTCTGAAGGAATTTTGAAAATGCATGGCTTTGAATTTAATTTGGCTTTGATATATAAATACATGATAATATAGTAGACATTGAAATTAAATCTTTCCATACGTTGAAATATTTTTTGCTGTATGTGAAGAGCTTAAGCATTTGAATTTCTCATTCCAAAATCAGACAAAGGAAAACTTTGAAAATTGACTTTTTTTTTGCAGTTTCTAAAATTTTATTCCCATTATTCAAGGTGGATGACAGAGATTTGATTTTAGAGTGAAGTCTGATTATGGACATTTCTAACACCTGGACAGCTTTCTAGTACAACAGAGTTTGTAAGTGTTATTATGCAACTTGATTCTTAAGATGGTGGTTGGTGTTCAAAGTGCTGAAAAGCCACTTTCTTTTGACTTTTCTAGTGATTTATTATAAGAGCATTTTCCCTTCTCTGCAGGAGTTGCTAATTTGCCCTAGGAACTTTTAGTGAGATCAATGTGCCTTGCAGCTACAAGAAGTGCAAAGGTACTGAAGGGGACTCCTGGGCCCTGGTAGGGAATCCCCCTGCCTTGGATGCTGTCCTCAACCTGTGGCAATTAATTTGCTGATGTCCGAAGCAAATTATCCCAGCAGAAAACTGGAAGCAAAGTTTCCTTACCTCATTTCTTTCATACCACCCAACGTTTTGCATTTTGGAAAATGTCTGTGAGCGTTTCACCACAAAATAAATGAGGTAGCCACTCCCACACAAACAGCATATGATGAGGACATTGGCCAAAACCCGCAGGAACCTCCTCAGGTGGATATTCTCATCCTTGTTGCTTTCTTGCTCATCCACAATAGACTCCTGAAAAAACCAGGGGTTTTCAAGGGATTGGGATGGATATCTTGCAGTACCAAGCATAAGGTGACATCACAAGGTTTTTCACCCTAAGAAACGCAATCTTCTGCTATTCTGGCTATATCCAACTTGGTAGTTTTGGTTAAATTCAAACTAAGATTCATAGAGGCATCCTGGTTTGACTGAAAGATATCAAATGGCAAAGAGCTTGACATATCCCAGGGAACTGCACTCTAAATTAATACAAATTTTTTTAGAAGCCACAAAAAGGCAGTTATGGGAAATGGGTCACAGAAGCTGGAGCTGCTATGGATCAGCACCTCGTCCTATTCATATGGAGAGATGCTGAGTAGGTACCCAGATTTCCCCTTAAATCTCTGCCATTGGTAGGTGGTGGGAGTGTCTCCAGGAGCAGGCAGAGGACAGTTAGGTTTACCTTGAAGCTGGTGGTGATGGATGCAAACTTGTTGTCTGCTGTCTCTGGGTTGCCAATGAGGTAGTCCCAGCTGGTGAACATTTTCCAGCTGAAAATGAAGTTGTCATCATCTCCATCTGCCGTGCTTTCGTTGGCATTGCGAGCCATCCTGCGTAAGGATGTGTGCAGTGACAAGGTCAGTGCTCCACAGAGCCACCACGTACCTTTCAGCTTTGCAAAGCTTGGGTAAGATGGAGTGGGGCAACCATTCTTGGGGCTTGGGAATGACTAAAATGTGCCATTGGACTTTAGGTCTAAGGGGGACTGAACTGTCGACTGTCAGGGCTACCCAGGTCTTCTGTTAAAAACAGTGACACAGAGAAAAACTAGCATAGGTGAACAAGGAGGTTAAGGATTGCTTTGTCCAGCTGGTACCTAAAGAAAGTCTATTTATGGTGCTTCTGGGTCCTAGGCTGCAGTATATGCTTATGGCTACCTTTAGTTAGTTAAATTTAGGCAAAACCCCCATGTCCCATCCACTGCAGCACAAAGTTTTAGTGAGACTTCACAATGCTGGAGCCAAAGAGCTTGCAGCAAGTCATGCAGGGAGAGAAAAAGGATTATTCTTGTTAATCAGCATAGGAGCTGATATGGCTTCTGCTGTTTCCTCTCTATTATTTGATCCCTGAAATCCTTCTGTAAGTACCCCTAGAGTTCCTAGCACTAGTCCCTCAAGGAAGGCAAGACAACAGACGCTGCAATTTCATGGCAAATGTACAGCAAATCCCCATGTCCCACTCCAGCCAAAGGCTCAAGGAGCTCTTTCTGCTGCACAGCAATATGGCCTGTTTCAGCAAGCGATACAAATCCACGGGCTTATCCTTTCTTCCAAAGAAAGGAAGAACTTTTCATGGCATGTCCTTCAGGCAGAGATAGAGTGGCTTATTTTTCGATTTTTAACTTTGCAGAGACCATTACAGCACTGACAAGTGCTTTGGCTGCATCCTCAGTGCCCTGAGGATGCTGTGGGAGCCTCACTGGTATTTGGGGACAGTGCACAAGGGACACAGAAATTGTGGCCACTTCTAGACTCCACCGATTTGTTTGGGGACTCAGCAAACACAGTCTGGTAACATTTGGCTCTTTTCTGCAACCCTTGCACTGTCTGTGGGAACCACGTTGTCTTTCAGGAATGTTTATTTCGCAATGAAAGCGTGCAAAAGGAACCTTTGAAATTTACTGCAAGTAAAATCCTCCTTCATTTATAAAATTGGCCTGTTTGATGGGCCTGTAGTAATGTTGGAGGAAGGGTTAAAGAGATCTGGTGAGGAGGAGAAGGAAGAAGATGGCTGGAGTAGGAAGGGGTCAAAATAGTGCCCATAAATACATGGATGAGGCAGGGGAGTGACCAGGTCCCCCCCACCCACCAGAGCCAGGGTAGTGGACGGGGAGTGCATGAAAACAGCAGGCACACACCCCGCTTTCCCCACATTCCCCCAGCCATCCAGCCAAGTCTGGGTGCCCATGGAGAGGAACCCAGCGGTGAGACACATCTGGGTGGATTTTGCAGAGGGCGCAATGTCAGCTGCACTTACGATCTTATAACAACCATCAGGCTGTAGCCAAATATGCTGATCCCAACCATGAAATATGCCATTGGCAGCCTGTATTTCAACCAGCCAATTGTCCTCTGGTTGTTGTAGTAGCCGTAGAAGAGTGCTGAGTATTTGATGTAGCCCTGGAGGTAAAGCAAAAGAAATTCTGTGTAAGCTATGCAGCTTCTTTTCTGCAGGAAAGGGGTTTCTAGAGAAAACTGAAGATTTAAAACNTGAAACCGTGCAAAAGGAACCTTTGAAATTTACTGCAAGTAAAATCCTCCTTCATTTATAAAATTGGCCTGTTTGATGGGCCTGTAGTAATGTTGGAGGAAGGGTTAAAGAGATCTGGTGAGGAGGAGAAGGAAGAAGATGGCTGGAGTAGGAAGGGGTCAAAATAGTGCCCATAAATACATGGATGAGGCAGGGGAGTGACCAGGTCCCCCCCACCCACCAGAGCCAGGGTAGTGGACGGGGAGTGCATGAAAACAGCAGGCACACACCCCGCTTTCCCCACATTCCCCCAGCCATCCAGCCAAGTCTGGGTGCCCATGGAGAGGAACCCAGCGGTGAGACACATCTGGGTGGATTTTGCAGAGGGCGCAATGTCAGCTGCACTTACGATCTTATAACAACCATCAGGCTGTAGCCAAATATGCTGATCCCAACCATGAAATATGCCATTGGCAGCCTGTATTTCAACCAGCCAATTGTCCTCTGGTTGTTGTAGTAGCCGTAGAAGAGTGCTGAGTATTTGATGTAGCCCTGGAGGTAAAGCAAAAGAAATTCTGTGTAAGCTATGCAGCTTCTTTTCTGCAGGAAAGGGGTTTCTAGAGAAAACTGAAGATTTAAAACCCGGAAAATCAACTTGGAAAAGTTTTTAGGGTCGCATTCTTGTCTGTTGCTGGCCTGGCACCTTTGAGAGGCATATTCTTAAGAGTTTATCCTCCTAAGAGAGGTAAGATGAGGGAGACCATGTCAGAGGATAGTGGCTTAGAACTAAAATGTGGTTTTGATTCATCACTGTTTCATCCTTCCCAGAAAAACATCCATATTACTCTTTGTGGCTGTAGCCCACCTGCTTCTCTAAGCCAATAATCAAACACTCAGATCTTGTATAAAAGCTGTAGCAAAGGGCCTTCCTACCATGATATGAAACTTTTCCTTTCAGGTAGGAGGCAGCTGATGCTCAGTGCCTTGCAGATTTAGTTCCTTTTACTGGTTGCCACCTGCAGAGCAAATATAACTAAAGAGTGAAATCAAAGCATTACTTTCCTGTGGAAAGCAGAGCTCAGACACAATATCAACCATGTTGTCTCAAGTAGATCTATTTTTTGCTGTGCAATCTGTTAGGCATTCAACAAGCGTGCAGATCACTTAATCCACATTAGCAATCTCTCCCTGTTTTTCTGTCATATCTCATCCAAGTTGATGTGTATCACTGCACATTGTACTTCTCTATTTTTTGCCCCTTTTCTTTCAGCTCCTGAGTTAAGTGTACTTAATCAGTCTGGCCGTGATAGTTGAGCAAGCTCCCCTCTGAACAAGCCTTTGGAAAGACATAACTTGAAGCTCTTATCAGAGCCTGTGTAATGGATCTTGTCTAGAGACATTGAAGGGTTTACATGTAAAGGGGCTTCTGGAGGCTGTCTAGCCAAGCCCCTTGCTCAAAGCAGAGCCAATTGCAAAAGGAAGTGTTGTGGCTCAGGGCTATGTCCAGCTGAGCTTTGAAAATCTCCAAGGAGGGAGCTCCCACGACCTTTCTGGGCCTTTCTTCTAGTGTTTGACCACCTTCACTTGATCAATCAAACTAAGCTCCCCCAAAACTCTAGGCTTTTTACTCCTAACCTAATAAAAAGCTTTGGTACCCCCAGGTGCCACAGAAGCTACATTTTTGCCCTGCACAAAGTGCTGTGCCAGAGGTCCAGGACCACTCTGTGTGTGTTTCTACGGGTGCAGCAAGCCTGTGGCTGGCACAGCACAGCACGGCTGCTTGGGGCTCGCAGCCTGTTACACACCATGTCTGCTGGGGAGGTGTGGTGGAAGAAAGCCTTGTAAAATACAATGTCCCTGGAAGGCGCTAGTGAAGTTTGCTTCTCAGGCTGTAATTCCAAACCTTTGTCTTCTTGATTCATCAGATGTCAGGGACTGAAAAATTAGTTTCTCTGCTCACATTATCCAGTATGTTCTTTAAACTCCATTTGTGAGACATGGTGTCTGGTGTCCAAGTGAGATTTATTCCTTTCCACTCCTCTATGAATCCGTGATGTGACCTCCTTCCTGCCAAAGCATACATTTCCCCAGCTCCTCTCTCCTGAAAGGTATTTTTCAGGGTAACAGTATTGACTCTTCTTTTATGCCTACTCTGATATATATTTCCCCCCTGCACCTCTCCTGTGCAGCATGCCGGAATAAGCCTCTATTCATTTTCAAAGGGCAAACCTCTGCACAGGGCTTCATTTGACATCTCCTGGCTGCAGAGGGTGTTTGGGTTCAGTGTTGCCCCATAGCTGGAGATGCTTCTTGGGCTTGAATGATTGTTCCCTGATGTCAGACAGGAAGGGAATGGGTACTGGATGGGGACCTGTAGGGCCCAGGGGTTCAGAGGACCAACACTTCAGTGACAGCAGGGGAATGTAGATGTGTGTACCAAGCCAGAGGCAGGAGACTGGCAGGTCATGGGAGTAAGCATTTCCTGGAAGCATACAGCCTCATCCAGAGACAAGTTTCCTTACTGATAGGTCTGTTACTTATGGTCTCCCAGAGAAAATCAGCAGCTGCATTTAATCACTCCTTCAGATTTTTCTGTTTGTTTGTTTTGGGGTTTTATTTTGCCTTTTTTTTTTCTTCTGGGTTAATGAGTTTAAATGCTACCTCTTGTATTTTTTACACTGCACTGCTCAAATGAGCTTTTCATTCCTTACATTAAAAAATCCTTACATTAAAAATACATCCCTTACATTTCATTCCTTACTATTAAAAATGTCCCTGATTCACCTCTGAATTCTGGGCTCTGGCAGTGGGGGAAAGTGCTGGGTGAGGAAGGGTTGAAAGGTTCTCAGCAGACCATGGGGAATAAATGAAGGCCTGGCCCTGGCAGGTTCCTGGACACCAGTATTTGAAGCCTTATTAATAGATTAGTTTAAATAATCTGGTTTACAGCAAAGTAGCTTTTCTTTTGCTTGGTTGTTTTTATTTGTTTGGTTTGGTTTTTTTCTTTGGTGGTGGTGGTGGTG
>VXAX01003261.1:999093-1114788 GCA_013399835.1 Leptocoma aspasia
GGTGGTTTTTTTTTTTTTTTTTTAGCTAGCGATATTGCAAAGTGGTTTATTACAGAAGGACTGAAGCATGTGGTCCCGTGCTTGTAGCATGTGGGCCAGCGCTGACAAGCATTAAAAGAATATTTCTAGAAGTAACTGCTTTGAAAGTCAGATCCCAAGGCACTGGTTACATCCAAAAGTCTTCACCCCCTGCACATACATTTTCTTGGTCTGTCACCTAAAAACACTTAACCCCTTTGGCTTAAATCTTCAAAGTAACTGGGGTGGGAGGTGAATTGGTATTGCAGGCAAGCACCCAGGGATGGCTGGAAACTTGGGATTTTCCTTTGGGTGAGAGTCCTAAACTTTTGTTCCCACTTCAAGCTCATGTAAATATTTCAGGGGAACAGGAAGGGCAGGGACATGAGGAGCAACCCCCTTCCCAATCACTTTCAGTGGCCTGGCAAGGTGCTCCCTGCTTGTAAAGGGGGTCGGCAGCTTGAAGTCTCTGTCTGGCTGCCTGGTTTGGAGCAGCTCCAGCCTTTCACCTGGCTGCTTACTGCCTTTCCAGTTGGAAGCAAAATGGCTTTTGTGTCTACACCCACATGTGATGTATGCCAGGCAGAATATTTGTATATGGAAGTGGTTCAAATCCATATGCAGGTGTCTGCATGTGGGCACATTGTTTTGGCCAGAAATCTCAGCATCCACAAGGATTTAGTTGCAACAAAAGGCTTTCCAGACTTTCTCTGGAAGAAATAGGTGCTCTGCTAGTTTATCTTGGAATAAGTTCACCCTTGTAGCACCACTAACTTCTGAGGGCTTTTAGGAGGTATTCAAATGATCTTTTATGATTAACATCATGTGCTTACCTCAAAATCCCAAAGAACTGAAAAATCCATAGCTGTTGCTTGTTCATCCCGGGGTACAGTTTTCCTTGGCAAACTCCCATATGGCATTCCCATCAGGACCTGGAGAACATTAATAACAGTAATGCATATATACTATAAAACACCAAAGAGTTTTTAACGGGTTTTTTTTCTTAATGAGTCTGTTTTGGTTTGCCTTTGGTTGGTTTTCCTTTTCTGTTGATTTTGATATATATTTTCTTTTTTAATGCTAGAGCATCAGTATTTAAAAACTGCTTAGCATTAATTTAATTTATAATTATTTAGTATTAATTATATATATTAATATTTTATACTAAGTATATTTATTAATGTACAATATTAAATTTAGTGTTAATATTTAGTATTAATTTCACGCAAATAACCAGAGGACTTCCCTTTCCCTGGACATATCCATTGCACAGGAAATATTTTTTGGAGAAACTGTATCTTCAATGAGCATCTGCAGTTGAAATGTCCTTAGTTTAGCAGGGAGTTCTTTGCTTGAACTTCATGGGTCTAATGCAGTAAAGGGATTAACTTCATCTATTTATGCAGAGCTACTCCTCTGAGAGAAGTCAAGAGCACTGGGTCAAGCTTGCAATATAATTTGTATTTTTCAGTCCTGAATCGAAAGATGTTCTCAAGGTGAGGTAAAGGGCAATTAGGTTTGAGAAAAAAACCATATGATAAAAAGATGCAAAGAATAGTTTTCATGGCACAGCCTTTCCTGATGGCAGCATGCAAAGTAGGTCTTGCAGCTGGAGCAGCAGTAGAAGTCCAGACAGAGAATGCTAAGGGCTATGGAGAATTATTATATTTACAAGCTGACTGGTGCCAATACCAAAATATCTCATTAGCATTCATAGCCTAGAAAGGTCCTAGCATATCATCTGTCACTTATTTTTTAGGGCTATCTAATTACACTCAAAATAATTTATGATTAAATGTTTATTGCCCAGCTACTCTCTGTATCGTAACAGCTCAGTAGTCAGTGAGTAACAGTGTGCACACTTCAGAGAGGAGAGCTCCTGCCATATGCATAGTTCCTAACCAAACACATTTGTATTGTTCAGTGCTAATGGTTATGTCTCCTCGTCCTGGGAGGAAACTGAGCTTTCCCTTTTGATAGTGTGAGCAAGCATATTAGGGAGAACAAAAGCATGGTCCTCAGGAGACATTCTGCAGTGCATTTTTGCTCCATAAAATTCTGCATTGAACAGAACAGATGCCACTGTCTGTGGATTGCACAGCCTTTAAATACTGCACTGAGTAATTTAGCCAGAGCTGTAATGGCTACATTAAAAAATTCTCCAATAAACGATCATATAAAGTTGGCTATGAGATCCTTTCCATTCCCCAAGAAGAATGAGAAATAGAAAAACTAAAAATAAAACAATTGCTTATGAATCATATGAATTGGAAGTACAAAAAAGGGTTATTTCCCAAGCAAGTGTTGGTTGGCAAAGTGCTGGGAAATTGTCCGTTCCCCGAGGGGCTGTGCCATGGCTGCTGCCCCATGGCCATGTCCCTCAGAGGGCCCAAAAGCGAGGGTATTTAATTATTTTCAGAGCACAATCCATTTCCTGTGGCTCTTGTAGACCAGATCTTGTACCTAGGATTGGAATGTCATGTTCTTCACTTTAGTCAAAATGTAAAACTAGCCTTGAATTAGATAGATTGTTGAGCCCCTGTTTCAGCTGTTGGATGGGCAGGATCTTTGATAACATTTTATGCCTCCTGATATCAATCCGACTTCTGCTCCTGTGTCAGTAACTCTTTCTAAATAATTGTCCTCAGGCATTTCATTTTTCTAAAGTGATGCCTGTTATAAGGCTTTTGTCCTGTCAATGTCCTGTTTGTGTCAAGCTAAGGGCAAGATATGATTGAGAGGAGAATTCAGCACTTACCTCTGGAATTATAACCAGTCCAAATATTAACCCAAAAAGGACAAGATTTACTCCATACATCCACCGCAGAAATATGAAGTAGGAAGCAACAGAGGAGCCAAAGTGACCTTAAAGCAGAAAGCATTCCATGGTGAGGAGTTTAGGAGGGTTAAACTGTTCTCAGCAACCCTTTACCCTCAGGTCTCCCCAACACGTTTCCCATGAGCCTCCCCAGAGTCCCCACAACTGCTGGAGAGAGCAACACCTGGAGCTGCCAGGAGTGTGTGCTCCTTGTTTGGCACTGATGCCCAGGGCGAGTGGAGACTGTGGACCAGGAAGCTGGAACATTGTACGAAGACAAGGCTATCTTACAAAATGTCTCACTGCCACCACACAGCAACTGCAACTTACTCTCCACTTCCTTTATCTTCATCTCCCAGGGTATGCACTGAGTTTTAAAATTTTCAAAGTCTCTCTTAAATTTCACCCATTTCTGAAACAAGACAACATTGCAGTGAGTAGAGAGGTGTGAAGAGGGGGTCTGCTCTGAAGCAGGGCTTTCTAATATCAGAGTTTGGTAGCATGGTTAGGTGTGAGTGTAAAGTCCAAAGCAGGAACTCTGGTCTGGGTCTTATCTTTTGAGCTATTTCAGATGAACTCTTCAACCAAAAATCCCCCCCACCCCCACTCCCAAGTATTCACATTTATGATTTGCGTTTTAAGAGTTTTAACCTTTCCAGGTTTTTGGAAAGCTGCAGTTGTGCTATGGACTGATCAGATTATATAGGGGTGTGAAATGCAGACCTGCCTCTGGATTGAAAGAATAGGTTCAGAACAAACTCTATTTAAAACAACATTTAGTTTGAGCAACATTCACGAGCTTGAATCTTTCCTCGCAAGGCCAGCAGCTAAACTCCCATTGATTTCATAATCTCAAGTCTGGCTCTCTTTTGCACTTCTCAACATAATCTCCATGACAACATGCAACTTGGCTACCAACTTCAGTCTCAAAACACAGCCATCATTCTCCCTGTTATCTCCTCATCACTGGAGAAGATGCAATTTTACAGGACTAGGGGTAGTGCAAGAGTTTGCCAGGGCCTCTTTCCCCTTTAGGGATATCTTTTCTCACATACCAAGGTTTTGGAGATTGCAGCCAGAAAGCCATGTGGTTTTCCCAGCTCCTGTAAACTCCCTTGCTTCAGGAAATGTCACAATGAGGTTCAGGTTGGGGTAAATTTCACCATTTTTTCTGCAATAGTCATAGATTTGAAGCCAGCTAGTATTTTTTTTGAATGTGGGCAGGAAGTTTTCTTCTGACTTCCTTGTGCCTCTTTCACCAAACCGAGGTCAATAAACCTAAAAATGTGCTGAACACATAACTGAGCATCCAAGCCTTTCCCTGACATCGCTGTGGCACTTACCTTCGCCATCATCATCTTATATGCATACAACTTTTTGCCCTTTCCTTTTCCCAGAGCTCCTTCAAACTTCTCTACAAAATCTTGTGCCTCCCTAATTGGAAAATAAACAGGCAGGTTATTAAAACAGCAAAGGGGTCTTCAGCTTTTCACCCCTGCCTGCACCAGTGGGATAAGCAACCGTGCTTGTAGCAAGGTGGGGACTTGGTGTCTCTCCCCACCTGCTCTCTGCTGGTCAGCTGCTGTGCCATGTAGAGCTCAGACACCCAACCAGGACTAGCTGTCAGGTCCCCAAAGCACCCACATTCATGTAGAGATGTTTTATATTAGCTTTAAGTGTTGTTAGTGCTCCAAATCTTGCTCCACACTTCTCCCTGGGTGCAAACTAAAAGCCTGCCCGTTTCTCTCGCTGCAGAGCTCTCTCAGCCTGCATGCCTGTTATAATTTCTCTCTCCTGATGCATTGGTCGAGGAGAAAATAACATTACCTAGTGAAATAAGCTCCAAGAGGATGCAGAGTTTCCTTTTATGAATATCTCCCCAGATAAATATCAGAGATGTGCAAACGGCCCGAGGGGATAATCTTGGTGCCAGAGGAATGAGTGTAGGCTAGTCAGGAGTAAAATCAAGCTGAAAAATGAAACTAGTTTTACACTAGGATATATAAGGGAAATACAGAGAAAATAGTCTAGGTAGATGTTGTTATGCTGAGTATGCTGAGCTTGTGAATAAAATTATATTGTATATTGGCATTGCCAATGAGAAGAGATTAAATTTCAGGAGCTGGGAGGTTTTTGCCATCCTAAGCCTGTGGGAAAAATGGACTTCCACTTGGTATAAATAGTCGGCTAGGTCAGCCTGTAACCTTGGGAAAATCACCTGTGACTTCATTTGCAAACCTGAAGTGAGACTTCTAAGTCTTGAACATTTAAGTTTCACTCTCTTTGTGTTTTACACCCCTGTCTGTGCAATGGGGCCAATAATTTCTTCTCTCAGGGTTGAGTCTATGCAACCAAAAACATCTAATGGATGTACAACATGCTGAGAGCCTTTCTGGAGACCCCTGCACAAGCAGTGCAACAGTTTTATTTAGGTTCATTAGTAGGTAGTGATGATTGCTATAGCTCAGAAATAAGATGAAAGTATGGAGGTACATTGTCAAGCATGATTCTAAGTAGAATTTTAGTCAGGATCCTACACCACAGGGAAAAAACACATCAGAAATAACTCTGCTTTGCTCTTTTTTTTTTCTTTTTTTACAGAAATTTGGAATTTTAGGACCATAAGAATTTATTTGTTATGAGCTTAGGCTCATAGCACAGCTGTGAGGTGGAAAAGCTACTTTAACACAGTTTCCCTGTTTTGGACCTTTATCCAGATTTTCACAAGTAATTGACAGAGTTCACGGTTCCTGATTTTATTGGAAGATGGAACAGGTCTTGGCATTCAGGGCATAAAAGAGAGAATCAGAGACACATGGTCACTGTCAGCTTTCACAGCACTGTCCCTTGCAGCTCTGAGCAACCTCTCAGCAAACATGGAGCAGGGGCGTTACCTGTAGGGCTGTGTCATGGTTTAACATAGCTTGGTTTTTAGTTAAAAAGAAAATGTATGTGTGCTTTGCAATGCTATATTGAAATCTCTCCTGGTAGAAGGAGGTTTCAGAGTTTCTTTAAGCAGTGGAGCAGTAGAGCCATTCCTTGTCAACCCGTGGGTTTTGATTTCCCTGATCTGCTCTGCCCCACTGTCCCCCATTGCCCAGCATTAAGAGGTCTCTGCTGCTGCCTGAGTTGTTCCCACCTTCATTGGGGGCTGTGTGGCAGACTTATCTTTGCTTCATAAACCTCTGACAATAATACAGCATTTTTTCCAAGAAGCCCCATCTCAGGACTGTGCACTAACACTGTGCTGCTCTGATTTCTGTCTGACAAAAGACATGAATAAGCAAGCCAGGGAATGGAGTTTGCTTTAACAAGTGGCCTGACTGTAGTGTGTCATTTGGTTTTAAACACGGGGGTAGAATGTCCTGGCCATGGATATCAGTTGAACAGATTTGCACTTTGTCTGTTCTTTGGTTACAGAGGCTGAAAATCAGATTGCACATTTTAACTCTGATCATTTGAACCCAGACAGGCTGGCCAGGTTCTGCTGGTCACTTTTACTGATACTATGGTACAGCAGCAGCAAATATGTAATTTCAAGGAAAGACAAAATGCATCTGACAACAGTAAGCAGAGACCCCAGGAATGGGGGTTCCTATTTTAATGGGTACCTGAGCACCGAGAGCTTCTTCACCATCCTCCAGGGCTTGTTCCTCATGGTGGAAATCAGTTTTTTCTTTTGCTCCACCTGCTCCTTCAGCATTGCGAGCTCTTCCTCTGACAGTGACTCCTCATCAGATGAGTTGGAGGAAGTAGAAGAAGTACTGGAAGACACACAAAATAAAGGACACAGAAGAGCTCACAGGGGTTAGAGGGAAGGCTTTGCTTGGGGTAGGCAGACTGCTGCTGGCCCTGGGGATTCCACTCTGATGTGGGCACAGTGCCTCAGCATGCCCTGGCTCAGTGTGATGCCAGTGCCCATCGCACTCAGAGCAAGGCTGTTTCCAGACAGGATAATGAAGAGGCATTTGTGCCCCACTACTATTCACTCAATGTCGTGCTTCGGGCCACATTTCAGCTATAGAACATTGCCAACAGCTACCAGGGCTCCAGCTGGCTCTGGAAAAATGGTTTTCATGCCTTCATAACAAAATGGGAGATATGGGGAGAAGTCGAAGGCTGGGACAAGCAAGATTTGGGAGAGGAAGAGACTTGAAAACACAAGGGATCCATTTAAACTGGAATGTTTCCATAGACCAACCAAAAAAAAGGCCTCCATGCCCCAATTTCTCAAGGTACCTTCTTTAGGGGTGCTTTTCTATCCCTGGCTGTAGGTACTAAGACTCCACTACATGCATAGACCTGATCCTGGTTGAGAAATGATAATGACTTAGAAACAGTTTGGTTTTGTGGCATTTTACGCTGTTTTCCACTGTGTCTCTTTTAGGAGAGCAGGAACTTATTTGAAATCTATTGGTTTTGAAATTCTGATCCATAAGTTACTGACATGTCAATATTGCTGCCAGTCTGAAAAAGACACCATAGTCAGGGATTGTTTAATTACCTGTTTTTCCTGTCTTTCTTCTGTTTATTCTCCCCCTCCTTCCCTCTCTTCGTTGTTTTCTTTTCTTTGTTTTTTGATTCCTTTTGATCTTTGGTAGAAGTTGTTTTGCCTCTGTCTTTCTGCTGGCTTCCTTCCTCTCTTGCCTTTTTTCCATCTCTGTTTTTCCTTTGGTAATTTTTTCTCCTAGAAGCTCTGTTTTGTTGGCTGCCATTGTCTTCCTCTTTGCTCTCATCTTCTTCTTTGTCTTCTTTTTCTTCTTTGTCTTTCTCTTGCTTTTTGCTTTGAAGTCTGCTTGTTCTGCCAGTTTCCCTGAGGGGTTGTTTGTTAGTTTTCTTGTCCTTTGCTTCATCTTCTGCAAGTGATAAAAAACAATTACATTGGGAAATCCATGCTGGCAGAATAAAGATTCATCAGAAGAGCATGGGCAGCCAGGACACCTGATGTAAACCCTGGCAAATTCAAAGAGCAGGTGCCTGTTGATCTCAATGGGCTTTGTGTTATGCCCTGTCCAAGAACCAGGTGGAACTCCTTGGCTGTGCAACTCCCATTTAAGGCAGGGCAATTTAGCACATCAGTGACCTATGTGTGACCATAAGAAAATTGGAAATTAGCTACAAATGCAAAAGCCCATCCATCAGACAGCACAGACCCACGTGTCCCTGACCTGTAAACACACCAGAACAAAGGAAACAGAAATTGCAGTCTGTTACACAATTGCTTGTTGATGTGATGTCCTTGAAAGATGTTTACTTTTCAAGGCTGGGAATGGAGTTCTTCTATTTATAGAGAGAAAAGGCACAGCACAGGCAGTATCCGGTTTTCTTTCTGAGTTTTCTTTTATATTGGATGGTCTCTATTCAGGGAAGAAAAAGACCAGATAGTCTCTGAGGCATATTTCATTCTTACTGGCATTGCAAACTAAAAACCTCCTCTTTCCAGAAGTCAGAAATGGTTCTAGCTTAAAGGATTGAAGTGGAGCATGATTTAATTGCAGAATTTTAATGAAAGGGGGGAAAAAAATTCAAAAGCCCCCAAGTCCTCCATCTCTTTCACTACCAAGCCTATTAAAATTAATAGTAAGTTTTCCAGAGTATTCTGGCTTCTTATTTTTCAAAATTTCTGGCTGATGAAAAGTAAAGAGTTGGAGATATTGTAATGGAAGAAGGAAATTGTGATGGAATGGGATCCAGACTGTAAAACGAGGAGCCTAAGAGGTGAGAAAAATAGAAGCAAAAAAGGATTTGGGTATTTGCATTTTTGGTTTGGTGAAAAGCTAGAAATTAATGACAAGCAAATAGTTTCTGGTTTTTAGTGGTAAAAAATTAGTAGGCAGTGGTTGTCACATTTGACACTGGGTGTGAGAAGGAGCTTCCAATTAATTTCTCAGGAGCCATTACGCAGGTTTCAGTTACTATGTAATGGTCCATCTAAACTGAATTTTGGTCAGTCATCTAGACCAAAGGACCACCTGCTCTCTTTGGGAAAGTGTTCCCACATTTTGGACAGCCAATGATCAAGGGGTTTTTTTATTTGCATCCTCTCAAGTATTAGGTTAAATATGAAGCATTAATTTGTTACCTTTATCTTACTACCTCTTTGATTAAAAAAAAGATTAAAAAAATAAGTTTCAGTAGTTTGCTGTTTACTTTCTCATATTCTATGAGCAATACAGACACAGTTGTGAACTGTTTTTGCAGTAACAGCTACATTTGTATCACCTATCCCGTGCTGTTTTGATCTTACCTCTTAGCTCTCTCACTTTATACATGCAGAGTTAAAGGTGTTTTTAGTCCTGTCACTGGCTTTTCCTGATTTCCTTCACGGTCATAAGTCTCTCTTCAATCCATTTTCATAATTTTCTTCTCGTGGCTATGATTGATGAAGATCCCAGTGTATTATGGTCTAAGCAAGCATTACAGGGAGGGCAAGCAGGACTTGACAATAGTGCAAAGCAGCCCCAGCCCTGCACAGACAGAGTGGTGCTTTACTGCAGTGCCTGATTTACTAGGGGCTGACTCCCAAGGGGTAAGGGCTCTGACAGCCTCTGACTCTGGGAACATGGATAAAAGAGGACAGACTGCTTAAGAATGGTGGTTTACATATCACTGTTATAAGTTAAACCTCAAGGGAAAAATCTGCTTGCTTGCAAGTAGCTCATGAAAGAGTTCATGTTGTCAGAGCAAGTCATAAGTCAGAGAGAAAAAGAAAAGGTATCACCTCTCATATGTCAAACAAGACCACATTTGTTAATCTCTACATTACCTTCACTCTCTGTGTCAGTTTCCAGTTCTCCATCAAACTCTAGTCCGGCTACAAAACAAAGAACAAAGAGTAATTGCATTTGTTGCTGGAATTTACACATGTGATTCTTGACACAGGTGACCCTTAAGTTCCAGCTGAGCTTGGCAAAATATCCCTTATTGATTATACATTATATTCTTTCCCTAGAGGATGCTCTTAATATTCACTTCAGTCTGGCAGACTGACAAGAGTCCCTTGCCCAAGCAAACTGAAATTGTATGATCTTTGAGAGATGCAAAATGGTGTGCTCAGGAAGCCCCAACAGGTTTAGTCAACTATTTGGCAGCGTGCAAACTGAAAAGATCTCACAGCTATACCAACCATCTTCCAGGATGACTTGCAGAGCACTTTTCTTTTTCTTCCCCATGGCAGCCTCCCGTCTATTGCCCAGACTCCGCAGCTGCTATGCTGCACACGCACCCCAGTCATACACAGGTTACTCCCTCTTCCAGTGCCCATGTGCTTGTCTCCTTGGCATTGCAGACAGATGGGCGCGTCCAGCTGCCAGTGACCTCCTGCTCATGAGCCATGAGGACAGGGAGGGGTGGGAGAGGCAGGGAAAACCTGGGCTCTGCCTCAGCCTACCCAAACACTTTCCCTTCTTCTCCCTTCTCCCTGTGAAAAAAGCACCTGTTGGCATTACATTGCATTTCATTATTTAAACATGAAGGAAAGCCCTTTGGTGGGTACTCGGTGGTGTCGTATGAAACACAGGCACAAGTCACGTCTGGTTCTGACATAAGCATGTGGCTGGAGGCTTTCAAAGGATCAATTTTCTTAATGCCATATTCTTTACTGACCTGTGACAATCTGTGTAACCCCGTTAGTCATTCTCCTGCATCTTATTAAATCTCTCAGCCGGTGCCCCCTGGGACACAGCTGTGGGTCACCTTTTGTCCTCCATGCATGTCCCTTGGAGGGGACTCATGAGCTAATAGATGCAGTAAGGAGTCAGGAGTCAGGATATCAGGATCTCTCTTTCCTTTGCTCCTCTGTTCTGTGTGACCTTTGCATACTCATTGCACTTGCTGGTAAAATAGGATAGATTTTCCTTCTAGGTGCTCTGAGGCTTAATTAATTAATGTGAGACCCTCATTTGGAAGGTCCTTTAGAACCACAAAGTATAGTATTGCATTCTGCAGCTTGCAGTTTTTCAGTGGGCCAAGAATAGGTTTGTCTGAGTGTTGTCCAGAGTAAAATCTGCACCATCTGCCTCAGCTGTAGCTTCCGCAGAGAGCACCCAAGGGGGCATTCCCGGTGGGGGGTTTCTCTTGGTCTCCCAAAAGGAGAGCTTACCCTCACACCATCTATGAAACATGCTGCAGACCCCTGGCTTGCACAGGTGTCCCTCAGAGACCTGGCATAATGACTTTTTTCCAAGGATTAACAGGGAGAGTGCTAATTCCTTCCTTCCCTCCCAAAAGGGAGGACTGCTGCAGATATCAGCTTGAGGCTGTTGCCACCATTGGCATGTGCTGATGACTCCTGCTTTAGATTAGGTGTAGTGACTGAGGAGGTGCCAGCCTGAACCTCTCTCTGCTGCTTTTTCTAATTGAATTTGGGTCCAGGGGCACCTTTCAAGTACTTTAAGTCCAATCCCATGGTTTGTTTGATCTATGTCTGGCTTCAGCTCAGCTCTCCTGAGCTTAATACATAATGTATGGTATATGCCCATACATTATTAACAGCTCTAACCCTACAAGTTCATTGCACAGGGCATTTTCACTGTGTGTTCCCCACACCAGTGGGCTTGACTGGGTCTGAAGACAGTGATAGTGCTTTTTGAAGGTCTTCCCAGTGAATGAATTTCACCTGTAACTCTATATGTTGATGTGCTTTGTTTCCAATGTGATCGCTAGGTCATTGAATTAATACTGCTCCAGGAAAAAAAGGAGAAATTCACAGCTGCTGGAGGCTACTGGAACAGATCTTCTGCAAGATACTTCAGTTGCCTCAGTTCCAAGCATCTCTATCCCAAACAGAGGATCTAGGGACCTTCTAGTTAAATGAAGACTGAGTTTCTGAAGAATTGTGTGGCAGGAGGCAAAAGGGCTGTGGATGCTCATCACACCCCACCCTCCAAGCCCCAGTACTGCACTCAGTGATAGCACTGCTTCTGCCTCACAGAATCACAGAATGGTTTGGGCAAAAACTGACCTTTAAAGGCCATCTGTTCCAGCCCCACTGCAGTAAGCAGGGACATCTTCATGTAGACCAGGTTGCTCATAGCCCTGTCCAAACTGACCTTGCATGTTTCCAGGGATAAGACATCCACCACCTCTCTTGGCAGCCTGTGCCACTATTTTACCACTCTGATTGTCAAAAAACTTCTTCTTTGTACCTAATCTAAACTGACCCTCTTTTAGTTTGAAACCATTACCCCTGCCCTTTCAGGGACCTTACCCCTTCTTTCCCACCAAGGCATGCTCAGATGCTTTTTGCATGCTCAAAGTCTGTTCATGTGGGCATCTCATTGGCAGAGTTGAGTGTCCTGGTTTCTAGTCCACCACAGAGTCAGTGATTCACCCATGATCTGCACCGGAGCTGGGACAGCCACTGGGACAGCGAAGCTGCTTGTGCCACTTAGCATGCCCATAGACACCGAGTACATGATTTTGAAAAGTGATGGGCACTGCAAGTTCATTTTACTACCAAAATGTGTGGCCAGGTAATACATCTGAGATGAAACACCTGCCCTTTGATTTTACAGTCTGTTCACAGCAGTGGGAGCAAGGTGTGGTGTTTCCACAGCAGCCACAGGGGCCCTGGGCACCCCTTGTCACATGGGGGGATGAGAGTGCCCTGCACTCCTCTCACAGGGGGGGTGGCAGCTGAGGGGTGCCAGCGTATGGGACATCGCAGGAACGGGGGCTGTTTCACATCATTCCCATGAAGCAACAGGTCAGTATGGTTGAGCATATTTGCAATAAGCTCCTCTTGGCTGTTGCTTTGCTCTACTGCCAAAGGTAGCAGGACTGGCCATAATAAAACTGTGCTGTTACAGGCTGGGTGGCAGCATTTCACTCTTGCGTAGGTAGGGACCTTTATCTTTCACACTTCTGACTCGGTTGGACTCCCTCCCTTGGAGAGGAGGGAGTTGCACAATGCCTGGCAATTATTTCCTAATGAAGAGTGTTATTAAAGTGTCTGCCCAAGAACTTACCCCTAAGGAGAAATCCCTGCATTACCTTTCCAACTCAGCCTGTGGTGCAACAAACCCTTTGCATATGACAGGCTGCTCCCTTTGCCTTAGGGTCTCAAGAGAAATAAATAACCTACTCCATCTGATGCTGTCTGACTCCTCTGGAAGTGATGGTGGCCCTGAGGCTGATGTGCTGCTACACAAGCATGATGAGAAACGTTGTAATCTTGATTCTTTGTGGTATGTGTCCTTGGGGGAAGATGTGGCAGACTTGCAGAGCCGCCGTCACTTTTGGGGTAGACCAGGCAGTGCTAGAGGCTGTGATGCAGAGGAAGGCTGAGCAGCAGAGCCTGGGGAGGAGAGGAGTGGGGTTCAGTGCAAAAAGTGGTGTCATGTAAGATGAGACCAAGAAAAAGTGCAAAATGCTTAGGTTGTCTTGCCAGCCCTGCTTGCCTAGTTTTTTGGTAAGTGCAGAGAGATCTGTAATTTCCCCCCAGAATTAGGCTGGTGGAGATCTTGCCATACCTCTGGACTGGTTTTGCCTGTGATAGTCTGCTTGTAGTTTGTGGACACTGAATAGCATTGGTTAAAAAAAAAAAAAAGTTTAAACCAAAAAATATATTGGAACATGGAATTATTAATGGAGAAAAAACCTTATGGTGGGATAGTCTACAAAATGCTGTGTGTGAAGTAAGAAAAGTGCACTTCCCATCCTTTTGACACCCATCTTTGAGGGTAGAAGGTGCTTCATTAAAGGAAAAATATACACAAAAATTTTACAATGAGACCCCAGCACGGCAGGCCTGGGAGAGCAGCAAGACGCCTCATGGGCTGTGGGAGAGGTGGCACACGAGGACTTTCCATGTCTGTGTGTCCATCAAAGAGACGACAGACCCGTGCAGGGCCCACCAGAACTCGCATAGCCACACAGTGGGGAGTTCATCAGCAGCACACCACCATCCTCAGCTTATGAGCCTGATTTTCCTAAGAGGATCAAGTGTCTTGCAGGGCTTAGGATTTCTTAGGATTATAGATTGGGGGGAGGAGATTAATGGATGGGTCTTTTACCTCTTGAGTTATTCCACACAAGGTGTGAATAAGTAATGCATAGCCACAAATCCAGCTATTACTTATGTAAATATCATGTGTATGCAATTGATGGAGTTGTAGCACAAATATTTTTTACTGTGATATTTAGTATTTTTCTCCTCACACTGGTGATGACTAACACTATATAATTTGGCAGCTTTGAGTTTTAGCATATGAGGACATTGGGTGTCTCACACACATCCAAGTGTTAAATAAAAAACAGTTGTGTTATGGAGAGGGGGTAACTGAATCCTGGAAGCACATACAACATACTTGTAAATCCTTAATGAGCTAGTGTTTCTCCCTTTCTTGCTTTCTGATTAACATAGGGCTTTAGCTAATTAATCCATGGATTACATTTATTCAATATTCATCTCATCTATAAGTAATCTTTACTTGAGAGCGTTTTCGAGCAATAATAATAACAATAACAATAACAATAACAATAATAATAATAATAATAATAATAATAATACCTGAAATGTGTGTGCATATTTCGATGAGGACCTAAAACTTGTGAATTGCCAGAGCCAACTTTAACAATGTATCTGAGAGAGACACTTAAAAGTGAGAGATCACTTCCAAACACTCACTTGGGTCTGTTGAACTGCTAAAGAAAACCAAATTCTTTTAAAAAATCCAAATCAACCATAATCATGTTTTCCAGGGTCTCCGGCATGCCTCATAAAACTGGATTCAGCTCCAACCTGACTTTTGACCATGTCTGAGTTTAATTTTGCACAAACAAATTTCTTACAAAGCCATGAAAATCCACTAGGGGCTACATGCTAACCTGAGCATCTATCTATGCAGACGTCATCCTTGCCCTCACGTAATCTCTGCAATGCTGTAGTTTTATTCTGTGTTTTGGTGCCAGGATCTGGAGCACATTCTGACAGAGCAACATGGATGTGCCCAGAAAGTAAGGACTCACCTGCAACATTGACTGAAAACACATGGAAAGAGAGTCTCATTATCTTAAAATAATCTGGGGAAGAAATTTCTCAGCTCTTTGCAGACTTTGAAAATAACCCTTTGGCTCCCACAGAGAATGGTGGGTCTGGACTGTGGCTTAAGGAAGGAAAATTATGCCAAATACATGCCCTATGCTCTTTGTTCAGGGTGGGCATTAGTTACTTGTAAAGGTGATGAAGTCCCACTGGAAGAAGCTATGCAAGATTAACCTTGTGGTGTTGCGGATGCTCAAGTTCATGCCTTGTTATCTTGTGCTTGGCCCATGAAAATGAGCTTTCCAACCCAGGATGGGGAGCACAATGTCCTCAGATACATAGCTATTGCTTTTTTATTACTTTCCTGTTGTTATTTCATAACCTCAAAACACAGCCAGGAATTTGCTGTGGAGCAACACAACAAGGTCTGTTAGCCATTAGCCTCTTTTATCTGAAGAACTGCCACAGAAATGCTAATTCAAGTGCCCTGTCAGGAAGAACTGAACCAAAACAGGGGGAGGATGTGCACCGGCAGGTCCTGGAGGTGTGCCGGCTCCGAGAGATGTCCTGGAATGTCAGATCAATCATAGGACAGAGCCCCTCAGACTTCCATAGTATTCCACTGACTCTTGTCATGTAGGAACCAGTAAAGATTCTCTTTGTTTTTTCAAATGTGCTCATATCACCCAGCTGTATAAGATTAGAGCCCCCCATTTCCAGCAGCCTTGTGGGAAACACTGCAGTTATTTAGACCCCAGATTAATGCAAAACACAAGGCAATATCTGCCAGCTCACTGCCATCTTCACCTACTCCATGTCTCAGGCTAAGCACATGCTTGGAGTCATCCTGGATCCAGGTGAGGTGTGCTCTCCAAACACAACACAAAGGTGTTTAGCAGTGGTGCTGGTCAGATGGTGTTTGTTGCTGCTGTATCATCCCTCCTCATTGCTGACATTTTTGGGGACAGGCTTTGAGGAGAACAGGCCCTTGTTCACCCAAAAAATGGTGTGCATCACAGTCCTTTGAACCTGGGACTGCACAAGTAACTAAGTGGCATTGGAAAAACTGTTCTGATTTCTAACCAGATATAGACACCCCTACCCATCTCCCACACCCCTTTTAGGGAATGGAGGCAACACAACATATTTGCCAACGCATTACTCCATTTATGCAGAGTAAATGAAATCCAAAAATGAAGTTCTCGTGAAGTTTCCAAGGACAAGAAGACAAAATTATTAAAACAGCAATCTTCTGGACTAATCTAAAGCATCAAATGAGTCAACACTCTCATGCAGGATTTGAATGGAGAATGATTTTGTCATATAGGATTTATAAGAAAAGACTTGTGGTTTAGAGAACATATGTGCAAAACCAGAAGAGAGTATGTTTTTTGTACAGATTCTGAGGTAGGAGGGGTTTTTTTGAGAGATATTTTTGCTGGGTTCATTTTCTGCCTTATACTCCTTCTTTTCTGGAGGAAAATTTCAGCATGGTCCTCTCAGCTTTGTAGGAGGTCCCTGAAAGGGCATAAATGAAGGTCACAGCATGAGAAGATGAGCAGAACATCCTTCACAGGAGTTGAGCCTTTTTTGTTGACTCCTGTCCAATCCCTCCAGACACAGAGGGGTTGCTGCTGCTGGATTTCCCCTTCTTTTGTTCTGGGTCTGAGAGGATTTCTGTGGGGGGGAAAAACAACCCAGCACATTTTTTCTAGACTCTCTTTGCCTGAAACGCAACTTGTTTCATTTTCTTTTATTTAGAAATCACAGGGAAAGTTGCCTGACAATCTGGTCATGGCAGGAGAATCTTGTATGTTTTAACCTCCTTCTAAAAGCTCCCTGAGAAGCTCTTCTTTCATTTGCATCAGCCAGACCCTCTGCTGCTACAAACTCTTAAAGCTTTAGTGACTTCCACGAGGATTTGACAAGTCACCGTGGGTTTGTGCCAAATAACCCTAGGGCTTCTGCTGGATCATAGGCTCAGATATGCACAGGATTTTGAGGGGTCTCCACATAATGCTCTTTCAGAGTCAGATGGTCCCTGTGAAGGTTTTCTTGTGTCAGAAAAGAAGAGGTAGCAGGGTGACCGGAAGTCAGAACTAGTATCTCTCTTTAAGTGATATACATAGTTGATTTATACTGGATAAAAAAATCCAAACCCACAAGCTTTTGTGCTATTGTTGGAAATGTAAAGCCAGAGTAATGAAACATGTTGGATTACTTTTTTTTATTAGGTTTCCCAGATAAGTTTTTGAAAATAATAAATTGCAGCATCATGGTGGAAGACAGAAGTCACATAACACGAGAGCTAGCTGAGACAAAAGAGGACCAATTTGTTTGAGGAAGAGGACTGCAATGATTTGGCATTCTAAGGGATTCTTTTAGTACATTTATATCATGCTATATACCTGCTTCCTCCTTTTCCTCGGTGTCAGTGTGATGAACAGTTGTGATGAACAGATACTGCCCACAAGAACTGTATCCCTCTTGTGCCCCTGTGAAAGCAGGATAGCTCGCCTGTAGCATGCTCCCGGTGTATTCCCGCTAGCTCAGGAGTGATGTGCAACCAAAACGAGTTTCAGCCCGCAGGCTTCTGCACAGGCAGGGAGAGGTGAGATGAGGTCTCAAGGGAAGGGAGCGCATTTCAGGGGGATGGTGTCCGTCTTGTGCAGGATGGGCAAGAGAAAAGCAGGAGGAACAGAAGCGGGTGACCCCCCAGGCTCTCGTGGCCGGGGATGGACAGGTGAGGGATGCTCCAGACAGCTGCGGTGAGCCTGCCCAGCTGGGTGCAATGGGACCTCCCTCTTGCGGCAGCCCCTTTGCACAGCAAGTTCTCCCTCTCACCTCGTTTGCCACCTCTTCCGGCAGAGGCAGCACACTTGATAAACGAATGGGGGCTCGCCCTGTGTGGAACTGGTATTTCTTTCTTTTTTTTTTTTTTTTTTCCCCCTAGCATGCTAACGAGCCAACAGCCAAAGGACTTCCTATATCAGCCTCATCTGTATTAAAATCTGAAATGGCTATCTTCTGGTCTTTCAGGCAGAATTGGAGCTACAGCCCCAAAGAGCAGAAAAGAAGTAAAGAAAGCAAAAGGGATTTGGGGGCTTAAACCGTCATTTGTCATGTCAAGCCACTTCTAATATTAATTTCATATTGTGTAAGTCCTTAATAGAAGACTTTTAATATTCTAACCTATTTTTGTGGGGTTTTTTTTTTCTTTTAAGTACTATTATTAAATACCTTGCTATTGAAGGAGCTGTTTTCTTTCTTTTTTTCTATTTTTATAAATTTGTGTTTCTTGTACTTAACAGAATAGATATGGGGTTGGAATTCCCACTTTGTTAACCGAAGCAGATCAGAAAAATCTCTTAGGACTATTAACCTGAAGAGCTTTCAAAATTTTCATTTATCACAAATATCTTTAGGAAGAGCCCCAAACTAGTGGGGGAGGGGCTGGAAGAAAATAAACTTGTTATTTCCCAGCAGGATGGTTTGATGAGGCATCCATCACAGCTGAGCTCAGCACGTCAGCCAGTCTGCACAGGAGGGCTGAGCCTGGGATCTGAGGTCAGTAATTCAGCATAACAATAGAAAAGTACATAGACATGGGGGTAAGGCTGTGCAAGTGTGTGAGCAGCTAAGAATTCACCTGTGACTGCAGCCCTGGCATGTAAATACTTCATGTTAGGTGTAGTTTCAGGAACTTGGTCAGCCTGAATCTCTGATGGCACATGAGGCCAGAAATGATACCCTTTTGATTTCTGGTGGTGCTGGAAAGATCTATTTTAGAGTACCTGAAGTCCTTGTTGAAGAAAAATTCTGGGCTGTCTCTCTAAATCATTCCAATTTGCTTTTATGATGTCTCATTTTTAAATGTACTACTGATACACTTAAGTATCAAATCTTAAGGCAACAGGCCAGAATGCCTTCAGAAACATCTTGATTCTCATTCATAGAAAAATATTCCTTAAATTCAGTGGCAACATTTGTTGTTTGGTCTCATGAACAAATTAAATTTCTAATAAGCAGCAAAGGAAGAAAATCACCAACGAGTTACATGCTTTTTAAATGTTAATTATTTCCATGCTTATTGTTAAAAATGATTGTGTATTATTAAATAGAAACTACGAAAAATATAATCATAAAGGTCTGTCCTTTGCTATCGTGGAGTGTGTGGCAGATATAATTGGCTTATGAGAAGCTATTGTTTTTATCTGGGGTTTATTTAAAGTCACTGTGTATCTGCTGGTGTATTTATTCCTTTTTGATGGTTTATGAGGAAGCTCCCTCTGTTTAGAGAGGTAAGAAGAGGGTAATTTGTTACTATTATTAACAATATGTGTGTGTGCCTATATATTTGTATTTATGTGCTGAAACTTCATGGCTATCATTAAGAGAGTGTATGTAGTAATTAATATAATGTAAAACATACCTGCATGCCTCTCCTACTATAAGGCCTTGGCTTCAGGTTCATATTCTTTTGAGCTTACAAATGTATACATTGCCTTCACCTTCTGGAAGATTCAGATTTTGAGTTGGGTAAATCAAGTGTTAAAACTAAAATTGAGCTGGTATGAATGAGGTTTCCAGTCTCACAGTGAAAATGGACTTTTTTGCAAAGCTTTAAAATAAATATTGAATGCAGGTGTGTGCAACCTTTTCCATCATCTTGGTCTGTGTTGCCATTTGGGGCAATTCATGACCTTGTGGAAACTGAAACAGGCTGGCTTTAGGCTGGGAAAACAGTTTCTGGCAAACTCCTAAGAAATGTTTTGTCGTTCACTGGGCAGATTAGCCTGGATGTTATTGCTGAGCCACTGCTGCTAAACTTGGCTCATCTGGTAGTGTAACAAGGGGAATTTAGCCTGATGCTTTAAATTTTATCAAGTACATAGTCACTGGCTCAGTTTTTTGGGTGCTTCTCTGATCAGAGACTTTTATTGCAGAATTTGTTAAGTCACCCTTGAGTGAGATTGAGATCAGGTGAGCTGAGCTACACTGCCATGAAGATCCAAATGAGAGGGTTTGAAAGATAGGTTATTTAAACAAGACAAAACCCTGTTGGTTAAACTATTAGTCTTGTGTGTGGAGTGCAGAATAGATTTTGGTTTTTGGTTTTGCTTTAACTGCATTGGCCTGCTCCTGAGGCAATTTGCTAGCAAGTGCTCATTTACAGTGTCACTACACAGTCATGCTTTTGCCTTAATAACCTGCCTTCTGGTTTGTAGTTGCTTGCTATGACTGCAGGACTCTTGTCAAAATCGGTATTAACTTGCTCTAGCCATTGAAGAGAGAGATCAAACTGTATCTACCAAGACCAAATGGACAAAGTCCTAAGAAACCTAGTCTGAACTCCTCTTGGACCCTGTTTTGAGCAAGGAGTTGAACTTGAGACATCCTGGGGTGTCCTTTCAGCCTGAACAATCTTACTTTAAAATACCATGCGCTTGTGAGCTAATGGGAACTCTTCTGTAGGGTGTGAAGGGGAGGGGCTGCTAATCTAGACTATATAATCTAAATTTATTACTTTGGGCTAGAGTTCTTAATGCCTCCTTTTCTTTGCAAAAAGGATGCTAGGGTTCTGTCTGTGTGAGAGAGAAATGCTGATTACACCTGTTGTTTCCACCCTGAAACTTATTCCTGTTTCCCCAGAGCACCAGACTGCTTGTTTTCTTTGGCTTTAAAGGAATTGGAAGAGTTTTCTCTAAACCTCATGCCTTTATGAGTATGAAAAAGATGTGAAAGCCCTTCATTTTGATCTGCAAAACTCGGAATCCTTCTGGGGTTTGCCTAAGACTCAAATTTTTATCCTGTTAAGTTATGCTAAAATAATTTTCATTGTGTGGCAATTTAAGTTATGAGAATACTGCTGCTCATATATGTTGTATTTCCATAGAGAAATATCAGCAAAATTTGCCCCAGGAGGAATCTAGCTTTATTCTTGTTTTGCTATAGGGAAACTGAGCCTGCAGGGTGTTAAGGTTAATGAAGGTCTTCAGCTTTGGTCTTCTAATTCCCATATTTGTCCTTTACCCACATTTACTTGCAGGTTTTGCATCTCACCTTTGGTTTCATGAATATGTGTTCCTCCTGCTAGAGATCTTGAAGCAGGACCAAATTCCTATTTTTATTAAATTGCAATTCCTAAAACCATTATTAAGACATTTCCCTGCTGAATAGGCCGGGGTGAGAATGCAGACAAGGTAGAGCAAAAATTTCATTTGGAAACACCAATATTATCAGTATCTGACCATGGCCAGAGAGGTATCTGGAGAAGTGAATGTGGAAGCATCATCTCGAGGCCAGGGGCTCCAGTACTGACACAGTTGCTGACTCCCAGCACCTTTTTGAGGGGCAGCATCTTCAGTGAGAACAGTGCTGACCAAAAGGAGATGTTATGGTAGAGTGAACTAGAAATGCAAATGCCTCAGGCATGTTGTCACTCCTGACTGTATTCTGGGTGGGTTGAGTGCAGGGGCAGATGAGAAACAGCTGATAGATGCCTCGTTGTCCTTGGGTACATGAGGTATTTGATGATTTCTGCAGCTCAAACAGTGGCCCAGGAGGGCACGCTACTGCCTTTTCAACTGAGACCGACCTAGGCAAAACAAAAACTAATTCTATGTGCTTATTTGAGCCAATTTATTCTGCTGTAATTAAGTTGATATTGGCTATGATGTATGGATCTGAGAAATACTTCTCATTGATGGCCACGTACCACTTCAGTGGGGTTTCACTTTTGACCCCTACCTCCCTCAGATGCTGCAAATTGGTGCTGTCTTAACTGGGTTTTGTTACATTGAGAGGTAGAGGCAGGATTTTTGCTGCTTTCTCAGAGAAATAATGTTGTGTTACTGCACTCACTGAAAACAACTTGGTAATTTACTGGGAATTAAATGTTGCTATTATAATAAAATATATAAATTATAAAAATTAGATTGCTCTGTCAAGAAACTCAGAGATTCAAGTGCCTATTTGAATATATATATATGCAAATCTAATGGATGCAAGGCTATAAATGCAGAGGAGAGAGAATGATTACAGCAGTAGATTTGTGTAGTGATCAATCTATAGAAGTCAAACAGCCAAGGCATTTTTAAAGGAAAATTAGGATATCATTAACAGACGAGTAAGTTTTCAGACAAGATAAAAGGAAGATAAACTGTGATATTTGCCAAATAAAAGGAAGATATTTGTTTTCAAATCTTCAGGCCTCTCCAAAGTTGCTTGAATAGATTCACACCTTAAAAAGCATCTCAGTCTGTCTTTCAGAAGGGCCCTCCTGGGTCCCTACAGATAAAATCCAACTTTTTCTTCACATAGCAATCTTCCTTGCTGTGTTTATCACCAGCAGCAGCTGTCAGGATGGAATTCAGGCTGCTCTTCTTCAATCCCTTGAGTTTCTTACAAGCTTGATATGCTGGATCCTTTTTTTTTACTTCTCTCAGTTTTCAGGAACACAAGCATTGTTTGTGCATGGTTTTAGCAGACTGATTCCACAAACAAAAGTTGCAGATGTGGATATTGGTTGCAGAGGTTGAAAGCACAATAGAGATCCTGTGTGAAATCAGAACAAGCTCTTGTGGATGATCTGTAAAAGGAAATGTTTAAAATAATCTCTTTCTAAATGTCAGTTTTTTGAAAGATGCAGGCCAGGATGAAGACAAGTTTGCTTTGAGGAAATAGGGCACTTGGCTTTAGGAATCTGTAAGCCATCATGTTTTAATAGAAGGTAAATGGCATATGTGTATATTCTTATACTGACTAACACAAGCCAGAATTTGAATGTATGTAAGACTGAAGCAGAAAAAAAGCCAGTATATGCTAGGTCATAGAAGATGAATTGAAGAACAACCCCCTGAAAGGCAATGGCACTTTTTGGTCACAAGCAAACCCATCAATAACAAATTACAATTTACAATCCCCATGCAACAAAAACCCATGCATCATATCGCTGTACTAGAGTACAGGCAGGAATATGCTGGGGCACCTACTGGCTTCTCAGTACTACTTGGAGGAAATAAGGATATTATGGAGTACTGTTTTGTTAATTTGCTCTCAATTAAAATGTTGTGCTAGAGTGAAAGCAGTGACAGGAAAGTACACCATCACAAGGAGTGCCGCAGTGAACTTCATAGTGAGCACAAAGCACTCAGAAATCTGCAGTGTGAAGCATGAACACTAACAGGGACATGTACAGTAGTAGGGATGCAAAGATGTCCTGTGGGCTGGCCAGAAACCTCTGGGCATTTTAAATTTTGGATTTCATAGTGGTGGGACACGCTGTCCTTTTATCTGAATTTATTTCTTCCTGAGCTTCTTATAACGAGTTCTGGTACATGTTCAACCAACGTGCTGTGACATGAAATGCTTTGGAAATTCTTCTCAAGAATCACAGAACTGCAAAACAGAAAGGTTATTCTTCTGCGTTCTTGCAGATTCCTTGTTCTGTGAATATATACATATATATGTGTGTCTGTGTGTGTATATATATCTATTTCATTCATGTGGAAATAAGGTTGTGATTCATATATAAGGATGAGGACCTCAATGCTGCCTAGAGGTTCAGAAAGTATAAATCATCTTTCTGTACTGAAGAGCAGAAGATCATTACCATTCCTATTCAGTGTTTGAAGCCTGGCCAGATCTGTATCCAAAGACAGCCATGCTGCCTCCTTTTGTTAGCTGTGCATTTCCCCAGACAAGTCTAGTTTAGAAATGCTGGCCAGAGCAGGGTTAGGGTAAGTGTTGGGTTAAGTGCAGTCAATGTTTTTAGGGAATGTCATTAATAAATCACTGTCATATGTTCAAATCCATAGTTCAGCTAGGCCATTTTGTTAGCATTAGGGAAAGCTATGGTTAAGCTTCCCAGATGGAATTTAAATATCGGGTAACACAAAAAGAATCAGCTTTGGATACAGTCTGGAAAAGTGGAGGTGTTAGTTCCCTTAAACACTGTAATACTACTGCAGTATTTGTATAGTTACAAATATCAATAAATTAACTTCCCAGCACCACATGAAGCAAGGAAGTCCCTTCATTCCCCAGAAGAAAGGAAAGCTGAGGATGTGTTTGTTTGCTGCCTTCAATGCACAGTGGTACAGGACGAGGTGCACACTGGCTGGGCCATGGCAGTGAGGACATGGGATTCTGCAAGCTGGCTGGGCAGAATTCACTCCGGGTCATTGCTGTCACCTCTGATGTGGCCTGTGTCTGACTTCTGTCTTCTTCCAAGACAGCAGAAATGCACACAGGCTTTTCTCTCTGGCTGCACTTTTTCTGGCTGATGTGTTGAATTTTAAACAAGCTATCTGACTCTTCCTTCAGTTTACTGTGGAGGGAGTATTTGCCAGTAATTGCTGCTTGACTGTTGATGTGTTATTCTTAAAATGGGATAGAAATAATTACAGTATCCAGTATTTCAAAATATATGCTGTCTAGCATGGCCTGTGAAGCACTTAGTTATTCTCAACAGAGAAAAAGCAAACCTCTGATCATAGTTCAGTGCATTTAATGTAGGCACGTCTCTTTCTCTATGTGGAACTTGAGGGTTAGAGAAAGAAAAGAGGAAATTATTGGAAAGACTCCTGCTGCATCCTGGTTTTCTTTCTTTCCCTCCCGCAGTGTTTGAAAAATTACTATCTCTATCAATTAATGCCCAGGCCCTCTGATCTCTAATTAGAGAGAATGGTCAAAATGAGAGTCAAGATTTCTGAAAAACAAAGTTAACCTAAGTCAAGACTTCTTTCAGCCACCAGCTGTTTTTCTGTACCATGTATCTTGGTCCATCACTACACCTTGGAAAGACGAGATTTCTTAAAAATCCTATTTCATCCTTCTTATCCCAGCCATACAGACAGTATAGTCTGATCTAAACACCTCTGTGAGGTCTCCATTGCTGCCATCGGTTCAGGCTGAGCTGCACCAGGGCGGGATCTGCCCCATGGCTGCAGGAACATAGAAAAAAGATTTCAGCTGCTCATCTGTAATACATAGATTTCCCATGGGCACTGCAGGTATCCTGGTCTTTGTCTGGATGCCAAGCTCAGGGCTAAGATATGGGCTGCTTGTGATGAAACATCTAAGGTCATGCACAGCAAAGCAAGCAGTGCAGATTTTGAAATGCAACATTGACCATGCAGAGGGACAAAACTGCCAAAACAATAGAGTGAATTAAATGTTAGCTCCTGATGTTGGAGGGTGAAGGTCTGCAGGGAGCTCACCCAGCTCAAGGGGCCGAGCACGTGATGCTGCTGGCACAGGACTGGGTCATTTTCCCAGAGGGAAGGAGGCAGCACAGAAGTCCCTCTGAATTTTTTATCCTCCCAAACTTAGGTGGCTACAGACCCAGCTCCTCTGGTTCTACCTACATTTAAGCATATGAAATCCATAATTATTCTCTTGGTTATTGAATAAATACTCCTGGAGTGGCAATGTCCCTCAATGTCTGTGTCCCATGTGTGGGGCAATATTGGCTGTGCCTGCAACTGGTCAGCTGGGTGGAAAATAAAAATAATCAGCATCAGGTGAAAATGGATGGAAATGGAATTGGGGGGAAAAAAACTCTGAAAGCCTGGAAGAGCATTTGAGAAGTGCTGGTGTGTTTGGCATTACACAGCACTGGCAACATCAGTGCTCTGTGTGCAGTGCTTGCTTGTGATGGCTTGGCTTTCTTGGAGTTTTTCATAGTCCCATAAAGGATATAAGCTTCTTGTTAGCTAACAAAACAAGCTGTGTTGTTTAATTAGCTCCCTGGGAAGGGAAAATCCCCGTGGATTTAAAATATGGGAAGACTCGTGGATTTAAAGAAGCTCTGCAAATACAAACCACGCTTTTGGCTGGTCTCCTGACTTCCAGTTGCAGAGTATTTTTTTTGTCCCTCTTACTGGCCCTCTGTGCTGTCTCCCTGTGTTTTGCAATGTTAAGGAAGCAATGCTTTTACTTAATTTTTTTTTTAATCAGTATTCTTGACTGAAGTGAGCAGAAACCTCCACCTTTCTGCCCCACTGTTATCAATGTCTGTATCCCAGGAGGAGGCTGCTACCCTGCTGACTAGCACATCATTCACAAAGCTGTATGCTGATCTTCCTCCATGGGAACCCTTTCCTGAGAATCCCACTCAATTCTTCAACATCTGGCAACAGATTATGGTTAGCTGCGTTTTCAGCAGTTAAATCCAAAGTTATCTGCCACAAGGGACTCAGAAAAAGCAGAGAGCATCTGTTAATTTGTCTTGGGCTGTATTCCTGCACCTTTTTGTCAATCTGTGTCTTAGTTCTGAAATGCAGTATCAAATACCCCCCCCACAGAACATAGGAACCAAAGAGCCCAGGGGGGTGTGTCCATCCCCATCATCCTCTTGGTTTTGCAGTTTGTGTCAGAAACTGCTCTTCAGTCTTGGAATTTCTGTGTCGCTCCTTGTAGTCTGACCTCTGCCTTAGGGAAAGTAATAGAAGGCGTCTTATTTTCTGGTCAATGGTTAAAAGTTCATTTCTTGGGGCATTCACTAGTACAGACACCTGGTTTCATTTTCACATTGCTTGTCTTTGAAACAGTTAATATCTATTAATCAGTTAGTATCTGGTTTCCTACTCCAAAAAGAAGACTTATGTATGGACTGGAAAAAAATTAATATTTCTATACAAATCTGCATACACCCAGCATAGGATGACTTTAAGAAATAGTCTCTGTGGGAATGATAGAAATCCTGATTTTGGGTAGTTCCCGGGTCATTAAGGGAGAACAGGTTTTCACAATTGCAATGCTGTAAATTAATATCTGTGAATGGGGAGGTGATAAAAAAATCAAAAATCCTATTGTAGTCCTATGCAGGGGGTTTATCACTGCAGCTAGAGCCTGAGGACCTCCCATCCCTGAAGAATTTCTTCTGGCAGAGGTCCTAATCCTGAGCACCAGCGAGACAGGCATCAGTCCAGGTAAATGCTGGGCAAATAATTATGAATCTTGGATCTGGCTTTCCCTGTCATGTGGGTCAAGTAATTTCATTTTACTTATTAGTGAATGCCTAAATTTTTGGCTAGATTCAAGTATCTCTTTCCAGGAAAGCTAAAGACTTTGAACTGCTAAGATCCAGCATATTTCAAGTCACCTTATTCCATCAATCATTATAGAAAAAAACTTTCTCCTTCTTTTTATCTTTACTTGGGATGAATCTTATTGTCATGAATGTATTCTTTTCAACTTTACCTGATAGTTTGTGTTCATCTGTAAATGTATGTGTGTTTTTCTCTGTAAGTCCAAGAGGATTCACACCAAATCAGGTGCAGATAAAGTTCTGGATACAGTTTCTAGATTGAACTGCATTCATCGAAAGATTTAAGGTACAAATTGCTAGTTCTAAAATTACTACTTTCTGAGCTTTTGCCAATTAGTAAAAGAACTTTCAAATGTGTGCAGAAGCAGCATCCTGTTATATATATCCAGAAGCATCCTGTTTTACAGCCTCCTTCATTGGTATGTATAGAAATGTTTGCAGCTTATTTCGACTTGGGGTGTTCCTTCTCTCCTGTCCCAGACATGCCTTTGCTGTCTTTGTGAGTGCATTATTTCCCACCTTTTTCACCACTTTGCTGACCCCTGTAGCAAAGTCAGGTCAGGTGCTTTGTGATGGCAAGGAGCATGGGAGTGCTCCCCTGTGGGAAGCGCAGTGCAGGGCAGGTTCTGTGGCAGTGGCAGCCTGAGCTGGGCTTTGAGGCAGTGAAACAGCCTGGGGAAGGTACAGCATGAGAGCACTGCATGGTTCCCTGGTCCTTGCAAGCACCTGTGTGTTTAGCCTTGGGTTTACCTTTGAACATGAACCCTGTGGTGTTTTTGCTAATTGTGACCTGGTTTAAGTGGGTACCTCTAGGTGACCAAACTGCCCACCATATGAATTGTAACATCCCCACAGGGCACTGATGCTTGGGGCTGCTGTTCAACAATGGATTAAACTCAGCAGCTTTGGAGAAGATCAAAACTTGCAAATTTTAACCCCCTGCAATGTTCACATCCTCTCTGATCTTTCTTTCTCTCTCATTCTCTGACAGTACAGGAGACAGTTCTTTTTGAGCTTGTGCTATGGAAAAAGCAGTCAAGTTTTCTGATCCCATGACACACGAAAGAAGCACCTTGCTCTCGCAGGAGGAAAGCGACAAACTGCTGTCACATCCTCCGTGCCACCTCACCAAGGCAAATTGTCCTTTAATCTAGGACTAAGTGGTAAATTGAAGCAGAGGACCATGAAGCAAGCTTGCAAATTAGTCTACTTAGAAGGCTGTGCTCTACATATTTGAACATAATTGAACCATCATGACTAATTCATGGAATAATTCTATGTTGACAGAAAAAGAGCCATCCATTCTCCTAAGATTACATATCAGGAACTACTTTTTAATCCCCTTCTTTCTATCCCAATGGATGTGATCATGAAACAGATGCATTTGCTCCTTTTAATACATAAAGGGGTCTTTCTCAATTCTGCACCATAAAGGCATGACTAAGGCAATGGACATCAAGAAGAGGCTTATTGTTGTTTATGTCTCTTTGTAAGAGATGTCAAGGTCATTTTTCCTATTGTATCCCAGGCTTATTCAGCAATGAAGTAAAAAAAACCCTCATGCCACAGCTTTTTCTGCTGTGAATAGTGCAGCAATCATATTTGCAGGGAGAAGCCTTCTGTTATTTCTACAGTGGCTGCATCAAATTGACAGCAATTCTCTCGTAGATGGATATCTGTCTTGCACAGTTCCCTTTCCATTACAGCAGGCAACAGCTGGCTGTGCTGCGATGGGACTCTGTATGGAATACCTTGATGCCCACAGCTACTCCCAGAGAATTTCTTTCAGATTCCTTTTTAGCCATTCTGTGCAGGTGCAAAAACGAATACTGAAAAAGGTTTAATAATTCCTATAAAAGCATCCTGCTGTAAAAAAAGAAATAATTCTCTCGTCTCTTTTTAATGCCTCTCTATAGGCTGATCCTTGGATGTGATACAGTGCCTTCAACACCATGAAAATCAGTGGAAAATTGGAAAGAGGAAAGGAAACAAAACAGCAAGAGCCTCAAGCTTCTATGCCTGAGGGTAAACAAGCAGTTTTGCTAGTAATCAGTGGCATTAGCTAAGCAGTGCATGATATAAGACATCAGTGACTTTCTTTCCTGTCTTATTTTTAGTTATTCTATCATGTTTTAGGACTGTATGTTCAGCTATGTTAACTGACTAAAATGCAAATTAGTAGTGGAAATACAGTTCTGTCTTTGCTGAATTATTGGGCTGATAAAGTAAAAGTCGTAGCCTCTATCACCCCTTGGTTTACTTCATGCTTGCAAATGCTCTTGAACCAGTTGTATCTGTGAAATAGATGCTCCCTGGTATTGAGTGGAATTTTATAGATGTGGACACTAGCTCAAGAAAACAAAAAAGATTCCTCACATCATCTTTTCTCATATACAGCATCTCTCAGGGAGCTTTTTAAATTTTTTTTTGAAATCCATTAATGTCTCATCAATCTTTGTTGCATCTCTAGAGGCTCTGCACTATAATATGTCTGATATTCTCGTATCTTTTCACTTCCAGCAATTCCAATTGATCTGTTTCCTTCAGCTGTTGCTTTTAATATTTATTCTTTTTCTCAGTCTAGCCACTGTTTTTTCACCTCTAACACCTTTGCTTCTTCCAAGCTAAGGCTTGTCTGATCCCCCTCACTGTAATTCTCTCCACAATTTCCTCTATCATCTTCCAAAACAGGTATCTTCACCTCCTTCTTCTGTGCCTGGTTTGAGCTCTCCCTGTCCAGGTTCCTGGTACCTCTTGCAATGCTACCCCACTGTCTGTTTATGTTTCATAAAATTTTGCCAGGAGACTGAACTTCACCTGAAAGACCCTGCTCACAAGTGACTGGTTTCTGGGTCTGTACGTGTGTTTTCCTCCCATGTGTAATCAGAAGCAAAGTGAGCTGCCTTTTCATCCCAGCTACAGGTTTTCTCAGCTCTGTCACACCAATCCCCACTTCTTCTCTTTCACTGGCTAATTTTTAGAAAGCAGATCTTGCATCTGGACTAGACTTCGCTTTTAACTTGCCGAGCGAGCCAGTGTCACTGCTGCTTCTCACATTTGTAGTTTGAGCCCAAATGCTTTTCCTGGTGGCTGCATGGGGCTGCCACCCAGCCATGGTGCTGTTCACAGGTGCATGTGGGACCTTTTCCTCCCATTTCCCAGCATGGAGAGGGCCACATGATAAACATCAAGCCCTGCTGTGAGCCAGGGGTTGTGGTGTTATCTGATTTCCCCAAGTGCTGCCCTGCCAACCACTCCAAGATGACCTGCTGTCTCTTTCTCTCTTTCTGAGCAGTGTTTCTCTTTCTGTGATGTGGAGCCTGCTCATCAGCCTGTGCAACCTGACTGCCACTAAAGCTGCAGGTAGCTGTGCTGATTTGCACCTCCCAAGGAGCCAGCCTGTCCTGCTGGTGCATTATTTTAAAAGATGAAAACATCAAAAGTGCTTGACTTTTCCTAATCAGAACAGCCATAATTTTATGTAGCGATGTGATATCACTTTTAATTAATTAATTAACTTACTTATTTACTTGTTTTATTTTGTTGAAGAAATACTACGAAGGTATATTTTCTTCCCACCAATGCCACAACTGTGACACAACTAATAAAAATTGGGGGAGCACCTCTGTCCTTGTCTAGTGTTGATGCAAAAGGAGCAGGGTTTCACTAAGCACCCAGTCAGCAGCATAAGGGGGTGCTCCCTGACACACCTGGAAGTGCTTTGGAGCAGCATCAGCTCCAGCACTGTTGGCTGGTCACCCTTTGGGGCAGGCAGGTGGCCACCCCCAGGCTGCATCCATTGCCCGTCCTGTGGAAACTGTGGAATGTGGGAAAAACTTGCAGTGTGGTTTCAAGCAGCCAGGTGCAGAGTGGTTCATTGCTTATGCCAGGGTGAAATGAAAGGAAATCAGTCTCCGAGGGGCAGCTCTGTGAACATACATATTTCTTTAAATAAAGAGCTTGTGTTATGAGAGCAAGTGATGCCATAGGTAGGGAGTGATGGGCTCGTTGCCATGGGAACTGCTCTTTCTACTTGAATAACAAAATCAATAATTGCTTAAAATCTCCACTGTGTGTTTAGAGTTTGGTCCCCTTTTGTCATGTGGGTTTTATGAGAGGGGACATGATGGGTTCTGCAAGAAAACAAAATCTCTGTGAATGCTCTGTGCTGTTTCCTGCCCATCTTGGGCCCTGTGTGGAGATAAATTAATGCCATACCTTAATTTAAACAGATGGAGGCTTTAGCCTGCCACGCTGAAGGCCCAATTCTCTAACCCCTGCCTTTATTTGAGGGGAGCAGAGCCGGTGCTGCTAGGAATGGTAACCAAAATACCAGCAAGTTTACCAGTACTGGTCAAGATTGCTGGCAGCAGTAAAGACTGTGTAGACAGACCACAACATAAGGATTGTAGGGGTTGCTGAGTTTGAGCCACGTGGTCACAGTAATTACCTATATTCTGAAGTTCTGAATACCTCCCTGTGGAGAAAGGAAATTCTGTTTGGGAATAGGTGAGCCAGGTTCTTCCCTGGCACAACTCTCCAGAGCTGTGGACATGGCTCCCTTATGTCCTGGAGACCACCTGGGAGCTGGCACACCTCCATCACCATGGTGCCAAAACAAGGTATTGCTCCAAGTATGTCATGCAGGTTTCTTTTTTTGCTCCCACTCGTTGCACACTTTGGTCAGCAGTGAAATAATTCCTGGTGTTGCTGCGTTAGAGGCTTGTTACTGGGAATGATGCTGATGGCCCACTGAGATGAACAGAGGTGATTCACGCTGCTCTGAACTGCTGGGTTTGCTTGTTTACAAGCTCAGGCTGCTAGTGTGACAGCTCAGTAATGTCCCAGCTTANGTTTTGTGTATTTGTGCTAGCAACATGAATAGACAGAAGAATTGATTTATATGTAAATATTTGTGTTTAACATTTTGATGTATTCAGTGAAATGATTTAATGATGACAGGATATAGTTCCTGAACATTCCCTCCCTCAGCTACTTTCAGTAGTGCTATCTTTCACACCTGGGAGCCCCAGGGATCTATTTAATCTCTGCAGTTTACAAAATATATCAACAACCTGAGAACAAACACCAAAATACTCAGAAAAAAAGTGATTTCTTTCCCTTCTTGTCATAGTCAACTTGTTTATACTGGTTGGTTTTTTAATTTAGTCAGATTGCAATGTCACACACAGGGGGCATTTACACTATTTTTTTTTTCAAAGAGAGAATAGATTTTATTGTTTATATATTATTTTGTCCACAGGGAGTTTGAGGAAGGCAGATGCCAAGGCCTGGAGTCCCACTAGCAGACAGGATCTGATCATTGCACCAGTGCAGATGTAGGTGTTATGATAAGGAGACCACTGGAAATGGCAGCATATGGGATCATCACACATTTTCCAATTGGTTGTTTTCCCAAGGCTTCACCTGTGCATGCAAACACACCTGATATGAACTGTTGCTTAGTGTCTTAGTCCCATAATGATCCCATTTTTACTCTACAAATTTACTGCAGATTGGTCTGACTGTTTATGTGGCACCTGCTATTGTAGGATTCTGGCAGTGAATCTATCAGGAGTTAGTTTCCAACTTGTGAAATTTGTTAAGCTCAGTCAGCTTTGTACATTTGACAAATTGTTTCTTTGTTATCTTCCAAACATTAAGGCCATAAAAATGGCCTTGGACTGTGCAGGTAACAGAGATACTGAGTATAGTATCACATATACTGCTCTCCATTTATTTGACAGGGTTGGGGGGAATTCACTAGGTTCATGAACTGGCAAAACCTGCAAATTGGAGTTTAACTTCAAGCTGGCCTTTTAGTCATGATTTTAAGTAATTCATGTGACTCAGAGACAGTTGGGTCCTCATCTGCTGCACAACCTGCTGAAGGCTGATGGAACTCTGTGAGATAAGCTTTTACATGGCATGAACCAACAATACCTGAGTTGGTGCAAATCTGTGTCAGGAGAATCTTTAGAAGCCTTATAAAGTCAGCAATGACTTTAAGTTGTCTGTCTTATTTGGGTTGTTAAAACAACTCTAGAAATCTGTTTTTTCTAGATGAGTTACTAGAAGCAGAAACCCTTTTATGGGGGGTCATATTTTTGGGGTTTTTTAGCTTACTATGTTTACTAGTGGGATTATTTCATAAGGAATATGAATATTCCCATTTATTTATCCTTCCAGTCTCATTTCTGAAGGGAAATGTTGTATTCTGCCTCCATTTCCTTTCTGGTACATGTAAAACTCTGGTGCCCCCTCCAACATCTGGTTTCATAGTCAGGAATTGACATTCATTATTTACCTTTGTCTAGCAGGGCTGCCAGCTGAAACCTCTTGTTGCTCTTAGTGATTTAGACTGTTTTTCAACAACTTCTTAAATTTCCAGAAAGAGGCTGTTGAGGAGTTTCAAACATATGGAAGACTAATTGATTTTTTTTGTTTGTTTGTTTTTGTTTTCTGAGAATAAAATTGTAACTTTCCATCTAAGATGTAATGCAGTGTAATGAACATACAAAACTCACAGGCATCTGTAATTAGGACACACCAGCCATGAAAATCATGAGTCACAATAATTATTGTTATTTTAGAAAGGACACCACGAGCAGTCTGGAAGAAGATGGAGCTCTTTAAGTGCAGATCTCCATCTTCTTCCAGTTCCCTGTGTCTACCTGGACTGAGTATCTCCAGGAGATCTTGGTGCTCTCTTTCTGAGGAACAGGACAAGGATAAACACCACACTGAAGAGATTATAGAAGATTCAGTCTGATCCCATCTCACAACTGACTGTGTACCAAGCTGTGGGGTCACTTTGTACCAAGCTGTTTCCTTGTACTTATTCCCCTCCAGAGTACAGGGATCCCTCAACACCATGGGCAGAGATGTCTCCCTGTGTGCCAAAACAAGAAGGGACAGGATAGAGACATTTAAAAATTCCTCTCTCCCCTGATTTTGAAAGCAGATCTAGGAATATTCCTTTTCAGATTAATTTATCTACTTTTCCAGCAAAAGTAGTTTTGTTTGTTTGGTTTTTTTTATGGGCATGTGCTTGTTTCCAGCTTCCTCTGAGCCTCCCCAGGTCTTCCTGATGTGCTGACCTCGGCTCAGGCCACAGAAGAGCCTCACTGACACGTCTCCCCGTCCAAATTTTTTGGAGAGCGTATTTTTTGCTGTTACAGAGCTGTCAAGTTTGCCAGAAAAACAAACCCTCTAACACAGAAGGCATAAAGCTGACGTGAAGCCAGCATTGGTCTGTATTTAAACCATACCCCCTCCCGGATAACTGGGAGTAATTGAGGCTTTGATGGATGAACTCTGTTTCTCCAGTCATTCACTGATGAACCTTTGCACCTACTTGAAATTCATAGACATTCCTGTTATTGAGCCTGTTTGCTGCGTACATGATGAATATGGGCCTGGCTTGCTCTAATACACTTTTGCAGTTTCCTTTATGCTTTATTTTACTGAAGATCTCCCCTCTCCTTTGTCTTGATGATTGGCAAAGAGCCAGTTGCTGGAGCAGCCATCATTCCTGGGGGCTATCAGCTTTGATTTTTCTCTTACATGCTGCATTCCTGCTGCCTGCACACTGGAAAGCTGTGTTATGAATCTAAAATCCGTGTCTAAATCAATATGATTTCTATCCCTACTACTGACAGGAGCTGCTACTGAGCTTGCCAGTACATTGCTGTGAATTAGAGAAATTGCCATCTAAACTTCTTCAGGGAATGGAGCAAAGATAACAAGAGAACCAGGCAGGACAGTCAAGGAAATTGGGGGTTGGCCTGGAAAGCCAGCAGTTCAAATAATCCCCTTTATTACAGAACAGGACCAACACACCTGGTAGAATAGTAGCATGGGATATATGCTTCAGATTTGCACAGTGCAGCATTTATTGCTATGGAAATGGAATTACGTGTTTTCAGAATGGTCTGCAGTAGTTTGCTCCTCTGCAGTCTTACAGAGGGAAAAAGAAATATGTTGCATAGGATCTTAATGCAGAACTAAATGAATTTGTTTTGTGGTGGCTTGACTCTGGCTGGATGCCAGGTGCACATCAAATCTGCTCTATTGCTCCCCTCCTCAACTGGACAGGGGAGAGAAAACATAACAAAAGTCTTGTGGGTTGAGATAAGGGCAGTGGCATGTCCATCTTGCAGACATCTGGCTCTGGCTCTATTGGACATGGAGAAACTTCCAGAGGCTTCTCACAGAAGTCATTCAGAAGCCTCCCACTACCAAAGCCTTGCTACTCAAACCCAGTACAATTACGTATTTAGGACTGTCTGAAATCTAAAATACCTTTGCACTTTTAACAAAATCAGGGGTCAGGCAAAGCTGATAGTATCCGATCAAGGAGGTCAACTGTTTTTCACTTATTCATATTTTTCTTACAGAAATAATATAGAGAAATTCAAGTGACTATATACCATGTAGTAGCACAGTTTTAGGGTAGGAGTTTCCCTAATTTCTACTAACAGCATCTGTGAGAAAAAGCCTCAGGGACAGCAGAAATAAATTATGTGGGAAGTCACAGTGCAACGTCCTGTAACTATAAGTCACAAATGTATTTGCTCTTTTCTAACACACAGACTGTGCTCAATGGCATTTTTTCAGCTTAGTTGATAGACAAGGCAGTGACTCCAGTGGGGGCAGGATATTATCACCTTCTATAAAGTGATAATCTTTCATATCTTATCACCTTTATAGACTGCCTCAGTCCCTGCTTCCCAGGAGAGTATGCAGTGAAGCATTTCCATGGACTTGCTCTATTTCTGCACTCTGCCTTGGACACTCGTTATAGCAAAATCCCTCTGGGAGGAGCTGGGTCACCTTTGGTCCCACACTGCACAGCCATTCCTATGTCTTTCCTTTCATTTCCTGACCCAGAGATGTGGGGACAACCACTTGCAGACTGAGTTAGCATGTAAAACAGGTCCCTACAGCCACAGGCCTGAGCCTTTACTGTTGCAAACTACCACACTGAATAATTCCCACTGTCAATGAATCCAGATCCCCTTTAGAGTAGGGGTGTTTTTCAGGCAGTTTGGATTACACAGGCAAAGCTACAGTAATTCCAGAGGAAAACTCCAACAACTCAAAGGGGAAATCAGAGGCTTGCAGATGACTACGGTGCTCTTCTCCAATGAGCTGCACGTGGTTGCAGCCCCCACAGTTGCTGATTTATAGAATATTTATAGACCATATAAAGGCTGTAAACTTGAAAATATTGTAGTCCAAATAATTTGGCTTATTGTATTAATTTTGGATGCTGCTTTGACACCGGAGTGTTCTAGTCCCCAAGTTACATTTATTCCTGGTCAGTTTATAGGCATGTGTTGTCTCACTAAGCTCTGTGCTTCGAATCCCTCTTTACACAGGGCAGCTGCGTGTCCACTCCGTCCTGTCTCATGGCTAGAATAGAACAAACCAAGCCTTAGATGGCGATTGTAAACCAACTTCCTCTTCCCCACTCTTCTTGGCATCCAACTGAGAAGTATCTGATTCACTATGGCATTTAAGTGCACAATCTACTACTTTTTATAATTAAATTTCCATTTATTCTCCCTCCAGGGTTCTCTAGTTTTTCTTAGACAATTTTCAAATTGTCATCTTTACTAACTGTGAGTTCTCCCTTTGAAATCTTGGTAAGAAATGTGCTGATTGCACCATGTAAGCAATGAAAACACTAATGAATATGAATAGAAAAAAATTGAAAAGATTGATCAGTAATGAATTCTGCTTATAATCTTCCTCTGGCCTGATGAAACGTTTCTTCAGCCCAGCTGGTTGCAGTCACCTTAATCACTTGAAATTTCCTGTATTAATTCTTGGTTTATGTCATAATACTCCATAGTGGTTTAACAAAGTTCCAAAGAATGTGATTTACTACACTTTCCTCCGTCTAGACAATAAGTTTTTTCCATCAAAGAAAGACAAAAATCTAGTCTGACATAACTGGAATTGCTAAATATATGCTAAATATTATCCCCTTTTTTATCTTTAATGACTCTTTTCTTCTCTGCTTTCTCCTGAACACTTGCTGGTCAGACTAGACTGTTGTATCTCAAGGATGCTGTCAAAGTTCTGTTCATCTCTTTCTTAAAAAAAACAAATTGTGTTTGCTCTTCTTCCACATACTGCTGCACAAATCCCAGTGATGGAGGTCACTGTGTTTCCTTTGCCTCTTTAACATGATTGTCTAGAAAAGGGCAAAACCATCTCAGCTTAGATTTTGGAAGGAATTCCTTAATGTTTTCAGCCTCTAAGTCCCATCCTCTCCCATCCTTGGTTTTAGCAGGCCAAATGATCTGTCCTCCTTCCCTCTGGGAATGCTTTCCTACAGGCTTCTTCCCTGGCTTCATGTGGAAACTTCAAAGAGCACTTCTTATTCCCTTGGATATATAGAAATATCAAGCCTCTAGCATTCCAAATGCTCCAAGCTTTTTAGTCCTGCAGACCTGCATTTTCAGAGCATCTCCTTATTTTTCCACATGTGCCTTTGTAAGACACTCCCATCTCTCTCTTTGATTCTTTGAAGAGAAACAGCTCAGGTTTTCTCCATCACAGACTCCTTCCTTCAAGTGGCTCTTTCACAATCCCTTCATTAGGTGCCAAACCCAACTTTAAAAGAGCAGCAGCTCTTGCTGGCTCAGTGCCTACATCTCCTGCTGTCTGTCAGCTCTCACATTCAGACACCCACCTCCGAGGGGAATCGTGCACAGAGCAGAGTCTTCACTGTCATGCCCAGCCTAACAGCAGGGTTTGATCTTCACAGACACTCTGGTTCCTTGGCAGGAGGTGTCACTCTAACTACCTGGCAATTATGCCAGCTGAAATTATCATAAAGCACTGCATGTAGCTGGTTGTTTTCCATGCCAGGTGTCAGAGGGTACGGTACAGAACCAAATGTCTCAGGTTGAGGACAGGAAATGAGACCAATTCTGTGATGACATCAATCATGTCAAAAGTGACGAGTAAACAGAAGGTCATAGCTTTTTGGCAAGGCTCCTGGAGCTCCGTAACAACAGTGGTTAAACTATCTGGAGGTGTGAAATATCATCATGCTAATTTTGGAGAGGCAATAGCATTAACTGAAGCCTAGATGACTTGTTGAATTTGTCAGATTAGGGCAATTTGCTGATACGATTCTATTTTCATTCATTGTAGTTTTGTCTTGGAACATTTAACTTCATGTGTTTATTTAATCCTGTATTGCAATTGAATCTCTTATCTTGCATATACCTAGCCTAGATTCACAGGGCTTTAGAGAAAAGAGGCTGTTATTTTCACACCTGATTTGAAAATTTTGATATGCTGGCTGCATTTTCAAAGTCTTTCCATGATCAGGGATAAAAAGTCCTATCCTACCTGGGGGATTGCTGAGAACTCATGGAAAATCCTCTGTGCTCCTTTCAGTGGCATTAACACTTGTCGATAGCCTGGCCCTCTGGTCATGGGAACATGCCCATGTATGAACTGCTAAAGTAAAATTAAACTGACCCTAAGCTCCTAAACTGACAGATAAAGTGCCAGTTTGACCATCCAGGGCTGTTGAGCCCAGATCACTTGGGATTTAGATGGGGTGTGTTGACCATGTCTGGAAACTGGCTCCTGCCCCTTTTTGGGTTACTCTTGACAGCAACTTTGGTACCCATTGTGTTTGAAATGCCTTGTGATGCTGTCAGAGATGGATCTGCTTCAGGGAAAGCATCCTTATTGAAGAGCATTTCTCACTGCCTTTCAGGAAACAGATTCCCTCTTGATCTCAGAGCTTTGGGCTGCCAGAGGAAGGGAGGGATTGCCCAGAGTATTTACTGTCATCACTGTGCAGAGAACTGGGCATGCAGTAAGAGTGAGAGCCAGTCCCTTGTCACCAGTGATGCTGTGTCAAAGTGAAATGCAGTGCATAAAGGAAGCTGGAAGATGTGAAATTGAAGGCTTAAAAGCTTTTTTTTTTTTTTTTTCCCTCTGGAGTCTCCTGAAAACAAAGCCAATGCCCCTTGGCTTGAAAGGGTGTATGACTGCAGGATGCTATAAAGCAAAAGCATCATGTTCCCTTGAAATAAAATTTTGCACAAAGGCAGCTTGCATTACATTCCTGCTTGAATGCTTTTTAGAACTACTCCAGATCAGCAACCTCTTGTAATTGCTTTAAGTCTGCTATTCCACCACTGCAGATCTAATCTTTGTTTTCAAATCAGTGACAGTGGTTGCTCAAAGCTGCATGCAGTCTTCAGACAAAAACTTTGTCGTTTTGGCACCTGTTGGCCCCTAAAATCTGTGGGTTTGGCTCAGGTATCCTCAGTTCCACCTCTGTAGATAGAGTTTGTCATCAGTTCAGTCACAGAAAAGCCCTCCACATATCTGTGGGGGCCTGCATGTAACCAGGGTTACAGCCCTGGATCTCGTCCTTTTGTCTGCAGGACAGAGTTTTTGAGACATCAGTGTAACTGAATATCCAGAAGTGTGAACAAAATTTTAACTTTTGCTCTGGGGCTTGCTTTCACTGATGCTGCAGTTTCAGAGACTTGCTAACTGAGGCTATTCTTCACAGAGATTACATTAAAAACAAGAATTTAAAGAACTTTGAATGATTTTTTCATTCTTATTTTCAAAACTTGTGAAAACATCTGATTTCTAGAAAGCACACACTAAAAACTGCTTCTTAAAATCATTCATTTACCTTTTAAGGTATTTCAGGCTTTGGTACCTGAAAATTGGAGGCATGCAAAACCATTAATTACTCCCGGTATTCTGTTCTGTGTCCTATTTGCCTTTCTTCATAAGATAAAATTTGCTGCACAGAACTCATGCAGGAAAAAAAAATAAAATGTGAGAATTTTATAATGAACACAAAATCTGGGCTCACTTCAATACTGAGCAATTCAGATCAAAATTGGTGCCTCTGGGTTGCAATTTCTCTTAGGAGTATTTTTATCCTCGTACAAAAGCAAAAGTTTCTACTGGAAAAGATGATCAAATAACCTTAAATCCTAGTTTCAGAGTATTCCAGGTCCATGTTTGATATTTGCCAGACGTGCCCCACTGTAGCACCCACAATGATTTTGCTGCATAGCCGTGGGAAAGGAGAGCCTGGTGCCTGCACGTGTGTCCTTCCTACCCCTGCCACGTCCTCGGCAAGGTGCGTGTGTGCTCCCTGCCAAGCCGTGTCCCAGCAACCGCTAAATCCTCTGCCTGAGACGCCATCTCCTCTTGCACTCCTGCCTGCTGTGTTACAAGTTCAGCAGAACGCTGTCAATTTAAGCAGCTGTTACTCTGCCTCCTGGAGAGCAGCTCCTGTCAGCAGTGCTGTGAGGCAGCGGTGATGGGAATGCAGCACTGTGAGAGAGTGGGCACAGGCTCCTCTGAGGTGAAATTGGGTGAGCACTTGTGTAGGGCAGCAACAGGCAGCTTCATCTCCTCCATTGCTCTGATGTTCCCCCAGTCCCCTTCCACAGGAATGGGAGGATATGGCTGTATTTGACTTGAGACCATCCGCTCCTCTCTTCTGGCAAAGCTGTTGCCAGCAGTATTTGCTCTCAACTTGCTGCAGTGCCCCCATTTTATATGTGACTGTTGGAGAAGTAAAAACTGTTTCAAATCACTATTCCCCAGCAGCTTCCCTCTTATGTCTGTGCCCCTGCGTGGCAACTCCTTGTCCATGCTCTCTTACAGGGATTGCTTGTACAAAAAGATGCTTTCCCATGTCTTTCCAGGCTTTTCTGTCCTCTGAAAGGTTCATGGCAAACTATTCTTTGGTGTAAATTTTTTCTGCCTTTTCTCTCCTTCCAGCAGAGTCACTAAGAGGCAGCAAAACATTGGATGTTTGTGTTGTCTGTCTTATAAAGTAATTTACTAAGGGAGGAAGTGTTTCAGTCTCTCCTTAACACAAGTGCAGACATATATTACCTTCCATTATCTGGATCAATGAGCTGAGCCAAATTGCATGAGGCTCATGAAGGGCAAGTGCCAGGTCCTGCTCTTGGGTCACAACAACCCAAGGCAGCACTACGGGCTAGGGGAAGAGTGGCTGGAAAGCTGAAAGGTGGAAAAGGACCAGCTGGTCGACAGCTGCTGAACATGAGCCAGGTTGTGCCCAGGTGGCCAAGAAGGCCAATGGCATCCTGGTCTGTGTCAGCAATGGTGTGGCCAGCAGGACCAGGGCAGTGGTTGTCCCCCTATACTGGTGAGGCCACACCTTGCGTGCTGTGTCCAGTTCTGGGCCCCTCACAGCAAAAAAGACACTGAGGTGCTGGAGCGTGTCTGGAGAGGGCAACAGAGCTGGTGAAGGCTCTGGAAAGCCTATATGATTTATAAGGAGCAACTGAGGAGGCTGGGGTTGCTTACCCTGGAGAAAAGGAGGCTCAGGGGTGACCTTATCACTCTGTACAACCACCTGAAAAGAGATTGTAGCCAGATAGAGGTCAGCCTCTTCTCCCAGGCAATTAGAGACAGGACAAGAGGACTTAGCCTCAAGCTGTGCTGGGGGAGGTTCAGGTTGGATATCAGGAGGACTTTCTTCACTGGAAGACTGGTCAAGCGTTGGAACAGACTGTCCAAGGAGGTGGTGGAACACCACTTGTGTCTGAAGGTGTTCAAGAAACAGCAGTATACGGCACTTAAAGCTGTGCTCTAGTTGACAAGATGGTGATCTAAGGCTGGACTCAGTGATCTTGAAGGTCTTTTCCAACCTTAATGATTCTGTCATCAAGGAAACCTCTTACCAGCTTTCAGTTGTGCTTTGCTGTAAAGTCCTATCACTCTTGCTTTGCATTTCTTGCTTTTCCTCAAAGATTGCCAAATATTTCCTCACAGGTTCTGGAGTATTTTTCCATGTTTACAGATTTAATTTTGGTTTGTTTGTTTCTCCTGATATCATGCCTTTTGAGACCACAGAAGCATGGAAACATTTGGAAGTTGTTCAAGCATCACTTTTTGACATATCTCCAAGCCAGTCTTGGAGAGCCAGTCTTTATTTGCTTTGCATTTTCTGATCAGGCTATTCATCATGAAGTTATTAGTTTTAAATTATCTTCCCTTCTGCTTTCCAGGTCCTCTTATTGTTATGAACAGAGTTTTCCACTTCTTACTTTTGCCTGCAGATACAATGCTTTATTGAATCTTTGAGTCCTGAGTTCTCAGGTTTATTCTCACTTGTCAAATTTATGCTCTGAAATTCCAGCTATAGACACCAGTTTACTTGGCAGAATCTAGCACTGCTTCTTGAAGACTTCTGTATCTGTGGGGTTTTTTTAGCTATTTAGCCTTTACTGAGGAATAGCTTAGAAAATGTAACTGCATTCTTAATGACAAACTTTTCTAGTTGATGATGCATACGTTTTTGATATGACACCGAAGTTTTATGTATTTTATGTACTAGTCAAAAAGAATCTCTGCATATCAGGAATTAGTTAACCCACCCCTCCAATGACTAAGTGAGTCATGAGCAGGTGACTCAGTTTACTTCAGTGTGTGACAGGTACTGTAAGGCTGTTGCAGGACATTATGGACAGAGTTTGTATCCTCTGAGTTTATCTACCTACAGTTTTGATATATCTGTCTGAACTTGTCTTTGTTTCCATTTCTGGGCTTTCATAGAGGCATGGCAGGAAAAGAAGGTTCTTCAGAGGGCAGGTCAGTGTATTACAGACCAGCCTCTAGCCCTTTTATGCAGCAGCAGAGTTCAAATACAGTTACACTTTTTTGAGAAAAGTATTTATCAGTCTTCGTGACAAACGTACAGACCACATTGGTCTTACCTTGATATTAGAGAGCCAAACTGAGGTCACAGCAAAATACAATAAGGACAACACAGAACCAACAGACTGAGTCAGAGATTTCCTAGAAGCATGGACAGCTGAATGAGCCTGATTACAAATAACCAAACAGATTGCTTTATATGTGATAGGGTAGCTTTATTTTAGCAGGTGTCATGGTTAAACCCCAACCATCAGCCAAGCCCCACACAGCCACTTGCTCACTCCCCCACCAGCAGCATTGGGGAAATAATCAGGGGAACAAAACCCAAGACCCTTTGCAAACAAAGCAAAACAAGGGATTAATTCACTGTTTCCCATGGACAGGCAGGTGTTCAGCCATCTCTGGGAGAGCAGGGCCCCATCACACACAACAGTGACTTGGGAAGACAAACGCCATCACTCCAAACATCCCCTCTTCCTCCTTTTTCCCCTCACTTTATTATACACTGAGCATGATGCCGTGGTCTGGAATGTCCCTTTGGTCAGTCTGGGTCACCTGTCCTGGCTGTGTGTCCCCCCCACCTCCCATGCACTCCCAACTTCCCAGCCAGTGCGGCAGTATGGAAAGCAGAAAAGGCTTTGGCTGTGTGCAAGCCCTGCTGAGCAATAACAAAAAGATTTCTACATTATCAACCTGTGTTCAGCACAAATCCAAAACACAGCCTCATACCAGCCACTGTGAAGAAAATTAAGTCTACCCCAGGCAAAACCAGCACAGGAGCACAGATAATAAAAGAACAGCTCCACTACTGGGTGAAGCTTTCATATTTTTTTCATTGATGCACATGCAGGTTCTCTGCTGTACACAACCCCAGCCCTCCCTAGAGATTTAAGTGAAGCTTCTGAGTTCATTGCATTTAATTTCTTATTCAGCATATAATTTGATATAATTTGTCTCCACTCAATGTGCATTACATATATTGCATTTATTGTTTCTTGACTCCTTATAAAGAGTAGTTAAGGATTTTCATCAAGTACACAGATTGTTTTTTCTTTTCTTCTGTTAAAGATTGTGAAAAGTGGTTTTCTCCTCATGGGAGGGGCATTCCTTGAAAGTTTCTTGAAATTGTACAGGAAGGTCAACAGAAGGAACTGACCCCATTCTGGAAAGGAGTTCCATGTCCTTCACTGATTGGGGCAGAGAGGGAGCCACAGAAGCTNTTTTGTGGATATCCCCAGGCAGATGGGATAACTCCTCACATGTTTGCTCACAGTTTAGCCTAAGACAAAAGTAGTTAGGCAGCAGGTTTGTCTGCTCATTGTGTGTGTCAGCTGTGACTTGGGGTGGCAGCTCTTCATTGGCTAGGGTTCCACAGACATTCCCATTCACAGGTTGGGACATCTTTCCTCTACCACTCATAGTCCTCACATGTCTGCCAATACTGTCCCAAGCCAAGGTGCAGCTCAGAGGAGAATTTTTTTTTAAAATTTATGTTATTATTTAAATGCCAGGATAAGATTTATCTAGTGTGGCATTTTAAGACTATTTAAATACCACATTGTCTTGATCTAGTCAGTATTAATGACTAGAATTTATTAATGATTTCACAAGACATGGCAAGAAAACATGCTTCAGCAGCATATTTTCTTTTCCACATGACAGAATAACAAGTCCCTTCAGGAGCATATCAATGGCTTTATCTTGGCTAATCAGTGCAAGTCTTCCATCTGTCCTGTTACAACCGCATAAAGGAAACAAGCAAATGAAAATAGTTTATATAAACTGATTATTCTTTCGTGCCTCAGGCCTGAAAAGACTACATATTATTTCCCTAAAATAATGGTTTTGGCAATAGCCAGAATTGAAAGAGCTGATTTCATTGTTTGCTTGAAAATACACCCAACAAGCTCCAAGTTCTTCACCACTTAAGTTCCACAGACATGACGCATATGCTCCAGACCTTCAGTAACAATCATGTTTATTGCAAGCAAGTCAAACGTTCACCAAAAACATGTAAATAGGAGCAGTAGCAGCAGATGTCCAAACAAAACCAGTACTGTGCTATCCAAGTTTCAGCTTGGCACCCATCTTAGACAAGCTCTTCACAGGGAAAGGTTATTCCATCTACAAAAACTATGTTAAAACTGTGAAACAAATCTGTCCAGCTGAGCCTTTGCCATCTTAGAAGCTACTGCTCTAACTTTATACTAATTCTTCCAAAATTTGTCATCCTTAAATGTAGGTTTTGGTATGTTAGCTCATCTTGCATAATTTTTTACGTGATATTCCTCATATGCTAAATAATCTTGTTGCTCAGCTGTTTCCACATGGTCCTGCCAGTTACAGAGTCCCACAGCATGACTTACTGAAGTTGACTCTAGCTGGGGGCTTCCCCTTCAGGTTTCCAAAGAACAGCAAACAAAGAGAATTTAGAAAAAGCTTCAAGACAAGAGACAAAGTGAAAAAAAAAATTACAACCTCCTTGGAGAAAGTGTTTGGCATGCAAGTAAAATATATATCTGGACCATCTTGTCAGAATTTGATTTGGGCACCTGTCTTTGCACTAGACACCTTATAGTGACAGCACAGGGCAAGTATTCAGTCATCTCTTCTGGTCTTCAAATTTCTGTGTGATGTAGTCATAGGATATGATTTATGATCACCTCTTCTAGGCAAGTGGGGTGACCCAAGGCACTCTTCACTAAAACAGGTTTCAAGCAAGGAGACAGGGAGGACTGCCAGGAGAAAGTGCAGCGGGATTTAGAAAAGAGAAAAATCCTTAAGGCGAATGTTTGAGAGCCAAGTTGAGAGAATCTTCAACTGAAATTTCGCTACTGTTTTAGATTGATTTATTAATAAAATCAAGGTTGACACTCAGCTGTTCTTAAGGTGGTACAAACAGGCTTGGCTGCAGGGCTTTCAGTATTGTTAGAGCGATTTAACTGGAGAATAAGGCTCTATTTCAAAGTCTCTGTACTGTACTGAGGGCTGTATAGTAGCTGTTTATTTGCAGTGTATTTCTTGGTGTAGTGCATACAAGGGGCAGCTGTTCAGATGGCTCATTGGTTTTCTTTCCCAGGTATTTTACCAAATATTGTTCACAGCTCCTCTTAAAGATACAAGTGGATCCTGAGATCCCTTTTCTAGTGTTACTCTCATGGTATTCCTCTGAAGCCCTTGGCAAACCTTTCCCTTCACAGTAGGATTTTTTGTTTGTTTTTAAATAGGAGTGCACTGAATGTGTGAGACATCAAGACACTGAGCCTGATTCCATCTGTGTTTTTATAGCATGAGTTTAACTCTCCTGATAGTAGCTATCTTCTTGATTTTGACATGTCACTGGAGTAAGGTAAAAAGATGACATAAGTTTAAAATCAGATCCAAAATCTTAGCTCTGCTGTTGCATATCCTTACAGACTTTTCTGCAATCATGTCCTTATACACACTCATAAAGATTGGTCATCAATTTGGTTGATTTTTATTCAGCTTTAAAAATTTCCTTAGAAAAAATAGTGTCAAATGTAATTTTACCTTTTCAAACATAACTAAGCATCTGCTTCAGGCTGTAACTATTTGACAAGAGACACTCTGGGTGAGGGTTGGTGAAAACAGTCCAATTGTTGCTTTAGCTCACTGGCAGATGTGAAAAAATGCAGAGAAGGAAAATAATCTTGCACTTGTTCAATGTATTGCTCTTGGTTCCAGAAACATTCCTGCCCCTTGGTGCTACACTGCTGGCAAAGGCATGCCTTGAGGAAAATTCAGACCCTGGATTTAGCAGGAAATAAACCCTAGGTCCAACTCGGACCAGTCTGCAGCCCAGAGAGAAAAGTGTTGTCTTCCCCACTGCATTTAATCTAGTCATCTCTCCAGTATGAGAAAAAGGCCTGTCTGTAAATCCCTGTTGGCTGTGAAGAAATTGGCACTGATGGGGATTCACTGTTTCGGGGTATTACTCTATTCCCTTCTTTCCCCCACTAGTTTGCTTCTAAAACATAAGAAAAAATATAGATGCATGCTGTGCAGAATACAGAAGGCAGCAATAAGCTCTCTCTTTCAGAGTACCTTGAGAAAGTTTCCCTTGCAATCGTTTTCTATGCATGTACTGCATGTATTCACTCACCTCTTTCCTCTGCCTCTGACTGTTTTGTTTTGTTTTTTTAATGATTGCAGCTTCTGGTTCCGTTGTCTCAGATTTTATTGTTTAAAGCTAGAACAGATGGTGTTATGTCTATTAAATACTAAACCGTGTCATGTAGGAATCATTATCTCAGCTGAATTGGCTCCTTTTAAGAGTGGCTTTATTCTTTAGAATAGATTAAAGGACTGGGAAGAAATTCACTGCACTGCTGGATCCAAGTGATGGACTAAATGGATGACACTCCACTCTTGGCCAAAAACACAGTGTGGGTGGACAATCAGTATTCTGTCCTACAGGATCAGATTTACCACAGGTTTCTGCATTCTTGGGTGCAATGCAGAGCTGCAGCACTGAGAGGGGAGTTGAGCTGGGGAACTTCAGAACTTCCTCTGGGGCATGGGGTAAAAGCCCTGCCAGATACTGAGCTGCTTCCTTGCTTGTTTTGCATGGGCCAATTGATCTGGGTTGCATGACAATTCTGCAGCAGCAACCATATTTTCTTCTATTTAACACAATTTCCCAGGAGTCCCTTTGCATAGGTTTGCAGAGCTTTGAGATATTTGGGGCAAGAAATATTCTTCTTTTAAATTTTAAATATACAGTGGCTGGGTCAGTGTGCCTCAGTTTATTCTCTCTTGATCTCTTATCACTGCAAGGCAAATAATTAATAATAGGACTGGTTGTAAAGTGCCGCAGGAACTGCAGTCCTCTGAGTGATAAATTACGAAACGGGATTCATTTGGTCTGGGTTTGACTCCCTGAAGTATAATAGTCTTGCAATTCACCATCTCTGATGCAATGGATCAAAATATTCTTTGCAATAAATAAAGACATTTCCAAAGTACAGGACTGTACTTTAATAAATGTTGCCAGAAGGAATCTCATTTAAACAGCAAGACTCTACATCCTTTATTTCTTTCCTTTCCTCAATAAAATCCAGTTTGGTCTTGAGATATTTGAAATGTCTTTTCTCTGCTTATCAAGTGACACCATACAGTGCAATGAGTACAGCTGGAGAGCTTCACATCAACGACACACTGTGTGGAAATGTTTTTTATGGAGTCTCTGTCTCTGAAGGGGTCAAGATGACATGTCAGACAAGGGCTCTTCTTGTGTCATGATCCAGCACCTCCCAATTCAAATAGCTCCAAAATACTTTTTCAAACATGGACTTCACTTAGGTCTCATTTCAATTCTCCTATTCTTGTGATCATCTGTGCTGAAGCACCGGCCAAGTTGTGCTACATGTTTTGTGTATACTTGGAAGCATTTTTATTTGGCCTGAAGCAGAACTGTTTTGCTGCATGACTGTTTCAGGAACTCTCCGGCACAATGGGGCAATAGCTTTTTCCAGCTTTTTTCCATCTTTTTCCCTCCACTACTGACTATTTTTCAAAAATACCTTTTGAAAGCTCTGTTGTATTTTTCTGAGTTTGAAAATCCTTATACTGGGCAAAGACTGCATGTTCTGTAGCCACCACAAATGAAATTACATTTCATTAGATCACTGACTCATCTGCCTCCCAAAACAGTCCTGCACTCTATCAAACACTTCTGTTAGCCATGCTCTTGTAAAACAATGGAAAGGGAATGGAAAAGCTCTTGAGACCCAGCCTTACAAGTCACGTGCGTGTGTATTTTATAGAAATTTATATTTGATAGAAAAGAAAGTGGCAGTAGTTAGCCTACAAAGCTATCATAGCAATATGAGTTTTTCCTCTGCTCATTATTTTAGTTGCCCTGGTACTTTGTGCATCCAAGATCACACCAGATCAGCTTCCAGTCATGGACTTGAGTAACAAAGTAGACTTCAGCATGGCGTACCAGATCCAAGTACTTGGAAAACTAAGTATATCCAGGGGCATGTAACACTGGCCAGCACTTTGGGATTTCTATTTCTCAGCTTCTGTGTGTGGCTTCACCAGTTCAGCATCCCTATCCTAATTTCTGTGTAAGTCAGAAAAAAATGCTGTTCTTAGTCTGAAAATTCTGCGATTTGAGGTACTTTCGATTGACTCTTTGTAAAATTCAGTTGTGCTGTTTCAATCTTAGATTTTGATGCTGAGATGTAAATGTGGAGTGCTTGACTGTTGGCTTGACTTTCTTGTGGATTGGATGAAATCTAGCAAGCAATCTCAAATCCTTGTCTTTCTCACTCCTTTATTGCACAGTAAATTATATTTCCCTCCAAAATGAGAGCTCTAATTTCATTTTTTTCCTTTGTATTTTTCTTCACTGTCCCTCATATGGATGGGCAGACTGGCTCCCACATGGTCGCTTCTGTTGGTTGCTCTAGAGAGAGCACATATACAAGTAAAAAGCCAGAAAGATTTTTTCCAGGGTGTGTACAGAAGATAAAATCCTCATAGAAATTTATTGATATAACTCTTTGGGGACAGAAAAATGTAAGAAATGAGAAGCAAATTCTCTTTGTGACTATTCTACCCTTCTAGGTCTATCATCAGCAATTCCACTATTTTATTGGTAGTGTTTAACAAAGGTTTCTCAAATCAGAAATATGAACCAAAGTCTTCTTGTTCTAAAGACTTCTACTAAGCAGGCAAACTTTAAACTCATTTAAATCCTGCCAGTACAGATCTTATTATCAACATGTTTGAGACACTGGCAAATGTCTGAGGAATAAATTCCATTATCTATTGATGAATGACATGTCCACAGATAGTTCAGACTACACGGACCATTGCATTCATATTTTTTGCAACCAGAAGTCCTCTGCTGTGAAATGAACTTTTTTCCCAACCTGAGATTTTCTTATTAGATTTTAGTTCGATATTGAGGGCTAAAAACTCAGTGAGTCATTTGCTCAGCAGAGAAATTCCTGAGATATTCACTATTGTTTGAGGTATACCTGTGTTCCTTGCCTTGCTGAAGAAATGAGATGATAGTGAAGGCTTCCAAAAATAAGTGCCTGCAGCAGGAGCAGTGGCTGTGTTCAAGCAAGATGCTCACAGAGGACCAGTACTGGGGTATCTGAAGGCTGCCCCCAGTTTTGAAGCTGACAATTACTCTTTATCCCTTTTATTCCCTCTGGTAATGGGCAGCCTGCCTGGACCCCTGCTCAAATGCAAGTGTTTAAATTGGCTGTGTTTTGTCATACTTAAAATCTCTCTTTAAGAGACGAGGGGATTGGCCCTATCAGTGCATTCACTCTCCACTTTTTGGCAGTACCCCCTCACTGTGCCAGTCTCCTCACTTGCTGCTTTAAATGGAAGAATGATTAGCTCAAGGCACCAGTTCTCAAATTCATTTTTTAAAGTGTCTCATTGGAGTAACATGCTATAAAATATACCTTGAGTATAAAAGTGACAGGATCCTGGATCATCAGAGGGAGGCAGAACACAACAAAACACTGTGTTGGACAGGATTAAAGTAAGATTCAGTCCTGACAGTCTGCCTTGCTCCCAATGTGGTCTGTAGCTTCCAAAGATGCTTTTGTTGTTTCCCTTTAAGGAATTTAAATAGAGCATTAACCTAAAGGCTTTCCTTTGGTCTGCAGTAAGAACTTTTTCCCAAATCTCTTGGCCCAAATAACCAATTCATTTTCTCATATTTGAAAGGGAGAGAGGCCACAAGATTGAAGGAATATGGTTTTGGTTTGGTTTATTTTAGTTTTTCTTACATAACGCAGCATGTAGCAGATCATGGATAAGATATCATTAGGTCTTTTCCTAATCACAGGAGAGAGTGCAACTATTCATATTCCTGGATGATTTTGTCACCAAGAGTTCTGTGTCCTTGCTGGCAGAGTGCACACACCTTGGTTACTAAGTGCCATTTCTGCAGAGTTAACTCAAATGGGAGTAATTGTTTCTGTGCTTGGCAAGTAAGTAAGTACTACTCAGTTATTTCCCTCAGCATTTGGAAGTTGATTTTTTTAAATGGAAAATCTAGGTATTTGAAAAGCCCTAACAGATCAACAATCTTGTAAATGGGACCCAGGAAGAATTAATTAAAACACACTAGTGCCCAATTTCTTATTTGTCCTCTGACAAGTAGAGATAGGAAATGCTTCAAGCAATTATACTCTACTTAATCTATCTATTTGCAAAGGTCTATTTTAAATTTTTATTCTGTTACAGCAAAGTACACTCTAGAACAATTTTATTTCCTGGTGAGGCTTTGCAAGAAAAATTTGTAAACTAGCAGCTGCTATTTTTGAGCACTTCAGTACCAGTATTTCTGAGTAAAAATGAGTTTACAAACATGGTGATGTAACCTACGTCAATATAGATAATTGTGTGTACGGACCATGAATAAAAACTTGCTTGTATCAGCATCTGTGAGAACTCAGTCAAAAACTTAATAAAGCCAGGACTTGAGCCTGGAGTTTATGGGTTTTACACTTTAAGTCTTTGAAATCCCTTTCACTGCATGCAGCTGATGAAAATATATACAAAACTCCTAAACTGATAACAAAGTTTCTGTGGAGGTTCCTGCTGATAAAATGAGTCAATTACCCGTTGTAATAAGGCCTATTGCACAGACTGGTTTGACATAAGATAGGCTTTAAAATTCAGCTGGTGGTGCTTGATCTCAAGGGCCTGTATCAACCATTAAAGTCTGGTCAACACAGTCATTAACCTTTGGGAAGGCACAGCAATGTATGAGAGATTTCACATTATCTCTTTGACAAACATTGCTGTGGCTAGGAGTGTCTGAGGAAACCTTGGGAGTTGTAGGCTTCATCAGGGACACACCCTCATTTCCAGACAGCAGTGATCAACCTCAGTCAGCAGCTCCTCTGTGAAGGAGGTGGCTTCCACAGGAAAAGGCACTTAAGATGCCTAAAAGGTTTGTACCTTTACTTTTATCTCCTTGAAATAAGGAGAAAAGGCATCTCCTGCTGTAGTTATACAAATTCAAGCCTCTAACTTTAAAATAATCCTTTATGCTAGCATCAATATTGTTTTTTTTCAGGATGGCACTAAGGTCTCCATGTGGAAGAAAAACTGCTGACACTTAAAAAAAAATAAAAAGTTTGAAGTTTAGTAGATACTAGCAAAAATAAATAATAGCCTGAATAAAAACCAGGTCTTCTCTCAGTGAGCCAGGTTTCATACTCATGGCTTATGCTGATTCCCTGATTAGTCAGGGTCTCCAGGGAAGGCTGAATGATTTGCCTTTGGTTTCTAAGGCAAAGGTCCCTCTGTCCTCCCACAGCCTCCTCTTTGCCCCCCTTCCCTAAAAGCAAAGGTAAAATATCTCACATTCACAGGCAAACATAAAGCATAAGGAAGCAAACCACTCACAAATACACATTTTCCCTTTTCAGAGACCTTTAATCTGTTTGCTTGTGTTGTGGGAAGCAATTTATAAAAATATGAAAACTGTGTCAGATTTGTCACAATATTTTTTCAATGCCAGATGGCTTGCTCTTTAGGCCTATTTGTCAAATACATGGCATTTAAATGTATGACTTCACACATCTTCATGCAAAGGGTGATGATTATTTTAACAATTAAAATCACAGATGAGGTGTTTATTTTCACTTTGCACACATCTTGCATTGCACTGCTGGTATTTAAGACGTTTGAGGGAAGGAAGAGAGGCATCTCAAAGGCAGCTGAACATTTCTCTTATTTCTTCTCTGAAAATGGCAAACCCTGGCCAGGTCAAAGATCACTTGAATTGGTCTTTTAAGTCAAACATCTTTGCCTACACACTCAGGGTCCCATTTCCAGTTATGTGAGTGAGATGGGAAAGATTCACAACCTTCTGGCTGTATCAAAGCAGAGAAAGGGAAGAGCACACAGAGCAGTCAAGGGATCTGGCTGCAGAATAGCCTGTGCAATCCAAATTCAGAGAGGTTTTACTTTCAATCTGTGTTTTTTTTCATTTGGAAAAAGAAGCTTTGTAAACCTGATCCAAAGTTTGCTGATACCAACAGAAGTCTGCAAAATACTGATAGCTATATAGTGACATCAATTTTTTCTCATTAACATACTCAATCCCATCCCTCTGCTCTCTGGGGGCAGAGTTTTTCTTCCCCTAACCCACCACAGCCCCATTTGGCTTGGCAGTTTCCACAAGAACACTGCTGTGACTGACAGGGCACAGGATTATTTTCCAAGATTCACCTCTGAAAAATGCCACACAAGCACCAAATGTCGCTGATGTGGATTCCCAAAAGCACAAAGAGCCCAGCAAGGAGAGCAGGGAAGTGGTTTGCAAGAAGAGGAGTGCAGAGGTAGCAGAAACCCATGGAGCCTGAAGTGCAGGGGAGACTGAGAGGAATGTAACCTCAAGGCTGTGTGCAGGAAGTTGTCTCCACCACAACTTGGCTTCCTCTGCCTCTCTCCTATTGGGAGAGATGCATCCCACAGTGACATCTCTGAACACGTACCTATGCTGGAATAACAGCCTATACTTGCCCTCAATGACATTCGGGAGAAGCCAGTCTGAGTTTTTTGAGGTTTGGATTGGGGATCTTTCTCCTCCTGCACCTTGCATGCTTTTCCTTCAGGTTCTCCACTTTCCAGGCACTGTGAATGCCCCCATTTGCTTTAGCTGCTTTCTCTACTTGTCTTTCCCACTTTCCTTCACAGTGCTGTCAGATGAAAAATAATTTTGGGCAATAAGTATACCTGTCTGATGTGTTGGAGGAGCAGTCCTAATTGCATGTGGCATTGCAGCACAGTGTAAGATAATTGCTAGAGGCAGATCCTCTGTATTGTAGATACATTCATGATCCCAAATCTGCAAGTGTCTGTAATGATAAAGGAAGCAAACTTCAATGAGAATTGATATTTTTCCTCTTTTGGTCAGGAAGGCAATTGACTGGCATGTCAATCGTGTGAAACCTCTATTTCTTAGGAATCTGTTCCCATATTTTAAAGAGATTTGTGATCTCTATGACTGCTATCTGTGTAGTTAGTTTAAAATGTGTAATTACTTCCACAGCTCCTCAGGATGGACTGCACTAAACTGCCAGTCAAAATCACACTATAAATTCAAATAGATTTACGAAGGCGTTTGTGCATACAGGATCACATCATCAATTTAAAATCCTATCAATTTCCACTTGCATGAAATGAATTGTGTTACACATAAGCCAGGTCTCAGGCATCAGACCTGCTGCATGCCCCGTGTTATTGGCTGAACTAAACCAACAGGAGTTCTGATTCAACTGGACTCTGCCCACACCCAGCTCACAGACGTGTCCTGAGGGTCCCAAGTGGCTACACAGCCACAGGAGGAGTTAGAGCTGTGCTGCAGGCATCAGCCTCAGGGCCTATCTCACCCTCATGGAAAAATGAAAGTCCATGTATTATCATGTGTTACACTCCTGATAAAGGCTGGAAATATTCACAGGTGCATTATGGCAGCTTGGCTGGCAGGCAGTGATTTTATAGGATGGGCCCATGTGTATGAGCTTGGCAGAGGAACCAAAGATAATTATTATGCCAGCATTTATGCTAGTGAAGGAGAAGAGAAGTCTGAAGAGACTGGGATGTAGATAGCATCCTCTTCTCTCAGGCCAGTGTCAAGTGGTGCAGAATTCATGACCACTGCCTCTCTATTAGATTGTCCACAGTCCTGCTGTCATTTACCATTGCTGAGCTCAAACTAGATGCAGGAACTTATGTCACATCAGACCCAGGACTGGGAGAAAGGAAGAATGGTCGGTGCCTAAAAGCACAGCGAAAGCAGTCTGAGATTACCTTTTTAGGTGTTGTCCCTCAAACATCTCTTCTTCAGTTAAAAGTGTGCTGGAGTTAAGACCAGGGCTGTCTCTGGTCAGCATTCTGTAAGAAAAGTTTCCTGTAGGCGAAACATTACATGATTCCAGTGTGGGAGTGGGACAGATCTGCACGTATGTTTGTGTTTGTTACTTCTTCAAACTTGATTTGGAGAGGCTGAGGTTGAGATTAGCCAAACCCACTGCCTTCACACTACATAAAATCTCACCTAGTTTGAAAAGAGCAGCTGAACTCAGCTCGCCAGGAACAGCATCTCATAATAAAGCTTAAGCCACGTGAAAGTTGATTTAGAGGCAATTTCATGTAAATAAGTTAGAGTGGATGGAAACCAGGGCCTCTACTGCATATTGAAGGCTCGGTTGGTGATCTCCAAGGTTATAATACAAAAAGCAGTGTCATGCAGGTAACAAGAAATCTGGAAGAATTTGACATGCTTTCATGTCAAGAAAATAAATTTAAAGCTCACCAGTTTTCATATTTCCCTTTTGTGGATCCTTGGCCCCATTTTTGCTGGAAAGCATGTGTTCAGCTCGTAGGACATAAGTGTACTATGTGATAGCCCCTCAAATTCAGTTTCTAAATAGTTCCAGCTTGGAAAACATTAGTTGCCTTTGTAAGAATTTCGGGAATTGGAGGGCATTTTTGGCCTCCTCCCATGTCCCCACTCTTGGGTAGCACCCTCCATAAAGAGAATGGAAAATGCTCAGAAGTATTAGAAACAAGCTCAATGCAGGCCTTTTAAGCATCGCATATACAACATACCACAGCTCTCAGCATGATTCTACTTGATTTTTAGAAGTTTAAATTCCCAGGGTTAAATTTTAATTGAGCTCTTGACCAGTTAAGTCACTCTTTCTCTCGGTTGTTTGCCTTTTGAGAACATGACAATATAGGAAAGTTTCCTTTTGATGACATTCTGCCTGCCCAAATATTAATAACAGGATTTAATATCTTCTTGTCTTTAGTTCTGATGTTTTGTTGCTGTTAAACTCCTACCATGTTTCATACCTGAACCAATTCCTATCAGTGATGGATGGAACGCTTCATTTTTATGTACTATATCTCAGCCACAGATTGTAAATTCTGTGCAATCATTTTGGGGCAAAAAGCATTAGTAATGATAGGTATGAATCATTTTATGTAATACCTATCTGCAGTTATTACTGTTTTAGATAGTCATCTCACATCAGTGCACAGATGTCTAGAAGACAGGCCTAAATAAAGCAAAATTAAAAAGGACTCTGCCTGGCACTACTCTAAGTAGAGCTGGGCTATTTTTACTTCTGTATTAAATCCTATTTCCTACCACAGCTAATAAGTTTGGGTTTCATGCTGATCGTTGTAATTCTATTTCTTAATAAAACTGAAAAATAATTAGGCTGCTTCTCCCTCCCAATGGATTGAAAAATGTATTTAGATTCTTATCCAGAAGCTATGGGAAGAGGTATTTAAAGGTTACCAAAAATAGGGTATCTGAGGAGTATTGTGAAATGCTTACAATTGATGTATTTCCTTTGTGAAGCATCAGTTCAGTGCGAGGTTTGCTTGGCAGAAAGAAGCTGTCACACTGGAAACAAATGGTCACTTCAGCTTTCCTGCTTGGAGCTGCCGGCGTCTCAGCTTGTGTATGTGCATATTTTGGTGTCCACTCTTGGTGCCAGTAAAGCCACATGATCCTCCAAGCACTTATGCACCTTGTCAAGCTGCTATTAATTTCTGTTTTAACCTTTTTACGAACAAGAGAAAGAGTAACATTGCTGTCTGAGGAAGAACTGCACAGACCATATTAAAGCATGGTCAGTGACAGAGAAAAAGGAGCTTCTCTGCAGCTCCCATCGTGTGGTCCAAAGGCTTGCATAAAGGGGAAAGGCAAGCATTGGAGGAAAACTGAGGGAAGCCCATAAATGAGCACTGCATCTTCCAGCTGGGACTTTCTACTGTGCCCCCAGCACACTGGGCAGCGTCCTCTGGAAAACCCAGTGCTATTCCTGGGGGCAAGGGCTTATGTTCATCAAAGATGCATTTAATACTTGTTTTTTTCTTCTCCAAGCTTCCATATAAAGCCCAAGAGTGGTTGTTCTTGGTGCTGTATGTCTTGAAAACATCCCTGTGATGCCATGAGAGGTCTCTCCAGCTTTAAGAACACAAATTGCAGTCTAGAGTGACAAGAGTGGCAGAGATGTAGGAAATGGAGTGATCCCACCAACAGAAGGAGAGACTGTGCAGAGCATAAATTAATTATATGAAATCTCAGGGGAAACTGAGGAAGCATAAAAGGTTTGAAGTCTGATCTGTTGAAGGGTAATGACTACAAAATTGTGTCCATCCTCAGGTGTGTTTCTCGCACTGAATGCACCCTTTTGCTCTCAGCTCAAATCTATTTTAGGTGGGTCTGTGTTCACTCCAGATGTATTAAAACTAAATAAGTAATAATATTAGTTATATGTGGTTTTTTACTTGAATGAAGCCCTTACTTTTAGGCTCAAACAACAGTTTTTATTTCCAGTTTATCATCATCAGGTAAACCAGGACAGTGGAAACAGAGACCAAGTTCAAGGACTGATTTGAATCCTGGGTGTCCTTCACTGATAGTCAACTTCTCTTGCCCCATTCCTCTTCTATAAAACTTTAAATAGGGCTACAAGGAGAGAAGGAGAGAAGAATGCTGTACGACATTCCCAGCTCACTTGGGAATGTCGTACAGCCCTGTGTTTCGAGCACATTCCCAGAATACAGGGAGCTCTGGCTGTCCTATCTTACCCCTTCATGGGTGACAGGAAACTGAGCCAGCTCTTCTCATCCACTTTAGTCCTTTAGTCTTAAATGTACAGCAAGGTGGTAGTAACTCTTTCTCCTCCATTTTTTGGCTGTAGTTCACCTAACAATTCTTATTTCAAACCCACTGCTGAATTTGACATAAAAAATGGATAATTTTTAATTCTTTATTTTATTTTTATTCCTTAGGCCAATATATTACTTGCAGAATTTTATTTCACTTTTTTTGGCAAAATTTTGAGTTAGATTTAATCATGCAGTTCAGCTGTAACTAGAGAAACTGGTACCTTGCATCCCAGGTGGAAAGCAGGAGGGGGAAGAATTCCACAGTCCAGAATAGTGTTAGCAAGGGAGAGGAGGGGAGTCAGGTGTACCTTGTGGGCTTGACTCCCCCTGTACCCTGGCTTGGGATCCCACATACCATTGCTGGTTTTACACACACTATCAGTCCTGCTTGGGAGCTTCCTTCTCCAGGATAGGAGCTGAGGAGAGCTGGAAGAAATGTCCTCCCCAGCTGTCCCAGCAGCCAGTGCCAGAGCTGGTGGGCAGGCAGGGGAAGGTTCAGTGCGGGGTGAGGGTCCCACAGCCTTCCTGCAGAGATGTGTGATCGTGTCTTCAACTCATCCAGGGGCACATGGGGAGATTACCAAAGAAATGACTACTGCTAGCCTGGAGTGCTGCGAGAGAAGGAGCGTCTTCCTGCTAAAACACAACAGACTTCCACATCCAAATGTGACTGACAAATCCAGTCTCAATAACTCTTTAAGGCAAATCAATTAATTTAATGCTCCTAACTTGCACTATGTCTCAGCATTCTGTAAATTGGATTTTGATGGGATTTTCATTAGAGCTCCAAAGGGACAAAGCTGTGTTTATTTAATAGTTCAAAGGAAGATGGGGAACTTTCTGAAATCCATTTAAATTGTCACCATTTCACTTATTTATATAAAACAGATTTGTCTTTTATTAGGAAACTGGGAATAATTTTATTTATACATGTTTCTAGCTTCAATTTTGCCATAAGAGACATGAAGCCATTTTATCACTTATACTCAGCCCACTACAGTAGTATTTGAAGATCATAAAATCTACTTGTTTCACTCTTACATAACACAGTTTAGGAAATGTTGTTATTCACCTTCTTCTGCCTGAAAGTACTTTTTGTGCTACTTTTTTTTTAATTACTTTTTTTAATGCTAGAGATTAGAATCAAAAATATCTGCCTTCTTTGTCTTTAGATCTAGAGGTAGCAAAAGAATGAAATCAAGCAGGACTGCCTTTCAGAGGCAGTGGTTTCTCACACCAGGGCTGTGTTGTATGCTTATTTTCCCCATCTCCCAGACTTTGTGTGTCTGGCAAGTCAGCCATCCAGCAATCAGCCAGAGATGCTGCATGGGATGTCTCAAATCTGAATGAATACTGAGGCAGTGGCTGGCTAGGTAAGCGCCCAGTGCTGTCCGATTAGGATGCAGGAGACCTGTCAAGAGGTTAAGAGGAAAAAAAGCAATGAGAGAGGAGCTCTGGAGAGGATGGGGCAGCAGTAGAGAGAGGCAGTTTCTGACTCACATACTTGGATTTTGACTCCATGCAAGCTGAAGATGAGCACGTGGGACAGATTCCCAGAGGCAAGTAGCCCACGGGATATACTTGGCTATTGTTTTTAGATTTGCCAGGAGGTGACCTGCTAGAGGACCTGCACCCAGGGGAGCAGCCTGTGGCAGCCCATGCCCTCTCTTGCCATGTGTGGTGTCCATGCCTTCCTGGTGCCTCCCAAATCCTCTGTTTGGATAGGGGAGCTGGAGGAGGTCATGTAAGGCTTTGTACAGGGGCTACAGGCTCAGTGACTGTTACTCTATCGAGCAACACGAAACGCAGAGACAAACGCAGCCACACCCGAGAGAAGGCACAGAAGAGAGAGACTTTATTTTGGTTTTCCCATTATATAGGGTTCTGGAAACGACCATCGATTGGAAGGTGAAGCTACCACCTCTCCAACGACACTGGTCAATGACAAAGTCCATCAAACCTTTCTCCTCCCAGGAGAAGGAATGAAAAACAAAAGGACAGTTAGAAAAACATGTGCATGTTTACAAAAAACAGCATGAGAAACTCCATCACAAGAATGAAAACATCAGAAGGCTGAAAAGTGAGAGTGACAAGTGACCACAGAGCAGAACCTGGCAGGGTCCTTCAGCACCTGGTATTGTGTCACTTGTGTGACAAGTTATCTGGTCACTAAAGCCTACTGGTGGGAGAGACCAATGAGGGGCTATTCTGTTGTTCATCAGAATGATATTTTTTTAATTTCTGTTTGTCCCTGTTGGATGGTACCACAGTGCTACATGGCACAGCAGAAAGACCAGGAGTAATGTTTTTAAGCAACAATAGCTGACCGTGACCAAAGGAACAGCTTTGACCGAGAGCATCCCTGGTTGTGCCAGCACAGTTTAGAGCTGACTACTCTTGGCAAAGCTCTCTGGATCCTGAGTCATTTATGGAGCCCGGGATCATAGCTGTCTCCTTTTTTCCATTTGTTTTAGTCTGATTGGGTTGGAGAGGAAGGGAAGTTTTTGAAGGAGAGGCACTGCTAGGTTTCAGTGGGTGGGGCTTTACCTGCAGGTACTTGGATTTAGGCTGTGCCACAGGCTGGGAAAATTGACTTCAAGGGACTGAAACCAAGGAGCAAAGATGAGATATTTTCCACATGAAGAAACACAGTGTTCTCCTCAAATGTTGCATTGAATGCTGCTCAGACACCTGCCTTGAGATGGCTTTGCTCTTGGAAAGGTTGGGAACATCAAAACCCACAAGCAAGGTCTGATGCTGTCCAGAGAACAAAGACTTGCACAGTGCAAGTGCAAGTTGCTCAAAGGCTCAAAACATCTTAAAAGAGGGGAAGTCTTGGCTTCAAATATCATTTTTCTCCTCAAATGTCTTTCTACTGCTTTTTAAAACCTGTGCATTTATATGTTAATAAGTACAGGATAATATCTACTGAAGGGTAGGCCTACAACCAAGCTGGAGAGGAACTGTTCATCAGGAACTCTAGTGGTAGGACACAGGGTAATGGTTTCAAACTGAAAGAGGGGAAATTTAGGTTAGATATGCAGAAGAAAGTGCTTTACTCTGAGGGTGATGAAGCACTTGAACAGGTTGCCTGCCTGGAGAAGTTGTGGATTTCCCATCCCTGGCAGTGTTCAAAGCCAGGCTGGATGGGGCTTTGAGCAACTTGGTTTAATGGGTAGTGTCCCTGCCCGTGGCACAGAGGCTGGAACTAGATGCTCTTTAAGGTCCATTCCAACCCAAACTATTCTATGATTCTGCTCTATGATTCTGTATATTGAATGGAATTAGTGTGACTAGGTGGGGCTATTTACATAATTCATCATAACGTACAGAATTTTTTCTTTAGTTGTCTCTTTCCCTGGTACTAAACTGGTGCTCTTTCAAAAGACCCCCTCACTTGCCTCAATTTACACATCCTTCTAGTTTGCCTCTGGTATTTGGTCACATCAGTATTTAATTGCCTTTCTCTGAGAAACAGCACATTTGTGCTCACAGGTCAGTGGTTTTTATTATTACCCTTACTAATGATAAAGTTGTGATTTCTTCCTATTAGAAAGGGGGAATTGTGCTGCAGCAGATGACAAGAGGCCATCATGTGTTTTATTTTTGGGACATACAGGCAGATTTGGCTGAATAATGAGCAAAATTCAGTAAAATTCACGAGCATTCATCATCTGCCTATGCTGAAGGTGACATATTGAGAGGCTGATGAGTAGAAAAGATAATTACAGCTGTATCTGAAATGGCTGTGGTAGCATAAGGGGCATACAGCTTAAAGGGAAAAAAAAAAAAAAACAAACTAGGGGTGGCATGAAGGAATGGGTCTTTGATGGTAGATTAGAAACTGGGTCATTTGGTAGCTGCAAGGTGTGAAACACCTCCTGGATTTCCCAGTCAGATACCTGCAGAAGAGGTATTATTGGAGATACCTACAGAGAGCGTCCCTAAGAAATAGCAAAACATTTCCAGTGCTGTGGTTTCCCTACAAGCATAAAATGTATAGCAATGGATTCTGTCCCTTTGGATGCTGCAGAAGGACTGATTGTTATTTACTCACACACAAATTACCAAAATTGCAGAATTCTAATTTTTTGTGTGGTCTTTAACCAAGTATCCCCAAACTGTATGAAAATGCATGTGGAAACCATCCTTGAATGAGGATCAGAAATAATTACCTGCAGGCACCCCTGAATTTCTAAGGATTACTTCCAGTCAGATTCTAATTTACAGGGACTTTCCAATGAAGCTGAACTAAAACCTTTTGGACAGCATTGCTACAAATGAACGAGTTACATCCTATTGTGCCAATCTAGCTAAGAAATAAGCTTGGGAGCATTGTCTCATTACAGGATAACCTCTATATTCCACCTTTCAGAGTTCTTGCTTACATATAAATAATTTTAATGAGGGTCAACATAGAAAGAAGCATTTGGGATGAGAGGCATATGGGATAAAAGCAGGTATTATATAATTTTTTTCTTAGTTCACTGTGGATTGACTGATTTATTAACCATCTCCTATTGTCAATTTGGAATTGGGGCCTTTTCTCCTACTTCATTGTTGTAAGCTCACTATTATTTTCTTTCCTCTTTGAATATTTGTTGTCATTGATTCCTATCTTCTTCCTGACATCTCAATACATATTTATAGTAGTTATCCCATATTATCTGTCAGATGCTCTTTTGCTAGAGTATAGACTGCCACTTTTCAGAAGTTTTCCTACAAGGATAAATGTGTGGGTCCTTCTCTCAGGTTTCTGCTTCTGATTCTTTGATCCCTGTTTGCAGGAAATAAACCACCAGATTCTGGTAGGGAGCTGGCTGCATATGGGGACTGCAATCAGAGCTTGGGCTCTGGTCTCACAGATACCCTATCAGAGACAGACCCTGTTTAATATTCAGAGTTGATTTTAGGGATAAGCAAGTGAAGAAAGTAATATTGGTACACAAATGGGGTGATCTCTGCCCCGGCAGTCACAAATTGCAGCCTGTGCTCTTCCAGTACCCAGCAAACCCAGAGGACCACGTCAGACAGATGTTGATCATGAGCTGGAGGCACACTTTTATCTCTACCAATGTGTAGCAGTATATTCTTCTGAAAGAAATGAAATAAAATCTGAAGACCTTCTTCTTTCTACAGTTAGTAAATCTTTATCGTTTAACAAATGCCCGGGTGTTAGTTGCAGTGCTCTTGTCAAAATGGAAACCTTTGTTTATCATTTAACTGTGCCTTTTTTTCATCCTACCCTCATCTGAAGCAGTTGAGAGCTGCTGTGCTCTTGTGCATGTTGATAAACAAGATGTAGTTTTTGGGCTATAGGATCAGAAGAGATTCAAGTGAACTTCTTGCAGTGGTGACAACAACAGCAGTAGCTGGGACCCTGTGAGGGTTCACTGTAAAAGCATTTATCTTTTATTAATCCTTTTTTTATTGCACAGTTGAACTTGTGGATGGAAGAGCAGCATGCTTGTTCTGACTTTGGCAATAGATTTTTAAGAACACAATTTTTTAGAATGAGAACTTATCTTTATTACTGTGAAATATCTACTCCAGTTAAGGAAAAGTGATTGGCATGAGAAATTATGAATGATGTTCACTCAACTGCAGGTTTTCCTTTAATATTTATGATAGCAGTCAATTTTTTGAGCTGATACATTTAAAAGTTTTAAGCCTGTTTTTCTCTAACACATTATGTTTCCCTGGTGATGTGGAGATAGTTATGGAATAATGCAGAGAGGTGATTTATTTCAATGTGTAAAATACCTCTGAATGGCTCATTGTCTGGCTTAAGGGGGCTGCAAGGAAGACCAGACTCTTCAGGCTCGTTAGTATTTCTGAATAACTTTTCTCGGTGACATTTTTGCATGTTCCTTAGGATAGTCATACTCTGAATCATAGCTTACCATTATATTAATTTAGTTTCTTTTTTAACCTCCAGACCTTTGTCTTATGTCCCAAATCCAGGCTTTCTTATCCTGTCCTGCACTGGGGTTTTAAAGAACAGAGATTGTCCTCTGGAGATTGATTTTGTTCGGTACCCTATATTTGACTTCCTTTTTTTCCTACTCCTTCTTACTCTGTGTATCTAAATTATTTAATTTCCTATTCTGGCCTCTCAAGTGATCACACCAGAAATTAAAAATGGGCATGGTACAGCCTACTCAGTGAGTGAACAGCTGGCATCTGGACCTTTAGACCTAATATTCTTCAGTGGACACAAGCTGGAAAAAGGAAGACCTTGATTAGCTTTAAGGAACCACCTTTTTTCCCTGGGGTAAAAATTTTCTAACCCAGAGTAGTCAAACACTGGGACAGGGTTGGGCTGGAGACCCCTAGGGGCCCCTTCCCACTTGTGCTGGGTCTGTGACACCCTGCAAGGGATTAGTTGTCCTATGTAATTTACTGATACTGCAGTTATCTCGTATAGCTCAGTGGTGGCTTTGTTGCTTGTGAGGGATGCAGCCTCCCACATTGTTCCAGAAATGTTTTTACTACATAACTATTTTCCATTTATAACTTTTGCTTCATATTTGGGTCTATTTGTTATGCCTTTTGGGTCTATTTGTTATGACAAAAGTCATCCTCTTGTCCAGGAGAGATCCATGTTCATAAAGGCAATTGCCTGCCCAGTGGCAAAAGCCATATGTTCAGGGTTGCTGCCAGCTCTCCAGAGTTATGTGTGGTTATTTAGCCAGCTGTGGTCTGCTCTGCAGCGAGAAAGACCCAATTTTCTCTGTATTGGACCTGCCTAGAGCTACTTCCTCCTTCCTTTTTCTCCTTTATTTAAAATCCGGGAATTTATTGATTGTCTGCAGACACCTATAATTGTTCTCATCTGCAGGAGCAGTTCTCTACTCCATGTTTACTTCTGGCTTTAAAGACACTTTCCAGCCCTTCTGTGCTGGAAGACAAGATGTGGTTTCTTTCTCTTTACCATCAGGAACCTCCTGAATGTAAACATGAGCACAGATTTACTAAGACAACCTCCAGCCAGACACCTTCCCCTCAAGCTTGAGCTCAGGGTAGCTGGGAGACAATCATCATTTGGGGTTTCCTTACATAAGGTGAGGCTGTTTTGCTGTCAGGTTGCTTTTTTTTAAAAAAGGTCCCTGTTTATTCCCTACCTACTTCTCCTCCCAAAGGCTGCACTGCTGGTCACATGATGCTGCAGAGGGTCCCGGGAGAGTAAGGACATTGTGGAGATGTCTGGAGTGAGAGGAAGGTGAGAATGCAGAGCCCGGGTGGCACAGTCAGCATGAAGGCACCAAACAGCTTGTATTTCACCAGCTCACCCCTCCAAGCCCTGCCCAACTGCCAGTAAAAAGCTGCAGATTTAGTGCCCACCTTTAGTGCAAAAATTCCTGCTTCCATGCCTGTGGAAGTGCCATACACCAGGCCTATATCCCATAGGCTTGCTCTTTCAGGGTTTCTTATTTTATTCTTTGGAAGAACAGAAGTGGCACTGCCACTTCACAGAGCAGAGGACTCCAGCAGTCCCCAACAGACCCAGTCACACTGGTGCCATGCAGCTGGAGGCAGCACACCACCAAGGCACAAGAGTGCAGGCATCTTTCTGAGGCAGTGTTCAACAATTTCCCTTTGGAAATGTATATAAATTAGCAACTTCTTTTTTTTCTCTCTGATTTTTCATCAAAACAGGAGCTCCTGTGTGCCCCTTTTCTTTCACTTTCTGCCGTTAAGTATGAAATAAAAGGAATATAAGTAGGTTTGGGGGTTCCCCCCCCTGCCCTTCCCTTTCCTCTTTCATATTTTTCATTTTGACTTTCTGAAGCTTTCTTCATTTTGGAGCTGGCAAAAGGAATTATAGGGCACTCTACCTCTGTGCTTTAACTGAGGTCCTGAGCCGAGAGGAAGGGTTGAAAATCAGCAGAAATAATTAAATACAGGCAGAAAAAGATATTATTAAAATGAAAACCTCTCTGGATATCACTTCTGTATATTTTCTCACACAGAGATCTCAGTGAATCTTTAGCTAGTAGCTAGATCTGCAGAGAAAACCTCATCTGCATTTCCTTAGCAAAGATGCGGATGTAATAAATATTAACTCAATATTGACTTCTTTAGAGTTGTTGAGATTTAGTGTGATAACAGGATGCATGATAATGCTCAGATGAAGTCCCTAAAACCTTCACTGGGCAGCAAGAACTGCAGCAATTATGTGTGAATCTTATATTCCTTGTTTACTTGGCCAGAGGAAAGAAATGCAGCTCATTTGGGAACAGGCAGACAGTCTCCCACTTTCTTCCCAAGAGGGGGAAGTGTCCCACCATTTGTGCAGGCAGAAATCTCTCCTCCCAAAGCAGGGATCTGTCCTGCATTCCCACCACAGGTGCTGGCTGCAGATGGGGGGTGCTCTTCCCATCTGTAGTCCCAGATTTGGAGTAACTATGACTTTTCCCATCCCTCTATGCTTGGAAGCCGTATCATCCTCCTTCCTCTTACCTGAGCGTAACCCGCTATCACTCGTTTGCCAAATTTTCAATCAAATTCTTTTCTGTTTTCTCCTGGGCTGTTTTTTCTAGCGGAGAAGAAAAAAGAAAAACGCTAACAATGACCATAAAGCTAGATTTTCAAAAACTCTTCCAGCAGACATCGCTCTGTCCCTTGCACAGATCTGCATAACCCCAGGGCGTTATCTGGATAACCAGGGATGGGATGCTGATGTTCACTGTGCGGGGTGGCACTGCCTCCCCTTCCCCGCGTTCATCCCCCTGCCTGCCCCAGGGATGTGTCCCCTCTCAAAGCCACACCATAGCGAGCTCCGTGGGGCAGGGATGGGCTTTCTGCTTGGGACAGGGAGGCTGTTGCTTGTCACAAGAGTCCTTAAGGAGCACAAGCATCAATTATGAATAGCAGGCAGAGACCTTCACTTCTGTGAGGAAGTGTAGCAGCTCTGGACGTGGTGAGGTAAAAATCCCTCGGCACAGATGTTCTCAGCGTTCCCGGTATGCCAAGGATCCTTTGCGCCCGCGGGAGTTATTTTTACCGTGGCATTTCATTAGCTTTTTATCACTCCTGAGCCTTTCCATAAGCTTCCTGCTTTAAAACGGCAGCACAAACGCAGCTGCCGCATGCTCGAGATTTAAAGGTGAGCTACTACCAGCTCCCCTAGAGCCGGTGATGGAGAAGCTCAGCTGTGGGTAGTGCTGCAGATGCTGCTGCTCTGAAAGGTAAAGTGGAGCAGAGGGAGGGAAGGCACAAGTGGAGGAGGAGGATGGAAGGCAAAGCAGATGCGTGACAAGAGAAAATGAAAATAGGTCTGTCGTAAAATATTTTTTCAGAAGAGAAGGTTTTCATATGTTTCTGTGTTGGACAATTTAACTACAGTTTTTGTATAAAGTTGTCTGCATTTATAACAATTAATTCAAAAATAAACATAATTTAGATGTGTTAACGTGACCTATAATTCCTTATAAAACACCAGTAAATATGAATATATTCATATTCCCACCTCCCATGAAACAGCCATAGGCAAGTCTGATAATTACTAACTGCTGCTTACAAAACAAAACTGCATTTCATCTACAGCCAAATGCTCAGTCCTTCTGAATGCAAAATAGAGTATTTTTCCATAACAGAATTTGAATTCTGCACAAAAGCAAGTGTGGTTAAGCCTTATCCAACTGCTTATGTAAGTAAAGCTTTCAATATACCTTAGTGTTAGTAATAACAGAGTAATGTAATTTTCTCTCAATACATGTTAGTGTTTATAATAACAGAGCAATGTAATTTGGGTACATTTTAACCCTGCTTTGAAGTAGTATATTTGGTATGGCAAGTGTTTTCCTAAGTAATGAGCCAAACAAATTGCTATTCAGCTAGAGGAAGAGGTTGTAAAATACAAGTTCTCTGAAACATCACAAAAGCATTTTCAATTGATAGCAGTAAACAACACAGAGATATTCACCATTACTGGACTTGCCTCGTTTGAGAGGAGCCACAAAGCAAGAGCTATACTGAAGTTATCAGTAAGTGTTTTATCCCCATGTTAAAGAGAAGAGGAAAGAAAATCATATAATCATGAAATGTGAAGACTGAACGTTTTCAGTGACCTCAAAATCTTTTGCATGAGAAATGGGTTGTTAGATTAGTGGTGGACTTGAGGGTGCTGTCAGGACCAAGTTTTTCATCCTGAGAGAACTGGTTGTCCCATGAGCTAGCACATCCATGTCTGTTAGTCCACTTGCATATCCTCCAATTAAAGTCTCTGCTAGAGGGTTACCTGTTGAGCTCATGCCCTGTAAGGCTCTACACTGAGCTTTGGTCATCTCAGAATTTCAGCAGAAAATTGTGCAGTGGTAGGGTGCAGGACACAGAGCCCTCAGGTTGGGTGACAAATAATGGAAGACATGAACCTTCACAGAAATCAAAGGCTTCCTGCTGCTGGAGCAGCCTGACCCCCCAGGAGGGACTCCTTGGCTGGGTCCACAGTAGTGGACTTACCCCACAAGGAAGGGAACTACCCTTTTGATCCAGGGAAACTGCCACAGGCTGAGCAAGAGGCATGGACTGTGGTGTCATAGCACCTCCATTCCCCCTCTCCCATATATCATTGTTCCTTTCATGAAGGAGTGCAGGAAGCCAGGTGTCTATTTACACCACTTGGCCTATCTGGACACTTGCCTCATCAGTTTTGCCCAGCTTCTTGTACGGTGCTTTACGGTTTCATGAGCCGTGCTGCAGATGTCAGCTCACAGTGCTGGTGCCCTGATGACTGTGATGGGACCTGGCTGCAGCTCCAGCTGTGAAGTTTGAACCATATGGGCTGAGAGGCCAGATCCAGACTGATCCCTGCTTGCCAGCCAGCCCCACCCTAGCCTATGGTGCTGCAGAGTTTATCACATCCCAGCCACAGGACTTTGCATCTGCCTTTGCTGAATTCACGATGTTCCCAACCACCCTCTCTCCTGTCTGCTCAGCCCAGCTCTCTGAGTAGCAGCCTGACCCTCCAGCATGCCCATTGCTCCCTCAGGCTGGTCTTGTAAACTTGCTGAGCTCTCACTCCATTCCCCTTTTCTGGTTTTAGCAAAAGTGCTAAACAGCATCGGCTCAAGTATCAGTGGGCTGCTGGCTGGATTCTATTCTGCTGGTCAAAACCCTTAGACCAGCCAAGTTTCCACCCACTCAATGTTCCAGTTAGCCAGCTGACACCACACCAGTTTGGTTACAAAGAGGCTGTAGGAGAGAATGCCAAAGGACTTGCTAGGTTCAAAATATGCAATATCCAGTTGCCTAATCACAGGCTGTGGAAGCCAAACCCTCATGAAAAAACCACTTGAGCTTGGTGGTGTACTGATACAGCCACACAGTCTGTATTTTGGCACTAGTTTGGCTGGTATTTCTGGCTGTCACTGAGCTTGAAGATAGCAGAGGCTCTTGTTTTTCTGCACAGTTATTCATGCAGATCTATTGTTTTCAACATCAACCCAAACAGCCTGTCCACAAACAAAGAAGACCAGATAAGCAGTATGTCACTCAGCACTGACAAGATGCAAAACTCTGAACTGGCCTCAGGGGAAGGGCTGAGTAATGTTCATCATCTGACTTTAAACAAGGATAACAGATTTTAATATTACTTGCAGCTGCAGGAAGGCTTTCAGTAATTTCTCTAAAGCCTCAATGTTGATTTTCACCACTTTTAGCTCAGCTGAACTTTAAAAGATATTGAAAGCTGAGGTGCAATTCCTTTGGGGCACAGAAAGAGCAAAATCCAGATGACAATGATAAAATGTCCTATTCACCATAGTCAAAGGCTTGGTTCCAGCACAGACTAGAAGTCAGCAAAGAGTGTGCAACCACAAACGGGAATTTGCTGACCTGGTTGATGGCAAGTTGAATGTGAGCCAGCAGTGCCCTGGCACCCAGGAGGGCAAAGCATGTCCTAGGGGGCACCAGGCACAGCATCACCAGCTGAGCAAGGGAGGGGATTGTACCCCTCTGCTCTGCACTGGGGTGGCCTCACCTCGAGTGCTGGGGACAGTTTTGGGTGCCACAATATAGGACATTAAGCTATTGGAGAGAGTCCAAAGGAGGGCTATGAAGATGGTGAAGGGGCTTGAGGGGAAGTCATATGATGAGTGGCTGAGGTCACTTGGTCTGTTTAGCTGGAAAAGAGGAGACTGAGGGGAGACCTCATTGCAGTTACAACCTCCTTGTGAGGGGAAGAGGAGGGGCAGGCACTGATGTCTTCTCTGTGGTGACCAGTGACAGGACACAAAGGAATGGCCTGAAGTTGTGTCAGGGGAGGTTTAGGTTGGATATTAGAAAAAGCTTCTTCACCCAGAGGGTGATTGGACACTGGAAAAGGCTCCCCAGGGAAGTGGTCACAGCACCAAACATGACAGAGTTGCCTGAGAGAGACAATGCTCTTAGGCATATGGTGTGACTGTTGGGGTGTCCTGTGCAGGGCCAGAGTTGGAGTCAGTGATCCTTGTGGGTCTTTTCCAGCTCAGCTTATTTTGTGATTCGGCGATGTCATCCCAAGCAATTTCCACTTGATTGGTATTCTGACTGGGAGATGCATGGAAGAAAGTTCCCAGGCAAGCAAATATGATCCTACTAAGAATAAATCATACTGCTAATGGAAAAATGCCTGCTGACAAGGAATATTTCATGCCTGAAAGCTACATATCTGCTAAGGGATCAGGAGCAAAGCACTGGAGCACAGCTGATCAGTGAAGCTGTGTCTGAAGATCTCCTCATCCCCTTACGGATTGATTTTACAATGATGGAAGGAAATGTGTTTATGATACACCTATTTGGTGAGAGAGTTTCTTAATACTTCTGCTGCAGAACCTGCTGTCACTAAGCAAAGGCTTCTCATCTCCTGGATTCTGAATGCAGTGTTTTCTGCAGTATCACATTCTGTCACTGAGGGCTTTCCTTGGCTCAAAGAAGTTGTTTGTGTCTCTGAGCATCTGGCTGGAGACAGCACAGGCACCAAGACAGGGAATCTAAGTGCACTGGTCAGGTTTGGCTGTTTGTATACCTTCCCTCCTGAGAGACACTTGTTAGAGTAGGGTTTTCAGAAGAAAGTTGGTACTAAGCTCATTCTGAAAATCAGACCCTTGAAAATTGCCCTGAATCGGGTGCCCAGAGCCAGAAGCCAGACTAGAAAATGCTTGACCAGCACAACTTTTAATATTCTTTGAATTTTATAAGGACAAAAATTGAGAGATTTCCCCTTGGCTACATTTGGGGTTTAAGGCTTTGAACTGAATTTTATTTAGAGAAGATTTAGAGATAAATTTATGTCTTGACCCTATGCCCCCTTGTCAGGGCAACAGAGGAGAGGGAGCGGTGTGCTCCTTGTTTCACCAGTGCAGCTGGGCTCCTCAAAATCACAAGGAAGTGGGAGTGTTGGGTGTAGAGGGAGTGTAGGAGGTCAGAGGGCATGGTATAAGTAGAGTGCCCTCTTTTGACCTGCAAGGAGTGAGGAGCTTTTGACCTGCAAGGAGTGAGGAGCTGGCTCTAGAGAAGCCAAAATATTTGCCAGCACTGCCATGATTACCAAATGGGTTCAGATTTCAAACTGAGGTGTCTGAGCCTGTTTCCCCAGGTCTGGAGCAAGAGCATGAAGTTCTTTGTGTGGGCACAAACTCTGAAGTTCCTTGTGTCAGCAAGGAAGAGGTGGCAGGGCCATGTGGTGGGGAGAAGGAAGGAAGAGCATGGCCAGGAAATAAGTTATTGCTTGGCTAAAAAATTATTCCACTGCTACATCACACCTTTAGACAGGTGTAAAATGTGGCTCCCCAAGGAAGAATGAAAATGAATCTGCAAAGTTTGAAGCAATCAAAACAAGGAAAGTCCTAAACTTCTAGACACCCACACCATGACAGGGCTGGTTCAATAGCAACCTATACATTTTTTGGAACTGTAGAGTATTATACAACAAAATTTTGAATAACAAAAGGTGCTGCTACGTTCTTTACATCATTGCTCTGCCAGCACCAACAGAAGGATATTTTGGGTCCAGATCTTGTTTCTGTGTGAAACCAGTATCTAAATAAAGTAATTACATATTGTAACGTATGTAATGTATGTACATGTGCACCAGGAATAAAGGTAATAGTCACCTAATTTACTTCTGTTTTCTCTACTGCACAAACACACAAGTAAGTAGGGAAAGTGAGAAAAAATTGTTGCTTTGATGATCTCTTTGATAAACACTTCAAAAAAGTAGTAGTCACAGTATCATGAGTATCACCAGAGGAAAGAGCTGTTTGCTGATAAAAGAAGGCAATACAGAGGATGGGAAAGCTGCAGCTGGATAGACAAGTAGAGGTGCCTCCAGCCATCCCACTGCCATACTCATGATGCACTCTTTGGGTTCTCCATCCAGGGATGGAGCCACAGGACTGCAGGAGGCTCCTTGGCGCCTCCTCACACCCCAGCTTTGGGATAAGGAACACTCTTTTCCCTTTGCAAGGTTTCTCCCATCAGAAAGGTATTTGCAAGCTCTGATGCAGAATCAGTTTAGCTTTCACCTTAGTGTTTTTTCTCTTGCTCTTCTCCCTTCTCCCTTTCCAGCACCCTCCCTCCTCTGCTCTGCTTTCCAGCTCCAGGTGCTTGCACAGGCAGTGGAGCAGGACCCTGGATCTCCCAGTGGGGAGTTAAACACCATTCCAGCATCTCAGCAGATCCTGCAGCACACCTGGGGAGAAGCAATTTGCTTGACAAAATCTCACGCTGTGTCCCAGCAGGCTGTCAGGGCATGGGTGGGCAGAGGGAGGCAGAGGCAAAACCTGGAGGAGCACAGGGCTGCAGACCTGTGCTTCTGGTTTTTAGAGAAAGCTTGTTTTAGTCCTGCTGCTAAGTGCAGGGAGAACTCTTTGATGAGTCCTGGAGTCCTTGTTCAGGACCTGAAGTGTTTGGTAAAGCTGAAAAATCTGATGTCTCCAAGAGAGCAAAGCACATCAGATATGCTGCTATTTGTACAGACATAACAAGAAATGCCCCTGTGATTTGGGGTAGATTTTAATATGGAATATTGCAAGCAAGCCAAGTGGGTGACTGTAGTTTACAGAGCTATGATATTACACAACTTCAAATGTCATATATGATTACAACAAGCAAAATAGAGATGACAACGATGTAAGGAAGAGTTTTGTTTAGCAGTTGAGGCTGCTAGCAATGCGTGAGTACTGTTGATGCATATTTAATCAGAGCAGTTGAGTGCTGGACACTGTATTTCACATCTAAAAGCTCAAGATAATTTGCTATTCTGTACTGCTTTGGCAAGAAAGCTGCAAGATTAACACAATTATTTTGTAAGCGAGAGATAGGGATCTGTGTGTTATAGAAAAGGAAGTTTCATTGCCTTCCCCTTTGCACATTTAGGTAAGGAGTGGTAGAAGGCAAGAGGGTGTTTTTAAATGACATGGCAGATGTTTTGCAACAGGAGAGGTGAGTTTGCCTGAGTTCTGGTGACTTCCCACAGTTTCTAAGGAGAGGGATGACTCTCCAGGGCTATATCTCCTGCTGTGCCTTTGATCTGCCTTCTGTGCCTCAGGGTGAGCATAGGATGTGGTGGAGAGTCCTGCAGCAAAGCCATGGTTTCGTTGTCTTCATCAAGTCAGGACTGCAGCCTACACCAGCCCAGATGTCTTTTAGAGAGTTCAATGCTCTGCTCTCCTCAGGTTAAGACCTTCTTGCTTAAGCTCTATAAAGGGGCTCTTTATTCAGCAGAAGGCTTGGAGGCCAGGACTCATTTTGCATGTTTAAAATCATGCATAATTTACTTGCAAGTCAGAGGTGTCTAAGCCTAAGGGCTTCTCCCAGTGCTTAATGCAATAGCTGACTCAGGGAAACTGCAGGGCATGAGGAGATTTGTTGATGGGGCTGCTGCATTTTCCTGTAGACTCCCAGTGGATCTAGACAGTCCTTGAGAGGGCCCATGTCCATGGTATCTTTAAGGGCTGCTGTTTTTCTTTCTTGTTTTCTTTCTTTGCTGAATATGAAATGAGATATCTAAGAGCAAGGTACCATGGTATATACCTCAGATCTATGTTCTAGGGCAAAGGAGCTCAGCTTTTGATTAAACAACTTGCTTTTTATCCAAAATGCAAGGCTGTCCCTTGCTATACAGCATTACCTTTGAAGAAGGAGCTTAAAATTCCATGTATTCCTGACAGCAAAACAAGCAAGCAAACAAAAGTAGACATTTTAAATAAAAAAAGGAAATCTCATGAGGACCTGAGGTTATGAATGTCCGGAGGACATTCCCCCAGGCTGAAAGGGCAGGAAAGACAGCTGACCCATGCATGAGCCTGTAGTCAGACAGCTTTCAAACCCTGGAGTAGGGAACAGAGGAGATCCTGAGAAACTCAGCACTGGTCACTAGATCAGTGAGTTCTCTCCAAAGAGGTGAAGGATCAGGAAGGAAAAAAAGACTAAAGATTTTTTAGGGGGGAAAGAAAAGGCCAGAAAAGGGAGAGGGCACTGGCAAGGTCACTGCTAAAGGTGGAAGTGCAGCTGCATCTCTGCTCATCCTCTGCAACAAAGCATCAGTGAACGTGGGCTAAGACGATGCTCTGGAGCTGTCTTGGAAAATCCCATGGGAGTTGATGTGTGTGAGAATTTGCACACTGTAGACATCAAAAAGCTCCTAGACAAGGGCTCTGGTGTTGTAGCTCACTGCAAGCTCTTGGCACATCAATACCCATCAGGGTTCAGGGGCTTATCCCTGTATTTGTTTTGGCAGTGTGTATACTTAGAGGAGGATATGCTGCAAATAGCACCACAAAATTAAAAACAAAAAATAGCAATATTGAGTTTTTAATAGCAGTTTTGGTGTGCTGCATCTCTAATGAACAGTTTCGTTTTGTAGTGTGATTAATTTGCTGCCACAGAGGATGTTTTGTTAATCTTGTAGGACCTAGAATTGAAAAGGGGGAGGGAGTGGGAAACAGGCTTTTTAAGACTAGAAATTTAAATTTAATTGCAAGATAGCGCCTGAAATATAAATTGATACATATAGCTGCTTTGAGAGATAAGCATTACTGATGACGTTGGTTTCTGGCAGAGAGGATCATCACACTATTATGCACTATTATGAAAAAGGTACTGCCCTGGGCTTTACTTTGTAATTTATATAGGCATGAATTTGTTTGACATAATTCTCTTGGCTGCTTCTCATGCTGTAACAAGGTTGCATAGCTCTTAAATCTTGTTATGGGCACAGGACTTTGTGGAAGGGATGGAAATGTCCAGATTCCCCCTGAAATACACAGTTGTGAGAATCAGGTTTATGATGATATTTTCCAGCTCCTTTAAACCAAGTGCTGAATTCACACTCTGTATTCTGTTGTTTTCCATAGACTGGTATAAGTCCTTGCAAAGGAGGGCTTATGCCTTCTTAGAATAAGGCAAAACAATTCCCATTTATTGGGATGTAACCAAATTATCTCATAATTAATTTCTTTATTGCTCTTCAGTGTTTGTCTTTCCAAACACCTGGTATTTTGTTTTCTTGGTTGGTCTTTTCTGCTGTCTCAGATGTTCAGTAATTAGTTAGCGAGACACATAAAGTATTTTCACATCACAGACCATGGCAAAGTTTACAAATACCTCTAAAAAGTCTAAGACAGCATTCCCACAGTGATAATGGATGAAATGTTTCTAGGAATCATTTATCCACTGAAGTTGACCTTTTCTCTGTTTGAAGGCTTGAAGTGATTATTTTTTCTTAATCATGACTTCTGAACCATGTTTAAAATGGATAACTTCGAGCTGACAGCTCCATGTCAGGAGCTTGCACCTATCATATAAATCCTGTATTGTAGGTATTTGCAATCTATCATAAACAGGTATTGTGTGTTAAAGAAAGCAGATACATCTGTAAGCCAACAGAGGCAAACCAGTTGGAGTTATAGTTTTGTCTCCTTGGATTACAAGGGACTCCACAGTCAGCTTGTAATTCCTTTTCTTCACAACTCCAAAACCACAGTAACACTAAAAATACACTGCTCTAAATCAGAGCAGCCCTGATGGGGGTTGCAAGAGTGTAGGAGGAGCAGAGAGGAGGAGAAAGAACTACTTGCCAGATGGGTTTCCTCAAAGAAAGGTGCCTGACCCAGATATTAGAGATATTTTTGCATCAAAGATTTTGTACTGGGACATACGTTTACAAAGCACATTTTTGATCCCACTCTGTGTAATATTAATCCCACCCTTAGGAGGCAGCAAGAGGGAAAGGTATTTCATTATCATCTGAGATCAAAGCTGGGAAGTGCAAGAGAGATTCAGATGAGCTACCCTAAGTTTTTCCCAACCTTAGACCAAATTTTAGCTGCGGTTTGATCAGACTGAGTTTATTTCCCTTTCTGCCCTGTTGAATTTCAGCCATAGCATGAGGTACAAGACGTAGACATCTGCAGAGACTTGGGCCTAGTATGTGTATTTCATCTCTGAAAAGTGAATAATGAAACTAAGGTAAGGATAACAATGTTCCACATCTATATAAAACATCTTGTAAGTGAGCTTCTTTGATTGTAACCTTCCAATTGTAATCACAGTCCCTTTTCCACACTGCATCTCTAGTAGGTTATGTAAAATTATTGTAGAGGGCATAATTTCTGACAATATTTAGTAATCAGATAAGTGGTGTATTCACAGGAAGGAAGACATTATAGCATTCAGCACTCTGCTCAGCTCAAAAATAGCTCAGATTTAAAAAAAAAGAGAGAGGAAAAAAATGGGCATGATTGCAGGCACTTACTGATGCTGGCTTCCAGAGCTCTTTTCAGTGATATGCAGTGAATTGCTAGATGACACAAAAGCCATTTGATACTTAACAAAAGAAAACTGCAGTGGCTCAAACAGGCCAAATACACTCGAGTGGCCACAACACAGAGCTGCATCAGTGACTCATGGGCAATTATTGCTGGCAGTAATTTCAACTGGCAAAAAACTAAACTAGGAATTTCAGTTCTTGAGAGAAAACCTTCCCAAGGTTTGTCAGCCCACCCATGAGTCAGAGGCTTCCTTATTGTTCCCTTAAATGAATATTTAGCTAATGTCCCTTTTTAGCTGCCTTAGAGACTCATGAGGGGGAAAGCGTCCCTGTGCACTTGCTGTAGCTCAGGAGTGTGGGCATTAGTGAAAGGCAGAGGGCAGGTGAAGCATGTTCAGGGCGAACACTGGTCATATTTTGCTGGGCACAGCAGGGGCAGCATGCCAAGGAAATGCAGGAAAATGCTGATACTGCTGCCTGCCCAGCAGCACTGCATGAAAGCCCTTAAACGTTATGGCCCAAGACTTTAGCCAGCCACAGGCTTAATCCTCACCTTCCTTCAGACCAGCTCACCACTGACACAGCTTTGCTGATCCCAATCCTGAGATTTAGCCTAAGAATGCCTTCTGACCCCAAACTAATCCTTAGCTCCACTGAAGACAGGACCTTTAAAAACGGTGTTAGCATCAAATCTAGGTTTGTTAACTGGTTTTCAGTGCTAGTAACAGGAAAGTTTGAGATTAGGCATTGCACCAGGGGCAGAGGGGAACTAGAGTTGCTACTGATGCCTGTAAAGTCTTTCTCCCTAATGTTTGGCTTGGTCAAGTCCAAAAGTAATGTTGGGTTTCATGCTGGAATCAGTGCCAGAAGGATGGGAGAGGAGTTGTGTATAACTGGACTCAGTATTTTAGCAGCTGTCTTTCTAACTTCAATGTGAAAATGGCAGATTAAAATAAGAGGTGGTGTGAGGTTTGGACTAGAAGGGGCAAATGTACACAATACAGCACTGCCTGGGTTAAGAGCTCTCTCCAGTCACCTACACGTTCATAGGATGGAGATGACAGGGGCCTAAAGGGATAGAAGTAATATTAGTAGTTCTCACCTCACCTTTATCCCCCAGCTGCAACTGAAAACGCTAGCAGAAATGACTGCTAGCACTAGATCTAAAAACAGAGATTAATGTTGTTTTGGCCTGCATCATAAACTTTGTCTGGCAGCCTTTTTTTGCGTTCCAGTGAAACCCTATCTCATCAGCTTCTGATTGCATTAAAAGCAGTTCCCTGAATTCTACAATCCATCAGTATTTTCTTAAGACAGTCTGCATAAAAGCATGTTTTCACATTGCTTAAGTCTTTCCAAATGAGTTCCTCCAAAGAAGGTTGCAGGTATTTTAAGACATCTATACTGGATGAATCAGTCACTGAAACACTCCCATGTTGGTTGTACTATTGCTACTGTAACTTTTTTTTTACTCCCTGTCCCATTAATGATTTATCCATGTCCTGAAACTGGGCATAAGAATTAATAATCCCATTATTGAATGTGTATTTTCAGCCTGTTACGTGTTCAAACAATATCTAAAACTAGCAAATGTGAGTAGAGGTGCAAGGAGACACTAGATTCTCTGCAGAGCAAAATACTCCAGAAAAGGCTTTTTAGAAACATCAAGGTTAGCCAAGAGTTTTGCATCTCAGGTGATTGCTAAAAACCCAAGACTTAGGCATGGCTGTACCAAGTCTATATTAAAGATTTAACCCATGATCTGCTGATATATAGGCAAAGAATATGCCAAAAAGCCAGTGTACAGAAAAAACACCCCTTTCAGTTCCTTTGTGTGGGTTTTTCTTACACTGACACTGGTGCACTCCCTCTTACATAACTGTACTTCAAAGAAACTGAAAAACTGGAAAACTCTTATCTTCCTACAGGGGCTGTAAGGGCCACTCACTCTGTAGCCTTCCTAAAGCCAGGGGCTGTATATTTCAGACTATTTCACTTTAGGGAAAACTGATCTGAGAACAAATTGTGCAATCCCTGTGTTCCTTCAATTCACCCAGAGAGCAAAACTGAGGCTACATGTCCTGTGTCCCTCACTGAGGAATGAAGTTAGAATTGAAGGACACATTTACATTTAAGTGATATTTATTATTATTATTATTGTTGTTGTTGATGTTGTTGTTATTTTTATTGTCACTTGTTAGAAGTCATTAAACAAAACTCAATTGAAATGAACAGGCAGAAAACTAGTTCGGAAGTTTCCAGAATTGTTCATCTTGGTGTTTCAGTGAGGTGTCTTGGAAGAATGACATCTTGATAAGGATTTTTCAGTGGTCAATGCAGGGTGGAAAGATTTTAAGACAAAAGAGAAATCCCTACATTTTTCTGATGGCGGGCTACTGGTGACTTGTCGGTCAAACATTAAACATTAACATTAAAACAGAAATTCTCCTCACCAGATTGTGTTGACAGAGTGGGAACAGCACCTTGATGAGTTTTCAGCTGGTGATGTTAATAGAACCGTGTTGGGCTGTCTTCAGGGCTCTTTGGCTTTGCTCCTCTGACGTGTTGTCATGTGAGCTAGTTCAGTGGGAGAGCTAGATGCACGTGAAATCTGTGCTAGGGAGCAAGGCCAACAATTAATCTTGATTTGTTGGCAGATAAAGCAGACAGGCCATTGTCTGGAATACCTGCTCTCCCCTTCCTTACACCACGAAGAGCGTCCTCACAGAGGAGTGCTGAATTAGCATTAGCAAGCACAGCTTACAGAAGAGACTACTTCATCATTTTCTCTTGTCATCAGTGGAGAAGCTTTTTTGAGTCTTGAATGGAATTATTTTAATTCCATACAATTAAGGGACAAAACCACAAGCGAGAATCTCACTGATGTAGTGATGAACACAGACCAATAGTAAAATAAAAGTGGTATTAAATGGCTGCAAAAGGCTTGATGGATAAGCACTCACTTATAATTGCCTAGCAGATAGCAAGAACATTCTTCAAGCTTAGTTCTTGAAACACGGATGTTCAAATATTATAAACTCTGCAAGAAATCCCATGATCTTATCCTGTCAATCTCTTAACCTGGATATAATAGATGATAGAAAGGATAAAGAAATAGCACCAAAAAGAGGGCTTGCAGAATAAATATTTTCATTATTAAACAAATAGACAGAAAAAGCTCTCTATTTAATGAGATTGCCCAACACGATATTATGATAATCCAGAAAGGCACGGAGGAAACCCCTGATGTTTAACACAATCTAAAGAGTCAGTAGAGCAGCATCTCATGGCAAAGAGATATCTCAGTTACTGTGCACCTCTGACCCTCTCATATCAGGGAAATTCTTCCCTTTTCTAATCTGAAACTGCTACTCCTTTTGGGATTTCATGCCATTCTCAGCTCTTGTTCCACAGTTGCCAGCTATTTGCCATGTTTCCCTAGAGGGCTGGGGGGAGGTACCTGCTATAAACTATCATGGCAGACTACGAAGACCATGCTCTTACAGCAAAAGGTGAGTTATTCAAAAGCAAAGTACTGGAGCAGGAAACAATCTTAGGGCAATAAATAGGCTACACATGTGTCAGGTTCTCTGGGTCCCATCTGTTTACTTTTATCAGTTCATGTGGGAACTCATTTGAGCAGCTACTGTCTCATTTGATATTTCAAATAATATGTCATTTGACATGTAAAGTAACTTAACAAAGTGTATCTCAGGCCTAGTTGTAGTGTCTGCTCTCCGTGATGGATCCAAGAGGATAGTATATTGACAGTAAGAAACACAGGCATTTCTGCTTACAACAGCATTAGGGTAATGGCAGTATAGCAAATCCCCTCTTTAAATTTTCATTTGTTTACTTTGGTTCTAGGAATACTTATAAAATTGGCCTACAGTGACACATCCACCTGTCTTAAAGAAATCTATTCCTTGTGAATTGTCGGAATCTAAATAACAGGGTACAGCAGTTGCAGCATCATGGAATGATGTCAGTGCTGGCCACTGGGGAAAGAATCTGGCATTTACTGCTGATTTTGAAGACATCTTTTTCCAGAGAGATTAATAAATGTGACTACACACAGCATATGATACTATTCAGATTAAACATGGCACAATCCAAATAAGCCTGGAGATGTTAAAAGACTAGATATGAGGGCAGCTGAAGAATTAACTGCTGAAATTAGAGGTCAGAGCTGTGAAGAGGAATTAGTCACTGGAAGGAAACCTAAGGAGTTGCTTTGTCCCTAGTTCCCCAAGGACTTTTTTCTCTGTAGCCCCTGTGGCAGTTTTCTTTCTCTTGTCACCCGCTTTGCATCTTCATATAAAATTACCTAACCCATGAGAGTATTCCCATTTGTCAGAGTGTAGATCCTAAGCTGTGGGAAGAGAGCACTTGGTTTAGCTCAGGAAGACAGGTTCCTCATTGTCAGGAAGACAGCTCATTGTAACCTGTGACATAAACCACCAATGTGAATCAATCCTAGTCCTAAAAATCTTATATGCCAGTTATGCCTACTCTCCCAGCTGCTTCAGTTAGCACTTTCCAATTGTCTGCTCATGAAGAGTCTGACACATGGGACCAGAGTGGGTCTATCCCACCAGCACGTTGTCAGATCACACTCTCACGTGACAGGATCAGAACCAGACAGTTGGTATCTCTGGATGCCTCTGATCATGCCCCAATGCTCTGCTACAGCCACTTTGCAGGTGGAGAGATCCTGTTGCTGGTAACTAAGAAGTGTGCTTTTTCTCGTTCTTTGGTACTTGTTTGTCCTGCTGGAACTCCCCACAGGATTTGCAAAATGGGAACAAACGCATCCACCTTGAAAGACAGCTTAGTATTTATTTATTTATTTATTTTTCCGATCAGTTGCCTCACAAGAAAATTAGTCTGTAATCAGTGCAACTTGCTTGCAGTCTACTGGTACCATTGCCCTTTCATGCTGAAAAGTTTATTGGTGGAACTGCATTTTGTATCTGAATAATGCATCATTCTGTAGGGCTTCTCACTATGCAGGCAGTCAGAGGGAACGGGGGAGTCCTTTCCCCCTCTTTGTATCATCCTTGAAATCTCTGGCTTTTGCATCCAGAAGATGAAGCTTCTTAGAATAAAGCATTGCTTCCAACATGGTTCAGTGTTGACATTCATCTTCTTAATCTTAAGAATTAAATCTTTCTGTCACTGAGTTACTGCCCCAGATGGACGCTCCAGAACCACAGTGCTTTGAAGAGAGAGCTGGAAGGGACTTCCTGGGACCACAGCATCATGCCCCCTGGTGTGGCAGGGAACTGTGCCAGGCTGTTCTTGCTGGGAAAACTCCACATGAAAAGCAGCAAGGATGTTTTTCTAGGCCAGTTTAGCCCAGATTTTCAGACCCCAAATAAAAAATGTCTCCACTTATTATGTTCATAGATTTTATTCCAACTTGGTTTGAATTCTCTTAGACAGTTCAAAGTGCCCAGGGATGTGGACTGCACCATAGATGAGGCAACAGCAATTGCTTCTGCAGTGGCATTAATATTTTCCTATCTCTCTGAGAAAATCTTTTTCTGATCATATTAATTGCATTTGACTTCTGCTTTGTCAGCTCCTTCATCAGCATGTACTTCTGGCTTTTACTTCACCCTGGGGACACCAGCTCCCAGTGTTCCAGGTGACCTCCAGAAAGTTATAGACAGCCTGCTATGCTGGGTAAAAATCTACTTTGTCAAATTAGAGTGAATGATGATATCTTAGGATGTTTAATTCACTCAATTTGCTGAGAGTCCCAGGTCACTGACATGAACTAAAGTCATACTGACACTTCAGCTGCAGAGTTGAGCTGTGGGTGCAGGTTAGGACTGCAAAGTCTGATAGCACAGACAGCAGTACTCAGAGAAGGGTTAAGCTGATGATTGCATGCTTGCAGCAGCAATAATACAAAGCTGGCATGAAGCTCCCTCCTGCAATGAAAGGTACTCTTCTCTGGTGCCCACAGAGGTTTTGGAAACACAACTACTCCTTCCCTTAAAGCAAAGATCTTTATGGTACCATCAACTTGCCATAACCTGCTAGATGCACTTGCTGTTCCCTGTTGTGCACCATTGCAAAGTTATCTGTGATTTGCCATCACTTTTCCATTGCTTTAATCTCTAGCTACAAATTTCCATGTTTTTGTAAGATTTAAAGCACTAACATAGCATTCTGTGCTCCCTTCCAGTGGAAACTGGAGTCTCTAAAAGCTTGTGTGCCTCCTATCTGCTGTCTTCTATCATATTTGCCCATTACCAGTCCTGACAGAAGTTCACACTAGATTAAATGGTTAAAGATTTTTTTGCAACTTTTTTTTTGCAGTTAAACAAGTTGTCCAAGGAGCTAGATAGATAGATAGATAGATAGATAGATAGATAGATAGATAGATAGACAGACAGATAGATAGATTTGCTCAGCTGTGTGTGTTTGAGCTCTTCTGGTGAATAAATTATTTCAATTATTGTCCTGCAAGTAAAAAATGTTGTCGAATTTTTATAGGCTGAATATTCATAGAAGGTGAACATTTTAGCTGTTTGCTGAGTGAATACAAATGCAAACATTAACATCACAGATTCACATCTGCTAGAAATCTCTGGCACAAAGCAAGAGAGATTTGAAGTGACAACACTTTCCCACTTTACAGGAGCTGAAAAGCAATGACTTAATTATAATATTTAAAACACCAACAATTAATACTCTGATCAGAATTTCTTTCAGAATTTTAAATTAACATGTACATGTGGGATGTAGACAGCTCACTGCTGGTCACCCTCATGCTGAGTTCATCCTTGCTGTGGTTTTGCCATTTTTCCTCCTGGGAGTTTAACACTGATGAAGCAACTGAATGCCTGCAAGTTACTGTAGTCATTCACAGTAAGTTTAAATCTGACAGAGAAAATGGAAATTTAAGGCAAGTACTAATAAAGAACCTCTTCAAGTTTGGCTTTAATTCTTAAGTTTATTTTCTACTGCAGGTAGGTTTGTCACTGCTGTGTTTGATTGAACACAATGTGGTGGCATTGCTGCCTGACAATTATTTTGGAGGAAAGAATGGAATGTGTACGGTATTTTTTGAAAGATTCAGTTGAATACTTTTGTCCTGAGGCTCCCTTTAAATTGTGTCACTCTTGTAGGTTATGATTTTGGTGGTAAGAAGTACTGTTTCAAACTTCATTAAAGCATTTATTGCAATAAATCAGGTCTCCTAGGAGTGCAAAGAATTGTCATAAATGGTGTGATTCTTATGCTAAAGGCAAGGAAATGAAGGGAGGTACTGGAGACAAGAGGAAAGGAGAGAAGCTGTAGCTGGACCCAAGTGTACACAGGTTGTGATTCTGGCTTGGATGTCATGCTGTTAGAATCCTTTCCTTGTGTTCACTGATTTTCAGTTGGAAACACACTGTTGATTTTAAAGGTCTCCATTAGTTCCAGGTCTTGAGGATGAAGACCTGATTTTTCCCAGCTGTCCTGGCTAAATGATGACAAGCGTGGAGCATTTTTGATGTTGCCTGCACTGCTTTGTCTTTGTGCCATCTAAAAGCCACGAATAGCCATCTTTCAAATGCCTACACAAGCAGATCTCCCTTCTCTACTGCCTACAAATGCCTGACATACCTGAAACTGCCAACAGTTAATTTTCTGGAGTGCCAGGATTATTGCCTGGACCAACATCCTTTCATCTCAGTGCTATTTCTTGATGTATTTGAGGACAGGAACTCTCTTTGGGCTTTGCATTGGCACAGTTCCTGGTGAAACAACCATCTGGTGTGGGGCTCCTCAGCATGTCGGTGGTGCAGATGGGAAGCAACATTGGATCAAAGCTCTGCATGTTTTTTTCATTGCTGTAGAGATGTTTAATGTAAGGAAAAATGGATTCCCCTGCAAGGCATGGCTGGCTGGCCACACAGAGGCAAGAAGAGCCCTGCCAAGCTCCTCTTTGGTATCTTGTACAGTAACACAGGAGCCAGCTGGGTTCCTCACCCTGTATCTGAAGATAGGGGTGTCACAGCTTGCAAGAGCACAGAGGGACTCTGGCAAGGAGGTGGTGAGAAGGGCTGGAGGCAAGGGCTGAGAGCCAACCTGCTGCACAGTGCCTGGGAACCTCAACTCACCCCAAGCCTCTTCTAAAGGACAGAAAGCAGCCAGGTTAGCACGTAGGGAATATCCAGGTGGAGGTTAAGTCTTTTCTCTCTCTAGTATACCCATCTGCCATTGTAGGAATACTACTAAGTGTGGCACTTGGATTTCAGACAGTTGTTTTGGGTTGCCTGGGTTTTAGGCAATGACCCAGGCAGAGAGAAACAGGATAGTGTTATTCTCTCCCAGAGCCTGTGGATCTTACAACCTCAGCCACACACAGACTGCATAATTTTTGATTATTTCCTGATCTAACTGCTGGCATTGTTTTCCCTTTTTGGTAGGACATACACTAAACCTCTAACCCTCTGGGTAGGACTCTGTCAGAAACTGTCCTTTTGGTCCATCAATTACCTCTATCAGCTATTACCAGTACTCAGGACCTGAGCCAAAGACAAATATGGTTACAAAGAGACAGAGTCAATTCAAAATCCAAAGATCTTCAGTAATACCAAAGAAGATGAGAGAATATAGAAAAATTAATGGAAAAATAAATTACTTTATGCATAGATATTGATGCTAGGGTTTTTTTTTTTATTTGCTGTAATGTGAAAGTCCCTCTTTGAAGTAAAATTAGCAGTGGCATAGTACTTTTTTTTTAATCAACAGGGAAACTACAAATGAAAGGGCAGCTAGATAGACAAGGAAAGTAATTATATAATCTGAAGGAAACAGTAGCAGTAATTAACTGAAGAGTTTTATGGCTTTGGACTTGAAGAGGAGATGAAAATACATAAAGTGCAAAACTTATTTCTAAAAATGTAGACAGATGGGGTGAAATGCCACAACATTATTGTTGTCTGTGTGACACTTCGAAGAAAGATAGGTGTATGCTTCTAATGGATAAAGAGCTCTTTTCTGACAGTAAGTCAGACAGGGAACTACAAAGCATAATTGTTTTATTCAATTTCAAATTTAATGCTAGTTGAGAGAAAAACTGATGCCAGTGGAGGCAACAATACATTTTGGGTGGCCAATTATAACCAATGTATTAAAGGTATAAATTATCCTGGTGAAGAAAGGGAATGTTCTCTGCCCATATCCTTGTGACTTAGTTTAGCATTGAGCAGAGATACACACAGTACAACAACCTAAGGAAATGTTTCTCTCTACAGCTTGTTTGATCCAGAGGAGGCTGGAAAGCAATAAATCAAAGCATCTCCAGCAGATGGCAACTATTCAAATTTCAGCTTTCATTCCTGCATATAATGCAGGATGAATTGCTCATACTTTTCATCCAGCAGAAGCAAGTAAAGAGGGAAACACAAAATCTAGCTGTTAGGGCCTGAAGTCTGCAGTGGCAAGGAGAGCACCTGGCTTCTGGTCTCAGCGCTGACAAAGATGAGTTATGTGATCCCGAGAAAGTCATTTAACTACTCTGTGAACTGTGAAGATATAATAAACTCAGCACATAAGACACAAGTGGGTAAAACTCCCTTTGTGCCAGCACCCAGCAGTGGTAGGAACACTAGATAATGTCTCTAGAAGTACTGAGCATTGGCTTTGCAGCATCATGATTTTTTTTATTATTTTTGAGCAGCTCAGCCTATTTAAATGGAAGTAAATTCACTGACTGATCAGACTTCATAAAACTGTACATTCAGGCTTTGTGCTATGGAGAGGGTTGTTATTCATAAATGGCAAATTTATTTATCCGAGTCTTGTGTGTGTTTTGGATTGGCTGCATTCAACCTGTGCCACATGCAGCAGACCAAACCTGTTCCTGCTGCCTCTGTCCACAAACAAACTGCTGCACAAGGGTCTGTTCACTGGGCTTGGTCAAACACCACCAGCAAGTCCTTAGTGTTGGCTTGCTCTGTACCACATCCTTACAGTGACACATCTATGTGTGACTGTCATTGCCTCTTTTGCACACCCCGTGTGTGTGCTTTGAAAGACCAATGTTAGTCACAGCAAGTAGAGAGTCTCCTGGAGCATCTGCTCCTTCACTGTCTCTGCTTTGTTACATCTTCTGCATTGAACTCTGTGTCTCAGCCTGAAGCACTCGCAGAGACTGCACTGGCATTCCTCCAAAGCCCACGGCTGGCACCAGCTGACTGTGGCTGGAGAGCAACTTGCTTAATATTGGCACCTCAGAAGTAAGCAAACCTACTTCTTCAGACTGCCCATGACTGAATTTGGTTACTCTTGTTTTGTTAAACCCTTTTGTTGTGGCTGCTCACTAAAAAATGGTTAACAAGTGAAGTGGTTTGGTCTTCATTAACTCACATTCCTGCGAAGAGAGAAATCTCTTGTAAAGGAGCCACTTGTTTTTAAGCCTGGTCCAGATGTGGGGCAGTGTCCCTGGAGCAGCCTGGGCTGGTGCAGAGGGAAGCATTAATCCATAGCAGGTGTATTGTAAGACTGGCTGATCCTTGATTAGGAATTGGTTAGCTTTCCCTTTGAAATGATTCTACTGTATTTTTCCGTGGTGCAGCAGTAGAGTAGCTATTTAACTGCACTGCTTAATTCTGCTGAAAATACTGATGTCTTCATGTGTTATGAAATCTTGAGAGATTGAGTGAACTGTATCTGTATGCAGGAAAATGAAGTTCCTTAGCCCTGAAGGATCATGTTTGAGCAAGGTCCTCTAATGCTTTTTCCATTATTATAATTTTGCAGAATAATTTAAGGCAAGCTGGGAAGATCATTTAATGAACTATTAGTTGGCTCATTTGTTCTTTTGCGTTTAAAATCTGAATACCTTTACTCTGCACTAATAAAAACTTTTCCTCAGGGACATAAATAACTAGATGCTAAATGATGGTAACTTAATTTTGAAAATAAAACTTAATTTTGAAAATTGGCCACAGAGTTTCCAGAACGGAATTGCATTACCGCAATTTCACACAGGTCACTGTAGTAAATTCTGTAGCAGAGCTCAGAAATAGCAACTTTAGCAGCACTCACAGGCAGCAGATCTGGCTAAACTGACTCCTTAAGCGACCTCCCTGTGGTGAGGTCTGACTTTCAGAGCTATATTCTGCTCACATAACCATAACTCTAGAAAACTGGTATTGATTAACTTTGCTTGCACAGGAAAACATGTCTATTGCTTTCCAATGATGACCAAAACCAGGGTTTCTGCTCGAATTTTTGCTAAGGTGGGAGGGAAGCTGTGATAACACCTCCTGTGTAAAGATGGCCCTGAAGCCTTTGAATCACAGCCATTCAGTTCCCCCATATATTTGCTATGTGTTGAAGCCCTAGTAAGGTAACTGCATCAAAGTGGGGAATGGTGTCTAAAAAATGGTGTCTCAGAAGCTTCATGCAAGAATAGTGAGGATAAGCGAACAAGAGAGAGTTCCAGAGACTTTGTGAGTAGGCAGTGCTCTAGAAAGCCTTGATTTCCTGTCCCTTTCCTCATCCACCCCACTGGGCTTAGGGCAGTCCCAGCACCAATCCCAAAAGCTCTGTCTCTCAGCAACGGCGTTTTCCAGCCACTGGTTCTTTTAACCTTTACCCCAGGTGGCACTTTACCCCCAATACTCAAAAACATCAAAGCACAAATATCATGTTCAACAAAATGTGAAGCAATTGGAGAACCCAAATCCATTCTCCTCATGGCATTTTGATATTTGCTGCTTTTGGTTGTGAGGTTTCTAGATGCCTTCCCAGCACTCTGCCCCAAGCTATCCCTCACCTCCTCACCTCTCAGAGCAGTGCTGATGATTATTTTACTCAGATATTTACATAAATATGACACACTGAGAATCTGAGCTTAGTGCCTTTGCTTTTGATTCATCTCGTTTGGAGGATAATTGCTAAGCTCCTGTTCAGTGAGCTGATGAGGTTATTGTTTGTTGCCACAGAAGGAGTTTTCCAAACATTAATCTTTTTGTTAACATTAAGATGATCTGTCTGGGGTTAGAGAAGTGGATTGTGAAAGGCAGCACAGGGAGATCTAGGATGTCCAGCCCATGTGGCTTCTGGGCAAGGCAGCCCTGGAGAGACAAGAGGAAACAGCCCCAGCCCTGACCTTAGCACACACACAGAGCCTGAATCAGTGTTCTGAATGTTGCACCAATAAGGGAAACAGCATGTCCTGCATCACTTTCTTCTCAAATTTCTTTAGCTTTCATGTTCCCTTTCAGTTTCCTAATTTCCTCCCTATCACTGGTGAGGTGGCATCTGCTGAGGTGAAACATGTTGACCATGGACCTGCCATGATGGTGTCCTTCTGGTCCTCCTGTGTCAGCGGTGCCCTGGGACCACACTGTCCTCCTCTGCCTCCAGGGACTTTCCTGCCAGCCAAGATGGAACAGAGATGGGACAACAGCCAGTATTGTGGTCATTACCTGGCTCCTGCTCTGGCTCTGGGTGCCAGGGGCATAGTGTAGGACTCTGGGCAAGATCATGTGGATCTGATGGCTACTCCCTCACTTCAGCCCTGGAAACACCTCAAATAACTTTTAGAAAAATATTTTCTTGCCACAGTAGAGTGTCTGGGATTAAACACACATTAGTTCTCCTCTACCCTCATCCCTATTTGATCTTCATGGCTACCTTGCTAGCCTAAAGCCTTCATCCTGATCTACTGTGACAGGTCAGAACAATTTGTGCTATTTAGGGAATGAGCTCTGGGCCCCTCTCCCACCTTTGTCATTTAATTTGGCCCTGAAACCATTGGCTCAGATGATTAAATCATCTCTGGAATTATGAAGGGTTGGGATTGGCAGTTAAACATGTCTTTTTTTTTTTTTTTTTTTTTGTGGGTATTGATGCCATGCTTGTGTACCTTCATGGATCAGTCACAAAAACCCTGGTGTTCTGGGCTGCATAGAAGCATCCCTGTGTTTCACAACAAGGAAAGTCATCTGGCATGGTTGGCCTGTTCCTCATGCTTGTGTGCTCTCCTAATGAGGAAATTTCCCTGCAGGGAGACTAGGAAGGTTTGTGCTGGCTGTGCTATCCTGACATGTGCCTCCTGAGAAAATACACATTGGCTGGAGGGTGCTGAAATCTGAATGGGACCAAATAACACCGCTCAACAAATGCTCTTTATGTGAAGTCAAAGTGCATGAGAGACTGGAAATGTTTAAGATTTTGATTATGTAATTCAACGTATCCGATGTGCTTTAATGAATGAGGTCAGGAAGGATGTGCTCTGATGAAGGAGGGAGGAAGAGGAGAAAAGCCAAACCAGAGCAGGGGCTGTAGAAATAGCTGTCTCAAAAATTACAGCTCTTTCTTGAGTGACCACACTTTTTAAAACTGCTTTTTTACCCTGTTCAATTCTCTGTGTATGCATATATTTTTAATTCTGTTAGATCTCAACAATTCCATTAACAAGAAACACCTGTTTTGGCCCCAGAGGGAAATGCAGGGAGGTACGCATATCCACTCTGAGCTGTGAGAGGCTGACTTTCCCACTCTGACTCAGCTGGTTTAATACTGAAAAGGCATTTTGCAGTTTCTCTAATTTAGGCTACCACCTCAGCAGACGTAGGCAATTGAGACGGAGGCTCTGCTCCAGCTATTTCATGTCATGTCACAGAGTGACGTCACTTCTCCACTGCGAGATAATGGGTGCAGAGGTGAGGACTGGCTCACCAGTTACACCTGTGGGAAGGCTTTGATAATGAGTCTGGGAAGTGGCCGTGTGGGAGGGCTTTTCTTCTGTCAAGAGAAGTGGCAGCTGCCATCCTGCTGTGCTTCAGTGCAGCAGAGAGCTTGTCCTACAGCACAGTGTAAACACATGATGTAAACTGAGTCACAGCAGGGGCTGGGAGAAACCCTGGATCTAGTGTTCATTGTGCAAGAACCAACAGAACAGCAGAGGGAAAGCCATCAAAACCTCTCATGAGCCCATAAGTCTTTGCTTGTAGGCAAGGATTTCGGAGCATGGCCGTGTCGCAGCAGTGGAGCTGTCATTGCAGGGCAGAACTCTGCTACCCCACAGGTATCACAGGAAAGGCTATGACTCAGGTTATCCAGAGAGGTTCTGCCACCTCCATCTTTGGAGTTTCTCAGGACCTAACCAGCTAAAGCCCTGAGGCATGTGGTGTAATCCAACAATTTGGGCAGGAGGCTGGACTGGATGTCCTCCGGTGGTCCCTTCCTACCTCCCAGGATTTGATGATGCTGTGACCTGAGCAGGCAATGCCTGCTGTACTGCCTGAGCCAGTGAGCAAAGTTGCAATGTAATTGCATTTCATCTACTTTGCCAGTCTTATATATATCTGGGATGAAACACATGCCGGTTTACTGTCATTTCTCCTGACTCTTCACATTTCCCTAAAGCTATTTCCACTTGAGGTATGGAAGGGAAAAAACAGGAACACGTGTTTTCAACAGAGATGGAGATGTGGTATCTTTACTTTGAAAAGAGGCAGATTCACAGTAGAAAGAGAAGAGGCAATACTGGGGGGGGGAAAAGGCTCAGAAAAACCAATACAGAGACTGTTTGAGAGACTTTATCAATTCAAGATTTTCAAACTTTTTCTTGTGGTCCATGTGTACCAAAGGAAACTTCCCTTGGCAGTCTCCAGAAATACCACAAAAAATAACATTCCAGTACTTGAGCAAGAGATATTATTTTGCATCAATTTAATCCGAATAAGAATTCAAATACTAATCACCTCTCTTAACAGTAATGCTGCAATTTGGGGTTTATAATTAGATAATATAATATATTATATATATTAGATTATTAATCTGCACCTGATAATATAATCAGGTGCAGATTAATAATCTGCACCTGATATGGCAGAATCTGCAATGTAGTCCATCTCTTAACCCTGAAACAATCTTTTGGAATTATTTCTTCAATCATTTGAATGTGTTTCTTGTGTAGAGAACTTCTGCTGTGCAAAATTACTAGTATAGCAAGGGTGGGAACATCTTGAGCACATTACCAGAAGTGAATTTTATGAAGAATTTTTTTTGTTTAGGAGCTGCAAGGACATTTGCAAATGAAAAATGAAAACATATTTGCATTTTATCTACACTGGGATGTCAATTCGCACCTAACCCAGACCTGCAGTATGAATTTGCAAACAGGGAAAGTCCTTTGTCACCAGTCTTGGAGGGAAAGGTGAGTTACAGGACACAGAGTGCTGGGGTTTCAGAGGTGCCACAGGGCTGCTCCCTCCATGCTTTGACACAGCTGAGTGGCAGATGCAGCTGAGATTCCCCCTTGTCACTTGGCCTCTTTAAGCTGTTTTTGTACTTAAACTAGTTACCAGGCTGCAAGGATGTGCTTCAGAGATGTGCAGGAGGGATTTTGGTGCCTGGGAGCGCTGTGGGACTGGCTGTGCCAAACACCACTTATATTGGCCACACAGGATTACCCATAATAGCAGAGGGCCAGAGACAGTGATCCTTCAGTCTTATGTCTCCCTTTTAAGCAGGTGAAACATGGGTCCTGACTTAACATTTTCTTTACATCCAGCCCTAGAGACAAATGGGTTTGGAGCAGCAGCAGCAGGGTGCCTGCTGGGATAACACTGAGCAGTTCTGTCTTTGGTGGGTGCTTATAAGCAGGGCTTTTTTCATGCTAGCTCTCTTAACGTCATCTTTTCTGCTTTGTTTTTTATTAATTTTTGAGTAAATGAGAAATATTTTTACTGCCTCTTACACTACCTCTCATTTCTTGGTAATATTTTCAAACTTTCACCTCTCTGAGAAAGGATTTAAGGATTTTTTTTTAATACTGTATCTGAGGGGGAAAAAAAGGCAAATACTTGGAAATCAACTTATTATGGCTTTTTTATTCCTCCTTCAACTAGCAAGTTTTGCAAAGGCTGTATTTCTGATGGACAGTTTACAGTCTTCTAAGATCTATGTGTATTATTCCTGAGATTATATCCACCTTCAGAGAAAAATTAAAAAATAAATATATAGTGTGTGGCTGCTTACTAAAGAGTAGCTAGATTTTGCTGAATCCCAGGGATGAGACCATACATGTCAAAATACATACCTTATGGAAAAATGGGAGTGATTCACTTAGATCACTTCACTTCTACAGCTGTGAGAATCAAAGTCCTCAGAAAGCTTTGCATGCCCTTTTGATTAATTTCTTTTACAGCAGCATGATGATTACCCCGCAGCAATTTAAGCTGTTCAGCTGGAAACAGATTCAAGGAAGCCTGCTTTCCGACAGATTTGGATTTTTGGCTGCTGTATTTTTTCCCTGCATGTCTCAGCAGAATTATGTAAGTGTGGATGGAGCAGTGGCCTGTGCTGGCTGCCTGTAGGACAGTTCTTCTCCATCCTTCTACTGCCCCTCTGCTTTCCACCCTTCCTTATGTTTTCACAGGCTTTGAGGCATGTAGTCCTCCCTGAGATGTAGCTGGAATTGTCCTTTGGATTAAAAGTAATCATGTGGGCACTCACAGATAAGACCATCCCATACGTTTTTTTCTCAGAAAAACAGGGTAAGAGAATATATTGCTGATCAGCAGCATAGAGCATTTGCATTAAAAAATGAGAACAGCTCTGTAGTGTCAGGAAAGTAATGTATACACAGAGCCTGAAATGTAATAGCTGGATATCCTCTTCTGCTCAGATTTGTCAATAAACTGCACAAAATACTAATTTATTATAAAATGAGATTGCACAATCTGGGGGCATCACAAAAGACACCCATCAGGCCTGCTAATGCACTGTCTGTAAGGACATGTTTTTTACTGCTTTGCCTCTGGGTGTGTCTGTGAGGCCCCCATTTCCTCTGATATACCCCCTTTTTAATATAAATGTGTGTAAGTTATGATATCCAGAAAGAATAAGTAACCAACATTTCTTATCATGGCAAATCTATCCGTTTTCATTGGAGAATGACAGCGCAAATCATTTACAGTGGAGGACACTTCCTGTCTCAACATTTCATTACCCTGAAGCAAGAAACACTAGAAGTTTTAGTGTAACAGACAAACCAAAATATTTCCTCCTACCATCACTCAGGGGAATGGAACAGAAAATTTGTGGATGCCCTATCCCTGGATGTGTTCATGGTCAAGTTGGATGGGGTTTTGGGCCATCTGGTCGAGTGGAAGGTGTCCCTGCCCATGGCAGAGGGGTTGGATCTGGATGATCATTGACACCCCTTCCAATCCAAACCAATACATGATCCTATGATTTGTGTGTGGCTATTTTCAAACTATAAAAATTCAATTTGGATTTTGGAAGTCTAAATATGGTGTGATCTTAAACCTCTTTACAGAAACCTGTGTTGCCATTTTGATGTCTGACTGGCTTCAGCCCTTTGCAAAACCAAGAGGTTCTTCCTGTGCTCATTTACGCCTAGTGTAGCCTAAAGGAGAGTGTTTGCAAATGTTCCAGTGAGAAGTATTTGTTGTTCCTGTAATATCATGGGTAAGAGGGCTGGTCTTGGAGATTCCTTGGATACCCCCCTGGTTTTTTTCAGGCTATGTGAAAGCTGAGCCTCCTGCAATCCCCCAATGGAGGCAGTCTCAGCAACCTGCTGGGCAGGAGTCCCAGGGCTGTGGGGGCATCTGGGCTGTCCCTGGCTGGTCCCTGCTGGCTCAGAGCCAACTGCTCTGGCTCCAAAGTCTGCCCAAAGCAGCCCTCAGCTTTCTTAGGTGCAGCACAGGCAAAGAAACTAATCAGTTCTATTCCTCACTGTTCCTGTCAAACAGGAAATTAAATCCTTTAGTTCAAAGTTACTATTTAGAGCAGTGGCTATTTTAGAAAAGCCCATTTTTGTTGTTGTTGGTTTTTTGAGGTTTTTTTGGTTGGTTTTTGTTTGGTTGGTTGGTTGGTTTGGTTTGGTTTGGTTTGGTTTGGTTTGGTTTGGTTTTTTATGTTACAGCCTTTTAATATAAGAAAAAGGTGAATACCTCTATCTCCTTTAGCCTCTAAGAGCAGCCTTGTTCTGGCAGCTTTGTGGCTGGTTGCAGAGCTGAGCAGGTCCAAGGAAAGGAAAAGAGAGAAGAGACCATAAGGTACCCAAATACCAAAGGAGAGGGTGGCTATGTTGGGGGATTACCATGTTAAAAGGCAAAACAAAACCAATAGGAAATTCCACCTGGGTCAAACTCAGCTCTGAAGTTTGGATGCAACTGAGAGTGTTTCCTTGAAATGGAGCTAGGAAAAAAGTGTTGCTGTGTCCAGCAGAACACACTGTCTTCCCAGAAAGCAGCTGTTTGCTTTCAGGCACTTGCTATCAAAGCAGAGGAAGTAAAATACTTAATTTTCAGAACTGCTCTTGTGCAGCCCAAGGCTTTGTGCATGCATCCAGGAGTGCAGGAAATCAACATTTAACTCCCATCAACACCTTAGGGAAAGTAGACCTCAGAGTTTGGTAAGATTACAAGACTCACTTTTCAGACAAAAAAGCCTTTGTATATATTTGTTACTCTTTCATCTGTCACTTATACTATGGGCCACCATGAAAGTTAAGCAAGCTGTTATTCTTTTGGTACCTTAGGGTTTAGAAAACAAAATTAGGTGGTATCTTTGGAAATGACAATAGGAAGGTGGAGAAACAAGAACCACCTTCCTGTGTGTGGTGGTGAATTCCTAATAGCACAGAAAGAATGGCTGGAGATCCCAGTATCACAACTTCTATTACACAGACACAATTAAAAACAGAGTTTCTGTGTTTTAATTTGCTGCACAAAAACCACAGGAGCAGACAAGCTGACTAAGGATTAGCTTCACTATTTGAAGTTTCTGTGGGGAATCGTTAGAAAATCTGTTTATCTTGATCCTTGAGGCAAAAACCAGAATGGTATTGTCCATCCTAAGCAGTGATGATTTTTTCAACTGTTAGCACAGCTTGAGAAAAGACATATTTCATGCAATACTGGGAGCTGATTGTTGCTGTGTTGGGGACGAATTGGAAATTAAGTGTAATGTGTGTTAAAATTGGAACTTAAGAGTCATTTGTGTTAAATTTAAAAAACACAAAGCCCTAAAAGTATTGAATTGGCTAATCTCTGTGTTTATTATCTCTGGGCTCAAGCAATAAAAATGTCTGCTCTACTTCTGCTCTCTAACCTTAACGAAAATGGTCTGAAGATGGACTGAAAGGGCAGCAGTGCTGCTGTTTTCCTGTAGTTACCTCCTTTGTAGCCTTGGAGGGGCAGCCAGCACAAAGACCAGCCAGGTAGCCATGTGGTTAGTCCATGAAGCTAACAGCAACCATGCACCCATATGCTGATCTACTGCCCTGTAGGGTCTGTCCAGTTGGGAATTTTGGTTGCCTGCACTGTAGGTCAGCTTGCTGTAGGTCCTTTCTGACACTAGATGTGCTCCCTTTGCACTGGTGCCATGCAAGGATGCTCTCTCTTGGCCATAGACATGCTGGAGGGATCTCAGGAGATGTACCTGCAGTGAGCTCTCTGTATGGTTACCCACACGCTTTCATCAGCTCTGTCAGATCCACAAATGCTTGTGGGAAACACTCAAGTGAAACTTGAGCTTGGAGAGATTTTCCATTAAGGAAAAGAAAATATCACCTGTCTTGTTTTTGTGAGTGTTTAATCAATAGTTTGATAACTTTCTGTTAGTCAGCAGGCTGGTCCTGCAATAAGCTGATCTGTGAGCTTTCGCAAAGGATACTTGAAAATGTAATGTGCCAGTTTGCACCAACTCCTCTCAGCCTTTGATTGTGCCATCCATCTGTATTGTTCTGCCAGACATACCCAGCCCTGTAATCAGGAGCCTGAAAAGAGTGGCTGCACTGCATTTCCACAGCATATGCCATCCCAGAGCTACTGTGGCGCCATCCGCCAAATCCCAGACTTCATTTCTCCCCATGCCAAGTCAGATAGAAAACTCAGGAAAGGAAAAGGTCATCCATACAGAAGATGTGACATTTGTAAAAATGGACAGGTTGGAAGATTTGCTCTTTAAGACAGACACAATTAGAGTAGCTTTGCCCCTCCAGGCTCAAGCGAGTGTGACTTTGCCAGAGGAACTGGAAAATGGATGTAGGGACAGTAAATCTGGGCATGGTAGAACCAGCCCACTTTCTCAATGCCATAAAGGTTTACACCACTGGTTTGCAGTCCATTTCATGTGTTTTTCCAGTAACACCTGGAAGACTCACTGGAGAGCTTAGTGGCTCCAGGTAATGCAGCTAAAAAAAACCAATCGCTCTTAAACACAACTGGTGAAGGAAGCATCACAACAGAGCAAACCTCTGGACATGTTAAATGGAAAGGAAAGCACTTGGTGCTCCAGAATCCTACCAAGAGCAGCATTCAGCATGTGACTGTAAGAGTGTAGGTGTGTGTGAGACAGGAAAAAGATTGTGAGGGACCAGTGGAAGAAGATACTGCTTTTCTTCCAATTATTATTTTGGATCCATCTGGTGTTTAATCCAGTCTTGCCAAGTCATAAGAAAAAGATCTGCTCTTCAGCAGTATTGCTGTGAGTCCCAGCTGATTTCTGTTCATGGATCGTTAGGGAAGTATCTGGAGAGGAAAAAGCCCCTCCAGGACAAGGAAAGCCTCACAACTTTCCACTTCTTTATGCTAGGTGGAAAACAATCTAAAGTTTATAGGGTCAGTCACCCAGTCTGACTGCACTGCTACTAAAAGGAACTGAGAATATTATTTTCTTAAAGTGTTATATTACTAAAGGTGGTCAGATCTCAATAGGGTCAGGAATATCTAAAAAGTACTACATACGTAAAATACAAGTTCTAAATATAATATAGATAAGTAAGTATATGCATAGTGTTTACTTTTGGCCACATAAAAATTTTGTCTAAGCTGACACATACTTATCAGCCTGTCCCAGGAACATATTTTGTTATGTAGTGTGGAAATTCAGGTTTGAACAAATGGTGGTATTTTATATAAATCCATGAGCTGAAATTTAATTTTCTAAAAAATAATTGCCTGTTTCTGATGACTGTTATAGCAATTATCTGGGGGCAGTTTTTACTTTAAAGACTTTGTCCAAGGATGTTTTTTCATAATTTTATAAGCAGTCATTACTGAAGAACTGTATCAAATCTGTGGGGAGGCATAATTAAGTTCATGATACAAAACTTAGTGGAAACATCCATCTTTAAAGACTGAATATTTCAAAACTTTTAATTTACCCATCTGACTAAAGTCAGCTTCAGAAAAGGTTTCGGCTTTTTATCTCATCTTTTAATAAAGATTTCTCAAATCTTTTTATATTCTAGGAATTGGTAGAGTAAACTAGAAAGGAGAAATTACATGAGTGGGTCAGTCTTTTCTGTGCTGCTCTTTCCCAGACTGTAGGGCTTTCTTTTTTCTGTCTCCTAGTGTGTGTTTTAATATCCTTATCCACTACGATAAGTTTGTATCAATGTGAGATTTCGGGGGATTGTCTGTGACCAGTGATTTCATTATTCCTTCATTGAAGCTTCCAGGTAGAAAATGTAATTTGGAGCATTTTGCCCAAAAAGAATATAATTTCAGGTTTTTCACAGATAGTTCTGGAGTTTGAAATCATACAAAATACAAGCCTTGGTCCCCCAAAGACCAGTTCTGACCATGGTAGCTCACTTCCTCTTCCAGAGGGACAGGGTGGCTGTTCCAGGTAGAGCCAGTGCAAATCTGAGATGATGACAAGGACGTGTTTCACGCACACACAGAACAGCGCCGTGCATCTGAGGATGCTGCGCGATCCAGCAAATCTCAGCCTAAATCAAAACCTCCGGGTATGGGGCCAAACATCTTCCTTTCTCCAGGCACCCCTGATCCCTAAACAGCCTGGGGCAGGGAGGGTGGAAGGAGTGTGCACTGTTTGGTGCAGCATCTCCCACTGGGCAGGCAATGAGCTCTGCCTCCATTCCCTCCAGCCGTGAGTCTGCTCCATGGGCAACCTAGCCCATATAGGATTGTCACTTAGGGCAGCAGCAACACGTTGGTTTGGAAATTAGCTTCCTCTGGGTTTCTGTGTGCCCAGAGTGATCCTGGGTGATAAAGATGCTTCCTGCCCCCTCAGGTATTGGCACAAGACTGTTCTTTTTTTTTTTCCCTAGAGCTTTTTTGCATGTGTGTTTCAGAGAGTGCAGACATACCTATTTAATCTAGATGATTTAAGACTGACAGGTTGCATTACCAAGAACATGCTTAGTCTCATCTCATGCATAACATCTGTATGAGGAACTTTGCCAGTGCATCATTAGGAAAAATGCATAGGCGGAGGTCTCAAAGGAGAGGCTGTTTGCCTATGTGGGGATCACTCCTCAGGAATATTTGGCTAAAAAATTTAAGTGCTGGAAAATACTTGGTTCCTTATAGGGACGGAGAGAATAGGTGAGAAGCAGATCTTGCTTTGGGACCAAAGGGATTTCTGGTGGAGGAGCTAGAAGTTGATGTTAGTGGCGGAGGAGGAAACCCATGCAAACACACCCAGTCAATGCCTACTCACAAAGGACATCCCACCTCAAGAGAAACAGAGGGGAACAGTGTAGTCAGAAACAGAGGGGAACAGTGTAGTCAGTACTGTACCCTGTACTGTGGGACTAAAAATCTCCTGCTAAGAGAAAGGTCTCTGCTTAGATTGAATCTGTCACAACTGAGCAAGCAGCAGACTGGTGCTCTTGGAAGAGAAATATAACCTGTGGGTGGTTAAGCTCCTCCGAAGGAGTAAAGGAAAGAACAGAAAATTTATAAAGGTGTTACCTGAGAGAGAGATAAAAGGGAAGTGTATTCCTGCAGCAAAAATAAACTGCATAATAGATTAAAATGGGAATTTGTTGTCAAAATTTTAGGGTAAGTATGATCAGTAATATTTGGGTATTAAAATGCCTGTGAGTAACAAGATGTTTATCAAGGAATAATGCAAAGAGCCAAATGTAGCTAGGAAAAAACATGATGTTGAAGGCATTTAAGCCAGGAGGTGTTGCTAGAAAGGGTTTCTGTTCTAAGTGCTCATGTAAATAGATAAATAACACTGGCTTCTGCCAGATATCAGGGGTTTCTTTTTCTCTTCCACATTCATTAAAGTACTGGCTTGTAATGCGCAATGCCACTATTTTTTCTGGATAGTAAACTACTCTGAGCTTTGTTCCCAGGTGTTGTTTGAAGTTTCCAGAGTTTCAAGGAATCCCTGCCCTATTACAACAGAATTTGGAGCTTTTTGGTTCATTTAATTTCTTGTGGTTGGGGGTGGGGGAGGCTTTCTGCTACAGTTAGTGCAAACACATCTTGAGTATATTTGTACATGCCCTGCAAAGATTTATAGAAATAACAATTTTCCTGCTCACTAATAATGGGAATAACTGATTTCCTGTTCTGGATGTCATCTGCTATTCTCCAGCACCCCAAGATGAGATTCCTTTCTAGGAATGAAGCAGGTGAAAAAACTCCTTTGTTTCTTCTGGGACTATGTGATATGCAAAAGTAGAAAACATCTCTTCACACTTAAGACAGGTCAACTCCACTTATCCTTACTACACTGATCCCTACACTTACCCATGGTAGGAATCAGGTCTGCTATGTGTGATACTTCATGAAGGTAATATAAACATCTGAATCTGCTAAAAAACCCTCAGATCTGGGGCTGGCTGTGCTGTGTAGGTAAGCAAACATCACTAAATTGCTGCAGGACTGCCGAAGTCCCAGGAGGCATACTGCTGCTGATCTGCATGTGCTGGTTGGAGTATCTCAGTAAACCAGCTCTTATTTTGTAGCTTATTTATGTAGCCTAGGATTAAGGTACTGAAAACAAAAATTCCCTTTACAGTATACTCCACCAGTAACTGTGATGATTACTGAGTGTGTGTTTTTAAAGTGAAATTCCTGGGTGTATTTCACATTTTTAGTATGCATTAGTTGAGCATTTGATAACGGGAGGATTTTTCATTTTTCACTGATATATTTTCCCTGCAAAATCAGTATTTAAAATAATGCTATTGAATTCCTATCACAACAGTGGTCTCTGTCTTAATGCTGATAAGAAATTTAATTTGCCTCATACAGCCTTCTACTAACCATGATAAAAACTTATTTAAATAAAGGGGATATGATCTCCTTAGAATTGCCAATGCCTTCTTCTTGGTAGGCAGTCCTGGGTATATAATTTCTTTTCAGCCACCTTTAGAGGCAATAGGAAGAATTTTCAATTAATTGCAACTGTCTTGGTAAATCTGATCTTTCTAGGCAAGCCAAGACTGTGCAATAGTCTCCACTAAAGCTGCTGCTGAGGAAAATTGCAGACAAAACATATAAATTGGTTGTTAATTGTACGCTCGGTTGGTTAAAGTGTTTGTGATATTGTGCACAGTTACTATTATTTTACAGAGGAAGACAAAAACCACAAGACTTGTGTGTATTTACAGGAAGCTTAGAAGAATGACTTGAAAGGGGAAAAGCCCAGCCAAACACTAAGAAATCCCTGCTGTGTTTCCAGGTCTTAACCTGCCACACATACATCAAAACGATTTGCAGTAACTGATGTGTTAATTTTTCCACTGCAAATATGTCAGGAAACTGTGCAAGTGATAAAGGCAAAAGGTATATGATTTTTTTTTTTGCAGTGTTGGATTGGCGGATTAGATAATGATTTCAAACCATGAAATACTTGTATTTTGACAGCCACCTAACAGTGTGTCTTGCTATCCTACTTAAACACATACAGTAAATCATGTGGTGACCCTACCAGCATCCAGAGTGTCTGCAGAAGCTGCATGTGGGGGAAAGAAACTCTTAGTCCATCTTTTTGTACCCTTTGCAGCACATCTATTTTTAAAACCTCACAGAGGACTTTGCCCCTGTCCTTTTCAATGCACATACACATCAGCTCTGCTTGTCACTTTCATTTTCCTCTGACTGGAGTAGCTTGTAGAGGGAATTCCAAAAGTAAGCAGACAGCCGACATGACATGAGCACTATCAGGCAGTGATGGCAAGCAGCTTTAAGCTGTGCTTGGAAATGGGATCGGTTTTATTTCCTCCTCCCCCAGTTTGTCCTTTTTTTTTTTCTTTTGTGAAATTCTGCTTAGCATTTTATTAGGTAAATTTCCAAAATCAAGATGTCCTGGAGAAAGCCAAGAGATGAGAAGCAGAAGCGCACTGAAACTGCTGAAAAGATGAGGTAGGGTGTAGCCCAGTGAGATATGAAGGGTCTGGCCCACAAAAGGTGGCTTTGGGACAGCAACTGCTCTGCAGCCCGAGTGCACAGTGAGGAATAACAGAGTTGATCCACTGTTTGATGCCTGTGCAGGTGCCATTGAACCCCACGGTGGAACCGGAGTAGCACCCGAATGAGCAGCCAAGCTGAGATGTGCAATGCAAACTGGGTTTTTTTCGAGGTGAGCTACTGAATGATGGCCACAAGTTAATTGGGTGAGAGGACGTGGATCCTTCCCAGCCATTGAAAGTCATAGAGAGTATTAAACTGGTGGGGTTAAATGTCTATAATTGTATGGAGAGAAATGAGCGATTGACAGCCAAGCAGGAAGCTCTGAACACAGTTTATCATATACCAGGGATGTTTCTCTGGACCTCTTAGAGCCATGCACACAATTCCTGCTTCCCTGGTTTAGCAGCATGGGTCTCCTCACTCTCATGGACATGCTGAGTGTGTCTCTTCCTGGTCACAGAGCATCCCTTCCCCGGGCACAGCCAGCCCCAAGTGGCATTTCCTTTCTCTTCTCACAGCTGGCTCCTGATCAGATCCACTGTGTGTGCATGCACCCAGGGCAGGGGGTATTTTTGCTCATAATCGCTGTCCAGATGGTGCCCAGTTGGTCTATTTAAGCCCTGTGGGGAATACATGGGCACAGCCACCAGCTTTACCACAGCTGGTGTTGAGAAATCAAAGCCTTGCCCTGCCTGAGTGGGTAAAGAAGAATTTGGCACCCCCTGCAATCCTCATCTCTCCTGCCCTGTCTCATGGCAAAGCCACATCTGCTCCTTGCAGACCATTTCCTCTTCTGAGAAACTGCTTCATTTGGGGGAATCTGGGAGGGAGCTATCCCTGCTCCTCCTGCTTTCTTGCCCACTCATTTCATCCTAGCATGCAGAGATGGACGATGTGAGATCAAATGCATTCAAGGGAATGGGAAGCTGAATGCCTGCTGGATACTTTATTAGGACTTGTCACTGCCTTCATCAAACCAAGGAGTGAGAGAGAACACAGGAGTTTGTAATGCTTTTCAGGGAAATTTTGAATTTAACTCAACCCAGCCAGCCTGGTTACATTTCACCAAAGAGCTGGGAGGTGTGGTTCTGCCGGGCTGAGGCCAGGAGGGTGTGGTGCCTGCACCCTCAGGATTAATTAATTGTCATTAATGCAATAACAGAACCTTCAATTTAGGTGTGCAAAGCCTGGGCTATAAAATCCCCCAGCTCTTTAGTAAAGCCCTAGCCTGTGCTTGCCTCCTCTGCTCTCCTGGAGGAAGGCTGCACACCCTAGTCTGGCTGCAGAGGGCTAAGCCCCACGTACCAGGGTTAGCAGGTTGTGATAGTTCTGAGTAGCTTCCCCTGGGTGGAAGCAGCCTGAACTGGCTGGTGAGGACAGATGAAGCTGGGTGGCTGCAGGACTCTGGGTTATGCAGGAATATATATCTTGGTGTGGGCTGACCTGTCTCACACCTGCCTCAGTATCAATGGTGCAAGACAAGAATCTAACCTAGAGACAGGCATCATTCATACCTTTGCTTGCTCTTGTCTTTGTAGAGACCAGAAAGATCCACAAATTAGAATGTAGTCAATATTGCTGTTAAGATGTGCTCTGTAGCTACCTAATTCTATTGCTTATGGGCTGCTTCCAGAGAATTTCTTTCCTTTCCCTGGCCACGTGGGTTTAGAATTAACTCCTTTATTTTTCCTGCCTTGCAACTCCTGGCTACCTTTCCAAATTGTGATTAGCTTTAAACACTTGCTTAGCCATCCTTGACACTGAGCAAGTCTTCTCTCTTCTATCTTAAAACTCTTTTATCCTCTGACAGCAAGGTTATATACGTTCTCACACTGTCAAGTATATGAACCTCTGAACTCCTCAGCAAATATTTCTTATTGCCATCAAGACTAATGGTGCTTACAAGCTGAGTTTTTTACATTTAATTTTAGTAATCTCCCCCTGTTTCTCCACTCAAAGCTGCAAGCTGCTGGGGATGTGATGGGAGAAAAAAAAATGCCATTAATTTTATAGGCCCTAAATAACCAGGTTTGCTGAGGTTGTACCTGTAAAAGTGAAACAACCTTCAGTGCAGAAATTAATCTGGGCTCACCATGCAAACAGCTGTATGATGAACCTCAACTTGGGAACTTCTGCTGTGTCTCTTCTCCCTCTGGTCCAATTGATTGTGCAAATGCAGGAATACAAGCCTGCTCCAGGAGTACAAACCTGAGCATCCTGGTGCTGTGATGTGGCTACTTGCTGGGATGCAGCAGCTGCCCATGCCGGCCTCGGGAGAGCTCAGCCTTGAAGGAGATCAGGCTTTCTTCCTGTGGCTGAAGGAACCCAGCAACACAAGCCTTCGTCAGTGGCAAACAGTGAGGTAAAAACTTGTTGATGAGTCATGCTGAAAATCAATATTTCCTCTGCAGTTTAAATTGTAAGGAAGATGGATGTCCAGGATACGTTGATCTGAGCATAATCCATGCTGACACACTCCCTGTATTCCATGGGAATACATGGTGGCCTGATCCAGAGAGTATGCCAGTGGACTTCAGTGTTGGCACATTCACCTGTGTGCTGGCACTGTAGGTTAAAGGACATCTCTCAGGCCCAAAGATACACCAGGGGCAGTGTGATCAGGTCCTTTGGAAAGAGAACATGGCAAATGACGTAGATGAAATTAAAGCTGTCTTAAGGAAATCAGGGAACCTGAATGTTCCTGAACTGTGATCAGGCTGTTATTCATCCTCTCATTAAGCTGACTGAAGTGCAAGTTGCTGGATCAAAAAAATACCTTTTTGAAGGCATTTTTTGGCCTTCCTTGACACATTGCTTGAGCTAGCTCACTATGTGACTGCCCAAGGAGAGAAGAGCATGTCTGAGGACGAACAGAATGGCAATGTTATTTGAGCGTAGCCTCCATGCAGACTGGCTTCTCTTGAGTAAGGAATACCCAGCCTCAGAGAATTTGGGCTATTCTTACCATTACAGTGTTTAAAATGGCAATTGTCTCACCTTTTCCCATTCATGTGTTCCAATTTGCTTAACAAAGAGCAAACTTCAAACAGCAATTCGCTCTCATCACTTGAATGAGGTTCAAGGTGATGTATAAATCATGGATTTGTGATTTATTCTCATGCTATCACATGACTATTCAAGCTCAAATCCCTACAGAGAGGAAGTTTTTTAAGAAGAAATAGCATAAATGTGGCCAGACCGTTGAAGATGTTGTCCTTGTCCATGGAGTACAGCGGCATGCGATGCATGAGGACTGCAGAGCATGAACTCCAGGGGCACCATGCTTTCTTTGCTGTAGTGCAAACACAAAGGTCAGATTTTAATACAAAAGGTCTTGACATTTCCCAAAGGAAAGATTCTGTTACAGACCAGTAGAGGGAGAAATCAGGCCAAAGACATGAATTAGTTTTTTTCATGAAGATTTATGGAGGGGGAAAAAAGTCTAATTTATCTCTATAGTTAGAGTGCAAGAACAGTTCTCTGGGTTGCTGCTGAATTCTTTGCTGGTGCCCCTTATTATTCCATTCAATAAAAAGCTAACAAATAGTAAGTACATGTTATATTTTCCTGGCTGGGAAAAAAACGACAATTTAATTTGAGAAGCAAAATTTTAGTAGTCAGTAGCTCAAAAATGCACTGGAATATTTCACAAAGTAAAAAGAAATTATTTGCACATATGAAACACTTGCTGCAACTCAAAAAGTTAATCTTCTGGAAAGCGTATAAGGTATAATATCCCAGAAGACCATTAAAGAATCTTTGAAATAATAAAACATAATGATAAGCAAAATAGTAAATGTAGTCACACGCAGATTTTGGGAAGGGATTGAAATTATCACAATAATTTGTGATAGATTTGATAGATTTGGTGCAGCATAGGCAGAGAGGGGTAGAATAACTTGCACATTCAGACCCTACAAGACAAGGAACAGGCATTTAGGGGAAGAACCACCAAAGTAATCACACCCAGAGAGTAATGCAGTTGTCTGAGACTCACCTTCTTGGTGCCACTGTTTCAAATGTACTTTCTCTGATACAGATTCAGATATCATTCTCCTTGCACAGCCTATTCTCATTTCCTTGTAGAAACGGACGTGACTGTCATTTCCAATGCTGAGTGTATTCTTTCCTTCCCTTGGTGTCTATAATATGTGCTGCAAAGTGTCAATCTGATTGTGTTTACTTTGAAATGCAAATTATATCAAACATTAAGAAAAATTTGAAGCAAACAGCATGATTTTATAGCAGAATGCAGGTGACTGCGTGGCTCTCTCAGGATTGGCTCCATCGGTAAGCAATACCTTTGGGAAGCTCTGTCCCGGCCAAGGCCATAACAGGGGAGCTTCAGAGGAATGGTCACCCTTGATTTCTACCCCAGAGTGTCAGAGGACCTTTTATATCCTACCCTGGGTCATTACAGACCAGGAAGAAAAGAATGAGATGCTGTGCCACATGGTAATACCAGTGCTACCTCAGGCTTCAGAGCTGCATTGCAGTGTCCTGATGTTCTTAGAATTTCTATAACAAGGCCAGAATATTGTTCATTGCTTTGGGATGGGGCCTCTTAGTCAAAGGATATCCTGTGATTCTGGAGTAGAATACCAGGGAGGAATTGGATTTTGGTCCAAAACAATGGTATGACCTCTCCAAAAATGATGTGTGACTCCTGTAAAATGAGTATTTGTTGCTGCTGAGAGCTCTTGGAAAGGTTTTTAGGGATTTTTTTCTTCCCATACATCTTTACAATTTTGTTTTTCCTGAGTTCAGCTTTTGATAGTTGAATTGGTCTCAACCAGAACCTTGGCTGTTTCACTGTTGCTTTTTTCTTGCATTGCTGAAACCAACCTTTCACATAACTTTTACTTGAAATAATAAATTTAAGTAGTCCCATATGTGAGTAGTAGTCCTGCAAAGTAAGACACAAGTTATGTCACAACATGGTCACAACAAGGGAAGTTGGAAAGGTGTGAGTTTATCTTCTGCCTACAGGAATCACTGACTGTAGTCTCTGTCATCACTTACTATTACAGCACCATCTCTCATAACATATCAGGCACATTGTAAGCAGAGATGGGAAAATTGCAGATTATGTGATTTTTATCTCTTCATCTAGTGACTTTAAAGAGACACTGAATGAGTCTGGAAAGACAATTTGTGTGTGTATCCATACATGAGGACTCTCTTGGTTAAGATACCATATTAGCTACAACCTATTGGGAAAAGATTTTTAAAGTTTTAGCAGATTCCCTGAAATCTACAGACCTTTCTTTATCTGAATGGCAGGATCTGTGGTCTAAAGTTAGTTAATGCTCCAGTGAAGATTAGGAGAATGGATTCCCACATTAACAACTGAACACAGTCCACTGATCTACTTAATTTGTACTTCATTTATAATTTCTGTTTTCCCTTTCCCTGAGTTCCTGAGATTTGAGTAACAGCTTCCATGAGTGTGTGCATCTGCCTCCCTATAGTTTTCTCAATAAATAGGAATGAGTGTTGAGGTCCTAGAGCTGACCACCAAAGCTGGTGCTCACCTCCTGCTCCTGAACTGCACTTGGTCAACAGACTGAAGGAATTTTATTATTCATGTAGCTGGCAAAACCCTATGTATTTCTGTCTTCTTATCAATAATTCATCCTTATCCTCTCCATCTGCTGTTCAGAGAACCTCACCTCACAGATAAAACTGTTTCTGGGGCCTACAGGGATCCTGAATTTTCTCTGCTCATCCCTTTGCATTCCCCTTTACTTCTCCACTGGCAAATATCCCTTTCCACCAAGTGAAGAACCTAGAAAATTCCTTTGAGAATAGAGTAATTTTAAATTCTTTGGTATTTCATATGGAGATGTTTTAAAATGTTTATGCATGTAGTAGAGGTAAGATTGAGTTGCAAGAAAGGGCAATATTACTACAAGTAACAAATGTAAGTAGTTACAAATGTAAGTAAGTACTACAAGAAACAAATGAACCTCAGATATTAAAGCTAAAGTCTTACAGCAACACTGGCTTGACAATTTATTTGCTATTCTGTTTGAGGGTTTGGTTTGGGGATTTTTTCAAAGAGTTATAGCTTGTGGTAGAGCTATTTGCATCAAGTGCATCAACAGGGTATTAAAAGTGTAACTGAAACTATTCCTGTTAATGCCATTTAATATAGACCATTGAATAGTTTAGAAGTAATGAAGTCACATAATGCTCATGGTGTATGCTGGGTCACTACTAGTAGTTGCTGTGGAAACCTTATTTTCTTTTCTACCACAGCAGTACATAATTGTAGCAGGTTTGTTTTCTCAAGGATTACATTCCAGACCATTTCAGAGAAAAAAAAAAATTAGTGACCTTCACCAAAGGTAGTTTCATTAAAGGAGAGCAAATTTCTCACTTTTTTGTGACAGGTGTGGTAATAGGAGTGAGGCTGCATTTCAGATGCCACCTCGGGACTACTCCAGCTTTGCTGTTCAGGCACAAGGAGATAAAGCTACAGAACGATGAGCACTTGAAGTAAAATGTGCTGAAACCTCCAGTAAGAGGTATGGGCCATCTGCTCTTTCAGAAATCGAGCTATCAGACAGTGATAGCGGTAACAGCTTGTTGCCCATTGATGGAGACCTGTTCTAAATGAGTTTGCATACAGGGAGGATTCACACAATGCCAGCTTGTTACAGGGAACATGGTAGCACCCAACACATGGAAAACTCCATGAAGAAACCTGCCCAGGAAGGCTGTTGATGGCCATGCTCTTCCTAGGTGTATTTAAAGAAAAACATTGGTCTGAAACTCTATATTTACAGTTAGGGACTAATGCTTGCCCAGCTGGGCAGCTATCGTGTTAGCCTTCCCAAGTCCTGCTGTGAGTGCCACAGGCATCTTTCCTGACACAGAGATGCTTGTCAGCAAAGAGCCAGTGCATCAGAATAATTCCTCATAAGAATGACCACAAGAAAACAACTGAGGGCTTTCAAAGTGAATGTCAAAGGGTTTTTTAATCAAAAAGTTGTTGGATTAAGCATCAGCTGCAGAGCTTTCTGTTCCTGGTATCACAGATGGCCTGGGCCCAATAAGACTAACTGTTCCCTGTGCTAGACCCTATTTCAGTAAAAATAATCTATAATTGTTTTAATGAATTTGTTAATGACTCACAGATATCTTATATGCACTATTTACTCATCTGTCTTCATTACCCTATGGCCTAAAGTGGAGAAGCCACTGAGGAGAACAACAATAATTGGTTCCCATAGGAAAATGAACAGTTCGAGCTCTGCAATTAGAGACTGGTCTCTCCCCTTAAATACTTCATTAACACATGTGGGTATTTTCAGTTTTAAAATTCTAGTGACTGTATTTTTATACATTCACCAGGAACTTGGATAAGGAAATGAAGCTCAGTATATAAATATTTGTCTGGAGTGACACACCCTCTTGGTGTGTCTGAGGGCTGAGAGCTTCAGAGCTGAGCAGGGAAAGAGGATGACCCATACGTCATCTGAGTCTGCTGGAGGGCTGGTGTATGCCAGTTTGTGCACTGGAAAGGTGGTTTTCATAGGAATTATAAAAATTCTATAGTCTAGCTATAAAAATTCTGAAGTCTAGCTGTTGCTAATTTGGGCAGAGTGGAAGGAGTTAAGGAATAAGTCTTGCAGGGCTGATGCTGGTCTTGCAGAAGAAGAATGCATCCGTGCAGTGCCTGCAGCCCCCTGCAAGGGCAGTGCAAGGTGAAGTGACATGGTCCTGTCAGACACAGTACCTTTAAAACAAGATGGAAAAGTAAAACAGCTGATCTGAGGTCCCAAGGCAGACACAGAAAAAAGAAACTTGTGTGTATTTGGGACAATCCCTGGAGGATTTGATTTGAATAAAACAACACAGTCATTTCTGCAGCTTGTGACAGATATAATCCTGCTCCAGTATATCCCATGTTCTTCTGGGGATAAATTAAATGAGAAGAATTTTACTTTGTGTGTGAGAAAATACCAAGTAACAAACTGATTATAGAAAATCCAGGGAGAGGAATTAAAGCATTCATGGGGTAAGCTCTTTGAAACAAGCACAATGTATTTTCTATGCGCTTGTACAGAACAAGCTCAAAGGGTACTGAGCATAACCGAGGCACGTGAGAGGTTGTGCAAGAATATGTCAAACAGTAACATGATTAGATGTGCCAGCATCCGACACATCTACTTTCACAATACTTTGATTCAGTCTTTTTCTGGAATGAGGTGCCGTTAGGCAACTTTCTTTTAATTGCTTTGATTGTTGCTGCTACGTGTTTGTCACTAAGCTTTGGGTTTGGGAACAGAGAAACTACCTTTCTAAAGAGTCATTGCGGAAATAGCTTTTGCTTGGTAATTTTTATTTCAATGTTCATCTCTGCTAGATGTATCATGGAGAAAAGACTCTCAGAATATCTGTTACTTCTGCTCCTGGGTAAACCTTACCAGTCAGTGTATCTAACTAACAAGGCTCAGAAACATTAACGAACTAGCCTGTGTCATTAGCAAAGAGCTCGCTTCACTGTCACCAGGCATTTTTTCTGTCCACAACACTCATTTTTTCCTCAGCTATGCGCTACTGATTCTGAACAGATGAATATCACAGAAGAAGGGACTTCAATGTAAGATGGTTGCATAAAAGTTTTATAAATGTGGACAAAATTGTACCTATTTTTATCCAAAGGTCTAATGGAAAGTGGAAAAAAGTGACCAAACTTTTTCTCTTTGAAAAGATGAATTTTCTCTTTGACTCAGAAATGGTTAAATCCTATATCCCCAAACAATTGGTTGGAAAATTCTGCTGATCTGGTTTTGTTGACCTCATTTCCATGTGGAAATTACTGTCAGGATTAGGGTTTCTTTAAAAAAAAATAAGAATTTCTGAAAACTACTTTATTCAGGATGTACTAACATGTAAGAAGTTAATATAAAGTATTTCAATTTTGACTAATCTTCCTTAAAGGAATTCACTGTTTTTGTACTGCCTAGGATTTTTGAGACCCTGTTCATAAAGATTTGTTACATTATTGCTGTAGTTTTGCTTGTAAAATATAAGCATAGAATTATATAATGTATACTCTATGCATCTGAGGATAGTTTTCCTGTATAGAGCTGTACTAAGGGACAGGAAAGCATTTAACACTATCACCTTCATTTATCAGCTTTAGCCAAAGGCAGCTGGGTTGATGACAACTTAGATTTCAATAATTTCAAATAATGAGAAACTTCAATTTATTTGAATAAGAAAAGCATTTAATAGGTCTTTTTATGAAAAACAACCTTCTAGAGTGTATTCTTGTAGTCTGACTCTAGGTATCAGAGGTGTTAAGTAAAATATTCCTGATGGTGATAGAGAAGTGAAGCAATGAAGCCAAAAGAGAGCTGCAGGCGTAATAGTTTTAGACGGGTTTGTTTTAAACCCAAAATTTCACAGCCATCTGTTGATTCTGGTACAAAGAAATCAAATTAAGCTGAAAGAACATACCACTAAACACAAGAGATCAAGAGCTAAACCAACACTCGCTCCTGTTTGTTCAGTGCTTGAATCTGTGAAGTCAAATATGCCTTAATATGAGCATTTTCCTGTTTAGTTGGAAACTTGCATCGTTTTTATTATTCCTTCCCTGGGCACCACAGAGCTTTTCCTAATTTTATTTTTAATTTTGTGAAGAAAAGAGCAGAGCTGAGCCATACAGAAGATGCTACCACATCCTCAGTGCCACTTTGCCCAGGACACAAATGCAGCTCTAAAGAAAAGCATCAGTGGACCACATCCCTCCTGCTGTTTATCCTGCTTGTCCTTGGATTGATGACTAAGAAGGAGTTATTGCATGAAAGGTGGGGCTAAATGGAGAAAAAATACTGACGCAAAAAATAAACAAAGAAACAAAAAACCACCTCCTGAGGATGAAGGACATCCTCACATTGTTTCATGTGTTTCAGCCACTGCCAAAAAATGAAGTCCATTCTTCAGGGAAATTGAAGAAGTTACCACACCTTTTAGAGAATTTTCTTTCTACTTGCAGAAATGTAGAAACTTAATCTTGTCCTTGCCCATACCTGCTTAGTGACAGTCATAAGGGAAGAGCACTGAAAGAGTCTTCATTTCTTTGCATGCAGCTTCTTCCGCAAACCCCTTCCAGCTTGCATTTATGCACCCTGAAAGAATGAGGAAATCTACAGTAATAGCAATATAGCAGCATCATGTTCTCTTCTGCAATTTATTCCCATTCTGTTTATTCCCATTCTTTCCAATAATCCTGGAAAGAATTTCCTTTACTAATTATGTATCATATGTTTTTTCTCTGCCATCTCTCCTACTAACTCATATTCCTGTTGCCTTTTCATTGACCACAAAACCACAACAAAACCAGAAAAACCCCTCCTTTCTCTCCCCCCCTCCGCTGTCCATAAATTGTTTTATCTGCATTAGTTACAGTTGGTCTGTAACTGTTTTCATCCCAGTTGTGAGAGTTTGGTAAATTTGTGTCTTTTCAAAATGTTAGCTCGCCTAAGTTGCGCTGCTGCTAGGTAAATACTGAAACTTCCTCAAGCTGTCTCCTTTACTAGTCTAGGTATATAACCCTAATCCTGTCTTCTCTCAGCTTTCCTTTTCCTCTTTTCACACCTAGCATTTATCAGAGCTCCTCCATACACTGTGAGGCTTGTGGGGCAGGGAGCATGGCTGTTGAAATCTCCAAAGGAAAGTCATGGCAAAGTGTAATAGCAAATGTAATAGCCTATTAAAAATGTGTCCATTCTTTTCAGTTCTTTCCCTTCTTACTAATTTTCTTATGACCTATGAATAACTTAACTATTTAAACTTATTTATCATAATACTCCATGTTTTGCAGACACTTTGTAAAATGATTTATGTTTATGAAGTTCTTTAAGACCCTAAGATAAAAGGTTACAATGACTTCCAAGTTATTACCATCAAATTATTGTTAACTACACTTTGTGAAAATACTCTGAGATCTTAAGAGATCAGTTGAAAGCAAGAGAAACTTAATTACTTATTACTGTCTTCATTTGCTGCCCTGAGATACCAGTAGGCTGGAATAAATTATTAACTGGTCCCTGTGGCTAACACAGCAGCTGGTGGCTTTTCAGCAGGTACTGTCCACATTTGCATCTCAAATTTCCCTATTAAAACCCTTACTTTTATCGAGAAGGTTGGGACACTCTGAAAGCAAACTTCACAAAGTCCTCCTGGAGTGGTCTGTGATGGTCCATGAATAACCCAGCATGACTGTGCACATCGGCTAACATCATATTTCTGCATCCCCCTGTGTATCCTCTGAAGGAATACCAAACCAGCAAAAATCTTATTCTCCAAAAAACTGATTTATTTGAAGGTTTTGCAACAACTGTATGCTGTACAAAAGATGGCCAAAAGTCCTGATCATATGAGCTGTGCTCCAAAAATCTTCCTGTGGCTAGCAGCCCCATTCCATGGATGCGGAGGGCAGAGGGAAGTTCTTTGTAGAGTGGGACCTCCTACCCAGAACTACTGCTGTCAGGCTGAGGCAGAGTCCCACAGGTCCTGGCAGCAACCTGCCCTGACCTCCTTACACCAGTGCAGGCAGCTGGTTACACAGCACAGCTTGGGGACAGCCTGAAGAGTCACCTCTTGGCCACTGCAGCCTTGTAGCCACAAGTTATGGCATCACTGGATTTAGTGCTGAGCATTCCAAGCAATACCAGCCTGCTCATTTCAGTCTGCATTTGGATGACTTTTTTCCTTTATGGAAAAAGGCTGTATTGTGACAAGACAAACTTACCACCAAGAAAACACATTATTTTCTTGTCCTGCACTCCATTATTACCAGATCTGCCTCCCATTTTTTACAAGATTTTTCCCATGCTGCTGCCTAATCAGTGCCATATGGTAGCATGGTTGCTGTTACTACAGATGTGTTCTCTGGGTCTGTCTTCTTTTTTGCTTCTCTCCACACTGAGGTTATTACCACTGAAAGATTGCATGGTCTGTAGTTTAGCCTAACTGTTGTGAATATATGGAGAACTGGGAATTTCAGAGCTATAGGATGTGAGACAAGCATGCAAGGCAGTCTTTTTTCCCTGATGACTGCTCACTCTTGCCAATATCCCTTGTACCTATCAGTGCCCTGCTCCTCTCTGCAACTGCCAGGCACTGGGTGGGAAGGTGCTAGGGACTTGTCTCTGGATAATCTCTCTTCCTTAAGACTTCTGTTTATTCTGCATGCTTATTTAGATACTTATTTTAGTTAGTTAATGGCTGTATCTCAAGTGATTCCAGGGAAAGCCTGGCATATCTCAGTTTCCCCATCTATCCCTTATGATTTGGCCTATAGGGGTGAAAAAGAGATTTCATGCAGGTTTGGGGGGTTTGTTTGTTTTCTTTGGATTTTTTTTTTTTTACTGTGAATGGCATCCATCAAAAATACTTGCTATAGATGCAAAGAGAAGTTGATTTCTCACCAAGTGAGACACCAAAACCTGTAGATAAGGACAAATAGGGCATCCAACAAGTAGAGTGGGGATACGGTCAAATAGAGAAATCCAGCACAGTATCCATGAGGTGATTACAGTATTTCTTCACTTTTGCATTGTTCCCTTCCCCTCTTTTAGTGGCACTCTGTCTGTTGTTAATGGCTGGCCTAGCTGTGCCACTGATTAATACCTTGCCTGTGGAGTACTCTTACAGTACAAACATGTAAATGTAAACATGTGAAAATATACTGATTTACATGTAAACATGTAAAAATGTATTGGTTACTGTACTGGTATGGAATGAAAGAGCCTCAAGTCCAATACTTTATCTCCAGTGGAGAAGAATGTGAACTATTACCTTGAAAGGAAAAACCACTCTGTGTACCTAATTGCAGAATGTTGAGGCAAGGGTGAGACATTACTCTTGAACTCAATATTAGCTTAGTAGCTTGAGTGTGAGGAGCAGGATCTCAAACAGTTTTATCTGTTTGACTTCATGGTTGTATAATCATAAGCATTATAGAATTATTGGTATTGGTGGCTGACTTTAAAACATTATTCTTCCAGTGTTTCAGCTGGAATGTTTGAGAGGGGTTTCTATCCAGATGTTTTTTCAATTATTAAAAGTGCTCAAGTGCCTTATCAATTACTCTTCTAATACAGGCAATGTGTGACCTACTGTTTAACTCAATCCCTGATTTGTTGCCATGTCATGTTGCTCTTGAAAAAATGTTACTGCTGAAAATAACTGCTTAATTTTCTTGGTTTTATTTAAAGAAGTAAGAAATTTCTTCTGTTTGGGAAACACTGAGACATGTATTTACCTATAGATGTGTTTGGGAAATAAGAAATGATGTTTGATGCAGAATACTTCCTAAAGTTGTTTTTGTTTGTTTGTTTTCTGCATACATATTTAAAATGAATGTGATGTCTGCCTCACAGAGTGGCACCCATTTTACTAAACAGGCAAGTGTAGGTTACCATAGAGGTAAACGTTTGCTAAACCAGTTTATTTGTTATACCGTGAAATTAATGTAAACAAAAATAATCTCCCAGAAAATATTTTCTTTGAAAACCTGCCAAAATTTATTGAATTCATCTGTCTTGACAGAGCACTTCAGCAGAGATCAAGTAAATCCATACCTTGTAGTGAACAGCTGCAGCTACTTTAAAATTAAGTTAAGCAAGCATGGAGGAAAAAAAATCAAACCAACGACAACAACAACAAAAAAGGGAACGAAAAATAATACCAGGGAAAAAGTAATTAGCCTGATACAATACAATTCGCAGTGATTCAGGACATAAAAAAGCACTTCCACGTTACAGCAGTGACTCACAGATGAGCTGAACGACTGACCAGGCCGCACCTTCCTTATGACTGCCCGGTGCGCCGCATCCATGTGGATGGAATTCTCACCCGTTCCCAGCAACCAGCCTCTCGTTTCCTTCACTAGACACCCGCCACGGGCGGTCCGCACCACGGCAGGGCCCAGAGAGGCACCGCCTGGCAGCACCTGTGCCTCTCCCTGCCTTGCCTGGCCAGCCGGGGCTTAGGTGGCGGGCGGGCCGCAGGTGTCCCCCCTGGCCAGCGGGTGCGACGGCGCTGGGAGCCCGGTCCTTGCCTGTCGGGGGCGCAGCTTTAGGGATGGATGCGCACCGGGGCGCGGGCGGGGGGAGCGCAGATGTTCGCGCAACTCCCGCCCCTGCCGGGCGCGCCGCCCCGCCCTCGCCCGGCCCCTTCCCGGCCCCTTCCCGGCGATTGGCGGCAGTGCCCGGGCAGGTGCCGGTGCGCGGCGGGAGCTGCCGCCGCCGGCACCGCAGCAGCACTCGGCGCGTCCGGCGGGGCGGGGAGGGGAGGGCTGGAGGCTGCGGTGACAGCAGCAGCGGCGGTGGCAGCAGCAGCAGCGGCAGCAGCGGCAGCAGCAGCAGCAGCAGCAGATGTGTGCAGCGGCTCTCGCCGTGCGCCGGCCCGTGCGGAGCGGGACCGGGGCACCTGTGCCCGGCGGCTCCG
>VXAX01003261.1:1114820-1333920 GCA_013399835.1 Leptocoma aspasia
GCCGGGTGTCGGGGCGTGCTGGTGGCCGAGCGGCCGCCGCCCTCCGCGGCGCTCGGGGGCGAGGCGCGGCGCTCCTCCGCGGCAGCGCGGCGTTAGGCTGTGCTTTAATTACCGGACAGATGTCTGAGCAGCTTCGTGGTGTTCTGCTGACCGCGTGGCTGTTCGAGCGCTGTCACTGCAGTGCATCATCATTATCATTGGAGTGTTTTACTCTTGATCAACTTCCCCGGGAGCCCGGGGAGGGTTTCAGCGTGGCGCTGCCGCTGTCCCCGTTTCATGGGAGCATCCCGCCACGCTGCGCTTGTAATTTATGCCTCAGACAGAAGCAGCGTGCGTTTTCCTAGTATCAAGGTCAGTTTATCGTAATTGCTGAGGAAAATACCATATGGCTCAGACTGACTTTTCTTAGGGAATCTAATTAAGTAGGAGCCTGTGTTGTGCTGGGATTTGTGTTATGTTTCAGGCAAGCATAACCGAATTAGATTGTAAAATGCCTTATAGCGCGTGTGTGTCCCTCCTCAAGCGTGTTCGAGGGGACATTAACTGTAACTAGCAATCTATTTTGACAAATTATGCTTTTTGCCTCATACCTACCATTTTACTATTTCCTGCATTTCTGAAAATGTGGGTAGCTACCTCGCTGTGGAGCTCGGAGTTTTTTAGAATAGGCACAGCAAAGATTTTAGCAATAAAGGCTTTTACTCATTCCTCTCATAAGCCTTTTCTGGAAGGCTAGAGGGAGAGAATGGGGAGAATGTTAGTCTAGTTCTCATACTACCAGACATCTTCCTGATTTTGATGGACCTGTCATCAAACTGGACAGGTTTTTATAGTTGCTTATTTATGGTGATAGCTGTTCTCTGTAAACTGCCTTGAGACCACTGACTAAGCCCCTGCTGTTAAATGTCAAACAGTAGTGTTTGCCAGTTAATTCTACCTTTAGAAAGTGAACAGAGCTGTGCAAAAAGCAGAAGATGCTGTACCTTGTATGTAGCCCCTCAGGCTACTGCCTTACCCACCATTCTTCAGGTGTCAGATTGTATTGGAGCATATTTACTGATGCCTTATGCCCAAGCATCTAAAAAGGTACTTGGCTCTTGTGTAGCCTTCCTGAGGAGTTTCAGTAACTTAGTACAGTGCAGTTAGAAACGGGGGAGTAGCATTTTCAATACCTGTGATACATTAATTGCCAGTGGTGAGAGTGCACACCAGTCAGTTCCACGCTGGTAGCCCTCACAGGGGTGAAACATACTTAGAGCACTACTCCCTGTGACAGGGTTTGCCTTTTGGGCCTGCTGCCTATTCAAATGACACAATATTGTCCTTTCAGGCAGGGTGGTGCTTTTTGTCTTCATCTGAACCACTCCTGTCTGGATCTAGAAAACTGAATTAGAACTTGCATTTATTTTCCTGAGTTGGTTTCTTGCTTCCATGCTAACCTGATGAATACATCGAGTGCACTACAGAGTGTACCCAAGTGTATGAACACAGTAGGAATTCACTTTTCTCACTTCATACTTGCAGTAAACAGAACACTTGAGCGGCTTGTATTTAAATAAAGCAAAAAAAAATCCCCCAAAGTATGCATGGGTGATGATGAAGAAAGGCTGTATGTACCAAGTGCACTATTGTTCATAAACAGTACATTGGTATGAAAATACGACTCCTTTGTATTGCTGCCAACATTAACATGCCCTATTGTTGTAAGACTGGAAACTGTGGTTTGGCAGTGTAAACCACCTTAACTTGCCCTTGGAACACTGGACAAGTTGACAGAAACTAGCTGAATATAATTCCATGAAAACTGCAGAGACAGCTTTTCTCATTGAGAAAACCCATTGAATTGTTTGAGCGGATTAATGCTGCCTTCCTGTGGAATGCTTTATTCACCTTCCTTTCGGATTCAGGTAGGTTATTTGTTTTGATAGATTCTTAGAGATAATAAAGGCTTCTGGCTTACCTATGAACCACTGACAGCCAGAGAATAAAACAGCTGCAAGTTTCTTATACTCAGAGATTTATAGCAGCTTACTTTCGGAAGAAGCTTTTAGGGCTTAAGGGATGAGGAAGATGACTGCTATATTTTGGTGTGAAGTGAAGCACACCACACTATTCCTCAATTTACCAAAGAAACTTCACCTTTATGATAAAACCAGGCAATTTTACAGAAGAGCTAAATACAGTGTAATTTGATAAGATTTCAAACAGTGGTCTAGTTTTGTGCATGTCTTTGTGAGATTGGTCAAAGATGCTTGTATCTGAAATTTTGTGAATTTAGAGAAACTGGAGGGGAAAACCTCCCATACGTATCTGATACAGCAGTAAGTTCTGTCACTCATATGGTAGGCTAGTGATTATGATGTCCTTGCTATTTAACTTTCAGTTAAAACATGCTATCTTCTTTTTTTTTTAACAATCTTGTAGAGAAATGCCATACTGTATTTTTTAAAACTTCATTTTCTGTAAATAAACATTATGCTTGGCATTGTGTGTCCTGAAAATAAATAAATAAAGCACACTGTAGTGGAAAGCAGTTTAATGAATCACCTTAGCGGCTTTATCATAGATGAAGAGGGTATAAAAACTGTGATGGCTTGACTGGTCAAAAGCTAATATCAGCATTATTGCAATAATGACAGATTTTTAGATCTTATGCATACTAATCAGGGAATAGGAACACAATAAATTTCCAGGCCAATATGCATTAAATTTCAACAGCACAGCAATATATATATATATTTATATATGTGTGTATATATAATATACTTTTTAAAGAGTGTTCTAGTGGTAATATGGCTCATCTAGCAAGTTTTTACTGACCAATTAGCCCCTGAACTGGGTAGAAGAAACTAAATCTTGTTGCTTTTCATTACCTTTATGCGTCATTTGCCTTTTGATCCATTGATGATCATAAAAGGAAAAACTAATATTGGTGTTTGGTATTCAGATTATTGGAGTTATTACTATCTACTGATTGTTTTAAGATATAAAGCATTACCACAGGAAGTGAAATACACATTCTTCAAAGCAAAGTATACCTCGAAATAAAACATCACCCATTGGGATGGAGCTGACTACTGTGGAGATTAATCTGGAGGAGACACTTTGAGTGGCATTGTCCCCATTGGCTCACGATAATCAATTAAGTAGTTTTCTTGCATTTTGCTGGCGTTGACTGGCAGGCAGGCAACTCTATCCTGTCCTCTTGCTGAACACCCAAGCTCAAGTTCTGCTATGTAGCAGTTTCAAGGAGCTTCTTCTGGACTCTTCTTTGCAAAATATGCTGCTTATTGATGGAGAAGAATAAATGGGACAGTCATAGTTTCTGGATTAAGTCTTTTTAAAGGGTGCTGAGGTAGTTTTCTGTAGAAAGTTAAATGTTGTATCTTCCTGTGATAGCAATCTGAAGTGTAGTCTCATTCAAGGGCTATTAAAGTTCATGGTGTTCCCACTGCCTTTAATGAGTCTTGAAGCCAGGCAACAGCCTGAAATCTTTGGGGTTTTTTGATAACAAACCAATCCCTTCCTCAGCACCCTCCACTTGTCTCCATGCGGAATAATAGGTGGTTCTGCTGTTGTAAACCAACTTTCTGTTCTTGGAGGAAGACAGTACATAATCTGTTGTTTTCTTTCTCAAAAGCAAAATATGTTTATAACTAGTGGAATAAACTTTCTGTTCTGCTCTTCTGATGAGTTTTATCTCTTCTGCAACTAATACAAGATCTTCTTTGCTTATTAGGCATTACTTGTGGGACAGAAGATGTTTTTAATGGGGTTTTCTTCTGGCCCTTTTGAGCTATGAATAGGATTTTGTGTCCCAGGGTAATCCAGAAAGAAAAGTGCTGGTTTGTGCCATCAAGATTAATTGGTACAGCGTGGATGTGCAGTGTATGATTTAAGTGCAGTTGACAGGGATGCAACTAGCACTGACCTGAAATACCTCACATTTCAGAGGTGTACCTATTTTTTAACCATTGTTAATTTTGCAAGAAATTGATTCCTTTTTTTTTCCACTTGTGAGAACTGATCCTTTTGCCTCTCAGAGATTATCCTCAGGAGTGCTTGGTGTACCTTTCTGGAAGTTATCTCAGCACTTGCATCTAGCTGTCATAAGTGCTTTGATATTTGTTTGACAGACCGTGACTGGGATTCAAGTTAAATCACAGTGCGTGAATTGGAACACCGTCAGGTTTCAAAAACAATTGAAAGAACTTTGGGGAGGATTCAAAAAGGTGATGTTGTTTTTCACTATCTCAGCTGGTCTTGATCTAAAAGTCAGTGACAAAAATTGTCCATGTGTTGATCACTGCAAGCACAGAAACCATGAATTGAGTCCCGAATAAGAAGAAAGCAGTTCACCTCTAGAGGAGGATAAGCCTGATTATTCCATCTCCCACTTCTTTTCTAATGTTTAATGATGAGGTTTCATATTCCTGCTCCAAGGTGGTATCACGGGTCAAAAAAAGGCAAATCATTGGAAATACTGTGGACTTGGGTTCCACACATGATTAAGTGAGGAGCCCTTAGTTAGTTCCTAAAGGTGGTGGCTTAACTTGATTATGCTGTTCAAAGTTCCGTGGGACTCAAAAAGGTGTCTGTGCTGCTGGATGATTTTCTGAACCTGTAAGAGGATGAATTGGTTCTGTAGTTTAAACTAAAGGAACTGTGACACTGCTCTAGTTCATATCCAAATATCAGTTAAGCAGCTGTCAAAACCTGACACTGAAGTTGGCCTTTGAACTCCAGAGTGTGACTGACCATGTATTATGCTTGAATATAAACATTCTTTATTTGTATGAACTTATGATCCAGAACTTCAGATGTGTGTTTATTGGCCTAGGCTCAGGTTATCTCCATGTTGTGCAGTGTCAATATAAAAAAAAATCAGCTGAACACTGGTCCAAAGCAGAGCCTCTTCTGGGCACAGTGTGGAGTAGGTCCCAGTGTCAACAAACGAGTCCATTAACTCCCACACCTGACAGATTAACCCAGCTCCTTTGGTTTTCAGAGGCTTTCTACAGCTCTGCCTCTATTTTACTCTTGTTTTATGCCACTTGACAAATGGTTATCTAAACAAACCAAAGATGACCTGCTACTGAAACCCTTTTTACAGTGCACAGGGCATATGTTGTGTGTCAGCCAACTGCAGCTCGTCACAAAGTCTCAGTGAAATGGGGCTTGTGGCTTCATACGTGTCACTTCATTGTTGCATATCTTATGATTCTTCTTCTTTTAGGATAAATTAGCGTTAGAAGCATTTTGCAGGTGTCACAGTGAATGTGGAAGGCACAGTCTTAGGAATTTATTTTAGCTTTTTATTTTGTTAATTTACTTGCTAATCTGTAAAATGCAGTAATTTGCAGTGGGGTTTCCTGTCAGTGGTTTGAATTAACAATGATTTACTGTATTAAATTTGTTTTCACATCTGGCAGCACTAGAGAATACTGCCTCATTGTGGCAATTGCTGTTAGAAGCATTTTCTTACCTCTAAAAATAGAACTTTTGTCCTTCTTCTAGTTCAGGAAGATTCTCTCAGTGAAAGTTTAGTTCTTGGATAAACCTTAATTATATGTTCATGGGTGGTATTTCATAAGAGGGATGAGGAATATCAATTAGTGCAACAGATGTTGTAGGAAAACAAATCCATTTTACTGTGTAGGATATTTTAAGTATGCCTGTGGTATGTTAGCATATTGGTTGGATTTCATGTTATGGATGTTTTGGTAGCAGCCAAGCAATCCACACTTAATTGTTTACTTTTGTAGTTTGCATGGATTAATCACAATATGGCTTTCAAGTTATGATGAGTTTCTTAATTTATCATAACTCTTTGGCTTGTATTATTGAAATGTGGAATTAAATGCAGATGCAAAATGTGTAGTGCTTCCAGAGCTGTTTGACTTTTTACAAAAGCTTCACCTTTTCTCTCAATGTTTTTTTTCTTTCCCTATTAAACATGTTAATAACTCAGATGAGAAGCCTTATCGCCACTTAACTCAATAGTGATGCTTTGGCCTTTTGAAGTTGAAAAACTTATCTTAGTGGACGTATTTTCTTGGTTAGTTTATTGAATGTTATCTGTAGGAGGCTCTTCTCTAGCTGTTTTAACAAATAGTGACTGCTGTGGTATAAGGGAAGGCATTTAACTTTGATACACATACTTGTCATGTGTCACTGCACATCCACAGCTTGTATGGCAGGGGACCTTCTGTATCATTCACTTGCTTCAGGTCTTACAGGAAAAGAGGATGTTGGCATCTGAAATAGGGATCTGCACAGTAATATCCAGAATGGGTCAAGTTGGAAGGGCCTATCTGATCCAACCTCCCTGCTCAAGCTGGGCTATCCTAGAACACATGGCACAGGATTGCATTCAGGTTGTTTTTGAGTATTCCCGGTGAGGGAGACGCCACAACCTGTCTGGGCAACCTCTTCTAGTGTGTGGTCACCTGCTTGAAGAAGCTCTTCCTCATGTCCCGGTGGAACTTCCTGTGCATCAGTTTCTGCCCTTTGCCTATTGTCCTATTGTTTGGCACCACTGAGAAGAGCCTGGAAACATCCTCTTGGCAACCTCCCCCACCCTTCAGATACTTACAGGCATTGATGAGGGCTCTTCTCAGTTGTCCTCCACAAGGAGGGAGGTAAATAATTGAGCCTTCCCAGGCTTAATATGGGAAGGCTTAATATGCATCAAACCTGAGTTTTTCTGGGTGCCAGTACTAGACTGGTATTTACCTGTATTTACACTGGAAAAGTGAGTGCTCGCTTCTCTGCCTGCCTCTTTGAGAGAAAAACCCAGCAATTCTTTAAAGGAACCAAGAGGTATTCACTGTTTCTTTCATCTCCCTTCAATCCATGTGGCTCATTTGAGGGCCATTGATTGTGAAATGCTGGGACTACAGGTGTCTCAGGAGAAGGTTGTGGCATGTGTATATGCAGCACAGGTGGGTGAATGTATTTTTGCAGTCCTCGCTCTTGAGCCAATGCTGAGGGGAGAGGTAGGAGTACAAATGAGCTTTTTGTTCAGTATTCTCTTCATGCAAGTTCAAGCTTAACAGGTGCAGTGTTAAGCCTGATTTGCCAGGTGTGTTCTGGTTTATGTTCTGATGCAAAGGTGGGAGAGGCATGACTCAGTTCAGTGGCTGCTGCTCTCTCTGTGCAGGGAGTCTGGGCACATAAAATTTAGCTCTGAGCCCCACTTTGCAGGTTAGGCGTTCAAAGGGAAGCCCCTGCAGTGTTGTGCTTACAGATGTGCAAATTTCTGATTGTGTTGGACTTTTTGGGATCAGTTGCGTTCCCTAAGTGCATATGCTGGCTTTCTTGCTGGCCTGTGATGATTCACTCTGGAGTTGGTTGCCACTCCATTACAGTAATGAGCGGAATTTCATGCTTTAGATTGAAGACACATGGAAAAGAGGCAAATCATCCAAGATACAATTGTGTGTCAGCACATTACCGCTCCAGTTTTGTCTTTTTCTCCAAGCTGTCTTCTTCGTTTCTGGAAGAGTGATAGTCAGTCTCACACAGTCAGAATACTGTCAGACCCATCATCTTTATGCACTCTTCCATAAGACGGTTGCTACTAAATAGAGACAATAGAGCTGAACATGATTTGCCTAAATTCAGCATAAACAGTGGAAGAGGGGACTGAAGTAAAATGCGAATATACGCTAATAGAAATCCACTTGCATATGAAATATGTGAAATCAGTATATGCCAGATAACCTATGATCTTTAGCGGCTGCAGGGACAAATTTTTGATGAGACTTTACTCTTGTTCAGTTTTGCCAGTAAGAAGATTATTCTGGTCCATCAGTTTAGCTTTTTGTATCACATTTGGAATTCCCCATGGGATTTGTACTTGTGTATTAGTTGTAGGCCTGATACATAAGTATAAAATGGTCATCAGGTGTTATACAGATTCTCTTTTTAATATGACTTTTTTTTTTTTTGAACCATCAGAGGTAGATGACAGAAATTAGGTCCTACAGTGCAATCTTTAATATTTTCTAATTTTTTTCCTATTTAAATAAAATAGGTTCTATTTTTTAGAAACACTTTTATATGCTGTGTTCTGCCTTTAGGAGAGTGCTATCCTGAGATGAGAGATGCCATTCTTTCTTGAATGGAATGTGACTTCACTAAGATTTTTAATTCTGTGTCGTGGTTTAACCCCACAGTGCTGTACCAGCTACTAAGAAGAAAATGAACTCTATCCCAGCTGTCACCAGGACATTCTGCTATTTCATATTCAGTACTTAAAATAACATAAAATATAGAAGCAAGAAGAGTGTGAAATTCCTGTTTATTTCCTAAATAGCTTAAAATTTAAAACCATGCAGTACTAACCTTTGACCCGTAGGTTTCCAGTTTCACCCATTATGGTATGTTCCAGCAGTCTTTCAAACAAATGTACATACAATTATTGTAATAACTTGTATTAATAAGGAACATTTCTCCCTGAAGGAACTGAATGAACTTGATGTTTTAAAACCTGCTGCTTTACCCCTTACACTCCCCAGTGAAACAAATGTAACTTTGCTCAGGAGCTTGCCAGCTGTTGGTTTTGCTGCTTGCAAATCTCTTGTAAAATTAGTACAAGGCTGAAAGCAAGATAATGTTTTTTGCTTTGGTTATAGCTGGGAAATGTGTACAGTAAAACTCAGTTAAAATCAGTGTGGGTACAAAGAATAACATGGTCTTTGAGATCTCTATCTTACATCTCATTTAAAATGTGATACACCAGATACAAGTCCCATGTTGAAGTCAGGTGGGTTGTATTTAATTTTTCAATCAAAGAGGTGGCCTTTTATTTCTGATGAGTGTATTTTCCCTTTTCTTATTTTGAGACATTTGTTCATTTCAAGTGTAAAGGGAAAAATACTCAGTGTTTTTTACCCAAGCTTCTAGACATTCTTGGAGTTTAAAGAAGATGAACAAATCTGTGGCAAGTGTTAATTATGCCACATTTCAGACTTAATGATGTGCTAGCTTTAGTAGAAATTACTTTGGACAGTGATGTTTCTTAAATGTTGGGTTATGGCTAAAGTCTGTTTTATTCAAGTGTGTTGACATAACTCAAAGCACAATTCAGACCTTATTTTTGTCACCTTATATTTGTCAAATGAAGTGTATGACATTATGTAATTTATATGTTAAGTATTGTGACATTTGCTTAAAAAAAATTATCATAATGACCTCATGTGAGCAATGTGGCAACTTCTTTTGGACAATTCAGTAAACAAAACTACTTAAAATATGAGGGGTGGTGAAGGAGCTCTGTTGAAGACAAAGTGCTTGTCTTCCTCTTTGTCTTAGAAAGGTGACTATCTTGCTGTATGGTTTAAAAAGGAAAAGTGTTCGCCTATAAGATTATACAAGGAATTTCTTATGGTACTAAAAGAATTCTGGAAAAAATGACAAGAAAGATTGAGCAGTATTATTTGTGTCCTGACAGACTGCTGAAGGAAGGAGAGATAAGCTTGTTGGTGACAGAATCAAAGATATAATTGTTAGCAGGTTTCTTCTTCTTGATTTTCTACCTGGAAGCAGTAGAAAAGCAAAATAGAAGCAGTAGAGTAGCAAAACAGAGCAGAAAAGCTCTGGTGAAGAGTTGGTGGCTCTAAAGCTGAGATTATGTGGGGGAAAGGTATTGTATATTAAATATTTCAGTTGCAAATAACTGGATTGAAGGAGTTTGTGGTCTTGGTTCCTCAGGTATTACATTTCATCAGTGCACATCAACAGCATTTTAGAGCAAAACTTATACTGTGTTGTGGAGACCAGTGAAATCTTGATTAAAAATGTGCTCAGAAATGGAAAGAATTATAGGATATTCTTGTTTGGAGAGCTCTGTTCCAGATACCCACTGTATATACCCCCCAAGCCTTCTCTTCCCCAGGCTGGGCAGTCCTAGTACTCCCAGCATCCCTGCCTGTGAAAGATGCTTTAGTCCCTTAACCATCACTGTGGCAATAAGTATCTTTCTTGTCCCAGGGAAGCCCAAACTGGACACAGGACTCCAGATGCAGCCTCACTAGTGCTGATTGCTTTGCTACAGCATAAAAGTAAGAAGTCTGTGTTGTACAACATTCAGTGTGACCACTTGCATAATTAACTTTATAATGTGGTTCTTTGTCAAGCAGAGAATCTGTCTTAAATATTAGTTGGCACTTAGCCCAAAAAACTTTTTTTTTCTTCCCACCCTCTCAGTAATGCTAATCATCTGCTGAGACTCCAAGTGCAAACAGCTTAGCTGTCATATGGGTGAGTAGGAAATGCACTACTTGCCCTTGTTTCTTGTGTTGATGCCCTTGTCTATGTTAAAACCATGCATTGCTTGCAGTTCTTGAAAAACATTTCATTTGCTTGTTTTTCTTTTTGCTGGGGTTTGGTTTTGTTTTTGAGGTTAAACTCAAGAAATGTTTTCAATGTGGAAGTTTTAATTAGATTTTAAAATAGACTGTAAGAAGTGTTAAGATTAGAGTACTACTCAAACAATACCCAACCATGGGTATGCCTAGGCTTTCCTGTTACAGTGTGTTAATTTGTTGAGCAAAAGTTTTCTAGGGAGTCATAGTGTTCCTTGTAGTCTGTGAGATCTTAGATTTTGTATTCAGTTTGAGATTTACCAAAGAAGTACTCATGAAAGCAATCATCTGAACATCCTCATGTAAGTTATTTTAATTGAGGCCAGAAGTTATTTTAGGCTGAGAAGCTATTTCGTGTGTTTTAAGCTAGTTTTAAGTGTAACTTGTTACATTTCCTCTAGAGGACTTGCCATTGTGTATTTCCAAATACTTCCACGTAATTTGGATCTACCACAGAAAGGACATTTGAGAATTGTTTATAAATATTTATAAACTGCTGTGATACTCCCAGATCAGAGGTGATTTAGTAATGTGATGAAAAATTATTTCCTGGGAAAAAACAGAGTTCCTTAGAGGTTAATGTAATACTGGAATGCAGACTGAGAAGACCATAGAGAACTAAACCACATGAAAGTCAAAAGTTAAAGTTGCTTCTGATTTTAAAGCATATATACTTGAAATGAAGTCTTTCCCAACCCCAGAGAATCACAGGTGGTGGGGCTGCCCACTTACTCCCAAATTTAGGGGTAAATTTCCCCTTTCTAATACATGGTCACAATCAGCACTGGCAGCTGAATCAAAGGAATAATTTTCTTTACTGATGGACCAGTTTGCATATGTGGAAAAATAGTACTGATTTTTACACCATTTCTAAAAGGATTTTGATGAAGACCTGAAGAGAGAACTTATTATGAAAATGTTAATTACAGTTGTTAACTTGATGCTCAAGATGGTAGGAGATCGAAGATGAAATTCCAGTTACCTTCATCATCTTATGTCTCAGAAGGCTGTAGCCCTAGCATGAAGGTGTCTCTACTGGCTCCATGAATTGTTTTAAAAAGTTTTATTTCCTTTTAGTGTGTATCCTGTATTTTCCCTTTAAGTGTATGTGTGTGAAAAAAGTTACTTGGAAAAGCCCTGTGTACTTCCCCATGGATGTGGCTCTCCTGTAGTGAAGCCCTTCCATACTTCTAGAAGGCAGAGGTGCCTTTGCACTCAAGTGCTTTGTGCGGAAAGAGCTGAGCAGATATTCCAAAGCCTGAAGGGAAGGATGTGTCCCACGGCACTTCATGCTTTGTCTTTGAGCTCCAACCCAAGTGTTACCTCAGCAAATCTTTTTCCTTGCCAGTGTTAAGTGAGGTTTTTGTATAAGGACTGTAGGTGAAAGGATGGAGGAAAATCTTAATATTCCAGTGAGAATTTTGAGATTTACACGCACGTGGCATTGAAAAACAACATCTTGCCAGTTGTTCTTTGCTATGTTTTAGCCAGTCTTTAATTTTAACATATATTCTTGGTCTTGCAAGTGAGATTAGTGAAGACTACATACAGTCCTTTGTTTCCTTGGCACTTTTCTTCTATGCAAATCAGAGTATTTCTTTTTAGAAGTAGATTTTTATAGCCTTTATTAAATAGTCATTGTCATCTTCCTTAGTAGATTCAGAGCCAAGCCAGAACATTGTGACCTTTTTTTTTAGCTGTATGGTGAGCATGTATCTTGTTAGAGGGATCTTGTCATCTTGATTTCACCTAAGCGTGTATACCATCTGCTTGGTTTTGGTGAAGTGTTGTTTTCTTGAACAAGGAGTTTATTCTGAACTTCATGAATAGCCTAACCAAAACAGAAGAAATTAGCAGTGCCCTTCTTCTCTGTTGTGTGTGTGTTTTTCTTGTTTGAAGAATGGTAATTCGATGATTGCAGGAAGGTAAATATTATACTAAAAACCCCCCACGAAACTAACAAAAAACCCCAAATAAAACCTGACCAACCACATCCCATATCATTATCTGAGTAGCAAAAGAAATGTTTAGAAAATAAAGCTGATTTTTTCCCCTGTGCTTGTACTTGCAGTAGGACTTGGAGCACTTAATTGTATGCTGTAGCAGTTTTCCTTAGAGGTGGGGTTTTTTGAGCAGGAACCAGCTTAGATGCTTTACATAGTCTCATTCACTTGCCATGGATGAAGAGGCAGTAATAGTTGCCTCATCTATACAGTGTAGGAACTATAGTGTGTTAATGGTTATTATGTACATTGCTGGGGAGCTCGTAACAGAGATGCAAACACTGTCTCATGCTTCTGAAACCATAACACAACGTGGAGATGGACACCTCTATGGTTGCCCAAGTAATTGCATAAATCAAATGACACAAGTTAATACTGAGAGCTGAATTTACTAGAATTCAATCAAATGAGTAAAAGACATGAGAAAATAAATTAGAACAAATTTCATTAGTGAAACTTAATGGACCGAGCTCTAGTTCAAATTTTATAGTACTTTCAATTCACACATAGTATTAACTACTACTTTTTCTCCTCCAGCTATGGGAAATAATGATATAGTGGTGACATCTAAATATAGATAGTGACATCTAAATCTTTCCAGTCACTCTGGGAAATGCATTTAAAATTTATATGCTTACATTTTTAAATGGTGCTTTAAAATAATTCCTGATTTCTTAATTGGAAGTATAAAACATTTTTTAGTATTACAGCAGAGTACGTTCTCTGGTCATACACTGTGGCAGGGATTGCACTGCAAACAGTTTTATAAAATGTTAAGAAATGTCTAAACCTGATTTGACCTGACTTAGTTAAACATGTTCCTTTTTGAGAGCAACACTGAGGTCTGTCCTCAGCATCTCTTATTATCCCAAATAATTTATCTTTTTAATTTATATTTAAGTGGGGGGTGGTTGTTTTCAGTGCATGGAATCTGCAAAATAATTCTGAAATGAATCCTTCAAGTTGTACAAGGGATGTTTAGATTGGATTTTAGGAGCAATTCCATCACTGAAAGGGTTGTCAAACATTGGAACGGGTTGCCCAGGGAAGTGGTTGAGTTGCCATTCCTGGAGGTATTTAAAAGATGTGCAGGTGTGGCATTTACGGACATTTAGTGGTGGATTTGGCAGTGCTGGGTTAATGGTTGGACTCAGTGTAAAAGGTGTTTTCCAGCCAAAAAGATTCAAATGTTTTCTTTTCTGATGTTTATGGCAGCAACTTTCTTTTTGTACCTGTGATCTCCATGCACTTGTGAAAACTATGAGTGCTTTCAATTTATTTTTCTATTTTATTTTCTCTTTCTGATTTCAGATATTCCTTATAGTTATTCATATCCAGGACCCAGTGTATAATGGGGAGAAAACTGGACCTTTCTGGTTTGACTGATGAAGAAGCAGAGCATGTGCTCCAGGTGGTTCAGCGAGATTTCAGCCTTCGTAAGAAAGAAGAGGAAAGGCTGAGGTAAGGATAAAAACAGGATGAAAAATATTGGTCTATTTTGATTATCACACACTGGCTTTGGAGGAAACCAGAGAACACAGTATTTTTGTGGTGTTCTATGCAGTAATAATCATTCCTGTCACAGAGGCAAGAAATATGCAAACGCCTCCACATGAATTCAATTATTGAGTAGTAATTAATTTTTGCATTTAGTCTATCCTAGATTAAACCACAGAAATGGTCTCTAAATCACCTGTGTATATCTCCTGGGTAGAGGCTAAGTAGTGTTTGATGTAGCAAAAGCAGAAGTTTATGTTAAGAGAATTTTTTGCCTGCTGTGGTCAGTTCCATTTTTTATTCAGAAACTTTGTCTATATGCAAACACCTGAAAGTGAAGTAGTTCAACCCACCTCTTTCCCCCCCAAAACAGTCAATGGGATGTGTTATCCATTGTATTGAGATAACTTTGCTTTCGCTAGTCTGTGTACTAAATGATCGCAAGCAGAAATAATCCAGAAGAAAACAGATGGAACTTGTTGGCAAGGTAGCTGAGGAAATTCAGTATGTGACAAGGGGACTATAGATAGAGACCTGAATTGGTAGATGCAATATTTTTCTTTTTAGTTTCAACAATATTTCCTTGAATTATTGTGCCTGATTTTTTTATTACCTTCTTTCAACATATCATTATTTATTATCCAGAGTGCTCTGAATTCTCTGCCTATGGTTGGCAAGTGCACATTCCCTTACTGTGCTACTCGTATCTCAGGCATCATCTGTTCTTTTTCATTTAGTATCAAGCTGAAGTCAACAGAGCAGGAAGATGACTGAACTCAACAGAAAACTAGGCATAAATACCATGTGCAATTGAAACTGTCTCACCTGGAACATTAGGAGCAAGAAATGTGTCTTGCAGCATAGGCTTACTTCAATTTTACCATGCTGTGCAAGTTCTTGCTTGGGTTGGTAGTTGCTGCAGGGAGAAAAAACTGCATGAGGATGGCACACAGAATTTTTTTTGGCTGTTGTACCGTGGGTTGTTCTGATTACTCTGTAATTTTTCACAACACAGCTAAGTGATTCTACAAACAGCTTAAGGAGGGTGAGTGTGTGAGCTCTCTCTGGCTTTTTGTACCGTGACTGCTTACTGGAGCAAGCATACCACAGCTAGGAAGTGCTGGGGCATCTTGCCTGTTTTGTACAATAGATCCATAGTGGGGAGAAGGAGGGGGAAGGATGAAAGGCATGCACACAGAAAATTGACCAGAAAGCCTGGATAGATAAAATTTCTGCTGGTGTTTGTGTTTTGTCATTTTGCTACTGAAGTTTTTCATGACACCTACTTTTCATGACACTTAATTTCACAAGTAGAAAGCTGGTGTGAGAAGACAGCTAAAACACTGGGAAGGTAGGTATTTTTCAAGTGTCTATGACTTTTTTTCTTCTTGCAAAGTTATGCCTTTTGCAAGTATTAAAGTATGTTAAAGTGCTGCAAATAATGAGCTGTAGTAGTGACAAAACAGAAGTTGTGAAATTCAGCTGATATTTAAAATATGAATTTTAGTTTTAATGACACTAAAATTGCAAGTGAAGTTCAAAGCTTATTTCTGACTTAAAAGCTATGACTTTCTTTTTCTTTTTTTTTAAATCAGGCTTCTCTGGTTGGTTTTGGTTACTTGGTTTGCAGCACATCTTTTTGTCTTACTATGTGATTGAAAATATATAAGAAAATTAGTTGATCTTGCTATAGATTAGATTTTTCAACCTGTAAGAAAAGAGATTAGATCTGCTTTGATGTTCTTGGCTCTGTTGTATTTGTATTTAGAATGTTATCAACTGGCAAAGTTTACCATGTAGTTTCACTTTAGAAGTGAAACTCTGTAAGGCTTTGTAATCTTTTTCTAAGATAAAAAAGCTGGCATGTATATATATATAATATGTTAGACTTTTAGACTTTTTAACAAATTCAAAACTAAGCTATATGTGAAGGTATGATTTTGCATTTGTGTGGGTTTTTTTTTTTTTTTTTTTTTTGTATTCCTGTAATTAATTTGAGGTAGCAGCATTAGACTTTAGGTGGAACTGTTGAAGCTTTTGTGTGTGATGCTTTCTTAAAATAGGGTTTCTGTATAATTCTTCATATCATAGGTAGTTTTATTTTTGGGTGCTTTTCCCCACCAAGATTTAAGTAGCTCTTTCACATATCTCTCTCTGTATTATTCCCATTGGTAACAATTATTTCTAAAGATCAAGAAATACTTAAGGGAATATATGATAGATTTCCACTGTATCAGGAGAGTAATGAAAGTGAAAAAAACTGTGAGTGGTTGATAACTTAAATTTTGCTTTTCTAGTGGCAGCTGAACAGTTAACTAGCATACTACAAGAAGTGAAGCTTATGTTTACTTCTAATAAATGTTTTCAATGTGGTAAAATGATGAATGTTTTAGAGCTAACATTCCAATGTTTTTTATAATATTGCTTTTTTACATGTTAATTTATTTTTCCATATTCTATAAACAAAATTACATAATGTATGGAGAAAAGCCATACTGGTGATCTGCATTTCCTGCTGCAAAGCTGTTTTGAATTTCTCTGCAGTGAGGATTTTTTGCAGTGGTTCTCTAATCTAAGTCTTTCTCAGAACTTTATCTCCCACTGTTATCAGACAGTTTGGTCTTGTACATTTTGTGAAAAAATATTAGTTGGCTACAGCTGGTGAGATAACAATAAGACAAACATATATACATGTTTAGTGAGTAGAGTGGTTGTCTTGTTATGCTTTACTGCTTCATATTGTTTTAGTTTCTTTTTTTGCTATGGCTTTCAACCCTACAGGAGGTTAATAATATTTACTGTTCTTTGTCATTTGTTCACCCGTTATCTACTTTGATTATGTGTTCATTGTGGTCTTTACACACACACTTTAGCAGTAGTGTTATGTTTTTATTTACCCCAATGTTAGTGTAGTCACCCAGAGCCATTGTGGCAAAAATTATAACACAGACTTGCAAATGGATGGGCTGAGTTCACTGTGAATAAGTTGAAGTAGACAAACGAGGCAGATCTGGCGTAACTAGGAGAGTGATTGGTTTGAGTTTCTTGGTGCATGTGCTCAGGACAACCTTGTGTACCTCCCTTCAGCCACTGATGCTCTGCAGGCTGTCTCTGGGCTCCTGGGACACTAAGAATCATAGATGGATAGATGGCTTTTTGAGGAAGTTGACTGGACATGCTAATGATTTGTTTCTTCATGTACAGATTTATTAATCTTGAATTTCAGACTGCATGCAGCTGCAGAATGTCAGCAGTGGAAAAGACTGGACTGTGTTGAGGGTTAAACATCTGTTTTGCTGTGCATAACATCTTTGTCATATCTGCAGTTTGGGAGGGACTGTGTCCTCCTTTTTTAAATATTTATTTTTTTAAAAGAAATGACAGAGGAGAGCTAATAAGAGCTTCCAAGCCCAAGTGCTTGTGTGTGAGGTAGGCCTTTATACACAAACAGATGTGTAAAAGTGTTTGCTGTCTTTTATTTGTTGCCTACTTATTCAGTTTTCAAGACTGTCTAAATATGCCATTGTTCATTCTCATCCACTGTGGGCAAAATCAAGTCCCCCTTTGGTTTTATTTTTACAGTTCCTACTGTATTTGTAAAAACATGTATCCATTTGTTTTGGGTCAAGAATACTGAGAAGTCAAGGTGTTTTTAAATAAGTCAAATTATAATTTCACAGAAAGTAATTGATGGATCATCTTATTGTGGTAGATGTTCCTGATCTGTTATGTTTTAGCCATGTGGACAGGTTAAAAAATGGCTGTTCTGATTCTGAATTTAACACTCAGAGTGTGTGCAAAGGGAGGAAAATTAAAAGGGCAGAAGGGTTCAGGCATAGAAAGGGCTCAGTGCTGATCAGCTATAAGCAGAGCAGACTGAAAACGGAGCAGGTGCTTTACCTGTCAGCAGTTACTTCACCTTAGGAGGCCATGGTTGGAGTGACTTAAGCTGTCTTTCTGTAATCATTGGCTAAGAAGAGTTTCCATCACCAGAGTGAATGCTGGATCTGCCACTTGAGTGTTGGTATTTTAGTAGTAAAACTTGCACTGGGCATGGATGAAAAATGCTTCTTTGCAGGCAGCATGGTTCTCGTTCATTGAAACCATTGCTGGTAATCACCTGAGAAAACGTATTTTCAAAGAAAAACTACTGACCTTCTGGTGCCACATGGATATGTGAGCATAACACTTTAACAACTTAATATACTTATGTGGGGTTTGCTGGAACAGTACAAGGGAAGTGTTGAGGACTGACTGCTGCCCACAGGCAGAAACATCACCATGCCTTGCTCGATGTCATGTCTTTCATAGTTGGGTTGCTGAATATCAGCTTTGCTACCTTTGTTTATACAGTTACATTTTCAGTTGTAGTAAAGACAAACGCAGTGATTTGTGATTCGTTTTCCAGAAGTGTTTTATTTGCAGAAAAAAATCAGATGTCTGTGCTTACAGGAGGGCCTTCTCTACTCTGGTTGTTCTAATTACCTTTCTAGCTAAAGAATGAGTAAGGGATTAGGACAGAGCCTTGCGTAGAAGATTATGAAATGGTTTAAATTGCTTTTGTCTACTTTATTCTTTTTACTCCTTTTGCAGCGTATCCTATTGTAGCATGAGTAGGCCTGTGAAGAGGCTTCTGAAGAAACAAATTCTCATACTTAACAAAACCCAAAAACCAGTTTGACACTTTCTTGTTGAACTATAGTAGACTTCAGTGTTTTTATGGTATGTGTCATGGGTCTTGTACTGGATAAAATATTGAACTCCTTCCAAAGCTTGTTAATCTAAATATTGTCGGTGTGAGTCATATCAAACTGGCAAAATGCCAGGACAGACATTTGGGTAGCTGTCTGTTGATTCTACATACCAGTCCTGGTTCCTCTTTCCTGTGGCAGGCTTGTACCAAATATCTTAAACCAAACAAAAACCAAGCAAAAAAACCCTCCTTTCTGTCTTCCCTCTTCTCCTTTACTGCAACCAAAGCTATTTTATAGCTGTTTTCCTAGTGAGGAAGGAACAGGCGATTGGTCTCATTGTGTCAAGCTTCAGAGTTCCAGCAGATGAACTTGTTGATCAATACCTTAATTGATTGATTTCAGAAGGTCAACCTTCTGCCCTTCTCTCTGAGGAAGAGTGTCAGGGAAACCCATTACTCTGACTTTCTTTATTTTTTTATTTGAGGAGGTAGTCACTATTCTGCTTCCTGGGTTGTCCTGACAGATACGTTCTCTCCCTGTGATAAAAGGTCTTAGAGCAGTTTACTCCTCTGAGAAAGTTGCTCTTTGTGATTCCCATGTTAAAACAGCTGCACTCTTCTCCAGTGCAAGGTTCTGCTGAGCTGTCATGAGTTTAGCACTCATATGCCTAAAATTATTTTTGGGTGGAAGGAATGATTCATCAGAATCATAGCTGCTTCTAAATAGATTATTCTGCTAGTGCTTTAACTTATAAAACAAGAATAAAACATATGTAGGGCACTACAGCTCTTTCCTGGAAGTAAGGGTTTATTAGCAAGGTTAGGAGCAAGACATCTTTTTTTTTTTATAGTTTATCACCAAATTTGTTACATAATGTTCCAAGATGCAAACCTGTTTTCTAGCTCACACAGCCTGTCAGGATTAAGAGTTGTCAGTAACTGCATCTGTGTACTAGATGTTACACTATTATAACAGCACACTGTTACTGTGTTGCCCTCTCTCAACAGCTGTGTTTAATATTTTAACAGCTACCCCTTAGCAGCGTTCTCAGGTCAGGATAAGTTGCTTATCAAAAAATGGCTGCTTGGATGAATTCTGCATGAAAGTCATAGCTAATGGTTGTTTTTGCTGCAGTCACTAAGGGTGCACTTTAAAATGCATTTAGAAACTCTTACTTGCAGCTAATTTCAGGAAATATTGATCCAAATGTGCTGCTTGCTATAGAATAATGCCGTGTTTGGGGTTAGACAAGGAAAGAGGTATCTCAGCAATATTGCAAGGTCTTACCTTGTGCAGTGTAGCAGCATTTTGAGTCCTTTCTGTGGTTTGCCCAAAGCTCCCTGCTTTCACACCACAGGGTGCAAAGGTGGTGCGTGTGTAGGTTCTGCTGACTCTGACATTGATCCCGGCCTCACCTGTAGTTGGAGAAAGTGATTGCAGCTGACAAGACAGTAGGATCTACTTTATGCTTTATGAGAGAGAAACCAGGGCGCTGGAAGGAATCTGGCCTTAGAAGCAAAGAACTTTCATCTGTTTCAAGTTATAGATTTGGGCCCAATTTTTTTTCTGCCTAATGGAAGAAAGAGTGCCAGGGTACTTCCAAAGAGCAGCTTATGCCTAGTTGCCTCTAAAACTAGTTCTGTGCATCTTGCTTGTGCATGCTTGAGACTATGATGGGAACACACCATGAAGTTTCTTGCTATCTGAATGGCATGTAGATGCTATAGGAGAAGCACAGATGGAATGTCTCAACAAGTTCTTTCTGCTAAGTGTTTGAATATAGGCAATGCCAGGTGTAAGTTTTGGGGATTTTTTTTGTATTTATGAATGCAGTTTCAACTGAGAGGAAATTCTGGTGAACATCGTCTCTCATGTTTCTTCATGCTTATGAAAAGGTACAAAAAATTTTAGGGAATATTAGAGAAACTAGTGTAGAAAGAAATGCCTGCAGCTCACATTTTTAATATTGGACAGGCCATAGGAGATGTAACTGAAGTACATCCCACATTCAATGTACCAAGCTTGCATAAACTGTGGTTAAGTATTTAAAGGAAGCAGCATGATGTTGCAGAAATGTTATAAAACTTATTGCAGGCTTTTTTTTGTGTAATTTGGTCTTCATTGTGGGTTATGACTAATCAAATTATTGGTTACAATTTAGCTAAAAGGAGTGAGTGTTCCTAGTGATAATGAATAGCTATGATGTAAAATCAATATTTAATCCCCGATGTCTCGTGTATGAAGAGTCTGAGCTGTTAAACATGACTTGTAGTAGTAATCTTCTCTCAGCTGACTGGCCCTGCAGTGCAGGAAAGGGATGTTCTCTTTCATATGAACTCCTGTCTTTACAGTTTAGTCTACATTAAGTGTTGGTTTCTCTGTTTGCATGTTGTTATAATAGTACAGTTGGTAGTACTTTCAAGTTACGGCAGACCATGCAAATAAACATGAGAAGAATGGCTGCATAATGTATTTTATTTAGGATTTATTCTTCATATTAGACTTTAGAGAACAGGGATACTCTGAGTGCATTTCCATATAATGTTCAGTAACTTGTAAGTACTGCCAAGTGTTACAGTTTTGGAAGAGGTGTTGTATTTAAAATGTGGGTTGGGTTTTGGTTTGGGGATTTATTTATGACAGAAGGGAATGGTTTTACTGTAAGTTTCTATTGCAACATGCCTTAGGCCTGCCCTTGTCTGCACTAATCTGCATGGATCTGACTGAAGCTGCAGGCCTTCCCATCTTCATTATACTCGCCTTTGGTTCTCAAGAAAATAAAAAATACTGTTCATCATTATGAAGTTAGCTTATTATCAGTCTGAGCTATGACTTTTCTTTTAAGTGTGAAATTTGACTTGTAATCCTTTTTTTTTCAGAAATATGCATTATGGAATTGTAAAAATATGCTTTTAAGAAATGCTGAGGTCTGTGAAAGGAAAAGACTTTTGCTTCTGCCTGCAGCAGTAACCATTCTTAAGAGGTATTGTAATATTTCAGAGACAGGACATTTAAGGAAATGAATATTGACTTAGATTTGCAAATGTTTTTATTTCAAGTATTGTTGGTGAATCGAGGGATAGTCTTTGCTTTGCTTGCTTCAAGCATTTCCATGCTTTGTGTTCTTCATGGACAATGAAATTTCTCTGGTCATCTTTTTGTGGCCAGTTCCTGTGTCCCCAGTTTGGAGTAAAACCAAGAACAGCTGTAACAAACAGCACAGGAAGGTGACAGAAGGAGAAAGGGCTGCTGTGAAGTTCAGTTGCCCTTGCAGCTGAGCAACTGCCTATGGAGCTGTATCCCACTGTCCATGCTTTTTGTTATAAAAAGGTGCATTTTGAATACTTCCTAATCCTTCCTTTCTGAGGCTTATGAAGGACCAAAAGCATCTTGGAATCCACATGACAAATAAATGATCTGTCCTGAAAACATTTACTTTGGGGGAGGTAAGGCTGCTGCATTAGAGCAAATTGGGTGTTTTGTTCACTGTGCTGAGGCTTAAGGGAGTATGTCACAAGATCCGCCTCAGCCTATTGAATCAGCAGAGGTGAACACTAATAAATTGCTTTGGTGAGTTTGTGTTCACCTAACACCTCATCCTGCAGGTTCTCTAGTACACTTGTCTTGTGCAGCTTCCTACTCAAAGCTGTGCCAGAGGAATAAGCTGTGCTAAAGGGGATATGGTTCTTAGAAATCTGTCCTGAGTCTAGGAACTTGTGTCTTAGGAGGTCCATGGAAAGAAAGCTACTTTATAAATTACTTGTGCCAGGTTCTTCACTGTTATACCTCTTTCCAAAGTGAACTATTGCAAACTGGAATCTGCTTGCTTTCCAGAAATGCCACCCTGTGTAGGTTAAGGGGAGGTCAATTTTTAGTGTTTATAATCATGTTCTGTGTTTCTGGTGAGTTCCAAGGAGTACCAGTCAACTTCTGTGAGGAATGGAGGTGACTGAATTAAGGTATATGTTAGAGGTCACTGATCCCTGTTTCCAAAATGCCAAAATTTTCAGCATGAAGTTTTCTAAATGAAATTGGTGAACATTTTCAGCTAAAGGAAAGAGAGATATGCATGTGTGGGAGAATACCACGGATGTCAAAACACTTTGTCAACACTTCCAAAGTGTAGCTTCAGAAATATCTTTGGAGATACTTTTTAACTGTAACACATTCTGCCACTTGTTGGTTCATATTTGAAATAAAATGGATTTGCTTTTGTTACTTCTGTGAAAACAATAAAAAAATAGTAGTAGTAGTAGAAATTAATAAGCCAAGTTTTGCATTTATAATATTTTAGACATACAAAAATTCTCAGATGTATCTCAGCTGAGGGTGTTACGCAACTTAGTATACTACAAAGTTTTGCTGCAATGGGTGTTGCCTAAGTATATAATCCTACTCTATGGTAAATACAAGATAATTATAATTTACCCTTGAGGGGTACAGTAAGGAGCTTCATGTTTGCCTAAGGGAAGGAACTAACATATGGGCAGTTATTGCAGTCATACTTTTTACTGTAATTTAACTTCGGGTAAGTTGTTAATCTACTCTTGCCTTTACTTACAGTTGATATGTATTTGGCTCTGTGCCTGAGGCAAGAGCAAGTCTTTGAACTGCCCACCAGAGTTGTTTTTGATTGGAATGAGTTATAACTGCTCTATATATTTGCTTATGCATCTTTTCCTTTACTAATGTAGTAATTTGATTTTCCTTCTAGTTATGACTTAAGATGCTCTTGAAAGCAGTTGAACTCAAACATACTTTTTTAAGCTTTTTCCTCTATGGTATTTATTTTACTCATTCTGGTATCCCAACTCCATAAAGGAAAGTCATAAATGTCTCTTTAAAGCTGGTTTACAGCAGAATTACTATCTTAGAGCATCATAGTAAGTCTTCATTAATGCTGTTCTTCATTGCATTGGGAAGATGCAAACCTAATGCTGGTTTATGGTGAATTATGTTTGGTTCTTGGTACAGTTTGGATTACAATTTGGCTAGTAAATATTGGAAGTCATAGACTGCAGATGATATGGTGTTTCTGCAGTACTTTCAGCTTGAAAGGATATTCTAAATTTATCTTGGTTTTGTGAAGCACATTGGAAATGGAATGAAGCACAGAAGTCAGTGTTTGCATCTCAATCAAAAAAAGTCTAAATCAGGAAGCAATTAAAAGAGATGCCTGATGGAGGTGGCAGGGATTTCATAATTTTATTTTCTGCTGTAGAGAAACACTTTGATTGAGATTTAACAAAAGAATCTTTAATATCTCTCTTGGCTACTGTGTAACATTTGTCAGTGCAGGTGGCTGATTATGTGCTGGTGGCATCTCTCTCCTTTATCCCTCTTCAGTTTTCATCAGTGCATCATGGACTTTATGCTTTTTCTCAGCATAGCACTAGGAGGGAGGGGACCGTTGTATTTTGGTAGAAGATCTGTCATTAAAGGGGGGAAGCTTGTTAGTGCTGCCAGTGTGGTACTGTGGTTTTTATACTTCTTGAACCTGCAGGAAGTGTTATTTGCTCCTGTTTTGATTTTGTGCGGTCTTTTTTCTCCTTTACTTCCCTATTTAAGAATAAAAATAAACTTGTGTTCTTCTAGTAGGAATGTTGGACATATGATGAATTTTAAAGGGTTTTTTGGAACTGCATGTAGGCTGTCAGTTATCCTGGAGATAATCCTGTGGTAATCCTTCCCCTGTGTTGGTCTGACAGAAGAATGAACCTGTCTTTTCAATTGATGTTCCTTCAGTTGATAGCAAGATGTCACCTGTGACTCTGTCTTTTGAAAACTTCATTTTATTGGGTTGTGGACTAATATGAAAATAGTCACATACTTGTATGGCAGGTATGGAATATCTTTTGTTAGACAGGGGATTGTAATCTAAATAATGTCACTAGCAAAGAAACCTGCTCCATGCCGTGAAATATTGTTTGAAGTTTCTATATGCCTCATAGATGTTGCCTGTTATTTCACTGTTATATTATTACAGGTAGCCAAATTTAGTGCATAAAAGGGGAATGTGAATTTGTGTTTCATGTATAACTAATTGGTTATCTAGATAAAAATAATTTTATTGTAAATTAATTTAAATTACTCTGAATTTGTATTTATTTTGCTTTCATATTTTATGTACCATGGTTATTAAGAACAATTCTTAAGTGCTAACATGAAACCTAGTTAGCTAGTGTGATCTGTGGACTGACAGATTTGTTCTGTGGTAGGTGGTGAATCTGTGTAAAATGGAGTTTCTTCAGATTCAAAAAGGAGCTCTTAAACAGTTTATATGTCAGTCCAGGACTGGTGAATTTTCTGTGTCTCAGCAGGCGAATTATACTGTAGCTTGAGCATTGTTTTCCCTTCTGCCACCTGGACTTTTCATTTTTTCCCCCCGTGAGCTTTAATGTTCTATTATTATTATTATAAAATACTAATAATATTGAATATATACTAGTTTTCTACTGGTATAGTATATAGTAGAATACTAATCAGTACTACCACACTAGCAAAATGTGCTTTCAGATTGCCAGAGCAGGTGAGAAAGTAGAGGAAGGAAGCCTCTGAAATAAGAGCTTTATAACAAGTCCAACATGTACATTCATGTTTGTTGTTAACACAGGCTACACTTGCAGCTCTCCAGAGATAAAAACTTGTGATTTGAAAAGCTAGCTAAGAACTTAGGAAGTAGCCCAGTTTCAGAAAGGCTGGACAGAGATTGAATTAACGTTCATGTGTTTGAAATAGTCTTAAGCACAGATTCTTTTGGATGGCACTTTCTGTCAGCAAACTGTAAATTAGGGTTTTCCTGACGTACATTGCATCAGCTCTCTGTAAGTACCTGCTTGAAGGTGTTTTTAGTGTTTTATAGTGGGTCTCAGGAAGACTAGCCTTTAAATTCTTTACATTTGCCAAATTTTAGTTTAGTTCCAGGCTGGTATTGTCATCTTTTGTATTCTGAATAAAAATGAGGATAGAACACAAGTGTTAGTAACATAAGAGGCGATAATTTTTCTTTCTAATCAAACAAAATGCTATTCAACGCCTTAGTAGACTCTATGATCACCAAAAAGTGTTTTTCTGGTTGACAGTTCTCTCAAACTTCGTTTGTCTTTAATCAATCAAGGAAGCAGTTCCAGACACTCTAACGGAAATAATTTCTGCCCTCGGGTAATGTAAAAAGATGCAGCATTCCATTAATCAACCTAGGACTCAGTTTCATAAAAGGAAGGACAGTAACTCCACTGTCACAGAAGTTTACTTTGTGCACTTTTCAGGAGTACTCTGCTTTGACCTACATTTCTCTGGCTAAGTTGATAGCTTTGGCATTTTTTTGATAACATAGACTGGTTTCCAAAATTTTCCCCAGTGTCATGTTTACAGTAGCTGAGTTAAATAAGGTAGGTTTCAGATGAATATCAGTAATGACTCCTGCTAGGAATAGCAAGTGAGACTGCTGAGATTCAGCAGTTAAGTGGTTTTGTAGGCTACTGAACAGGAAATTTCTGACAACAGGGAAGTCCTGTAGAGGACTCTACATTAGAATGTTCTTTTAAGCAAACAGTCCTGGCCATACAACATCTACTTTGAATGAATTACAGCAGACGATTATGTTGCAAGAGGAGAATGTGATGTCATCATGTCTGCCCATGACTTTGGGCAGAAATTATGGTCTTAAATATATATGTTATCTTACTATTGCAAGCATTGCTGCTTTAGCATCAATTACTGACATTAGCGTTAATTACAATTAATGCGATGAGTAAATCAGCAGTACATAGTTGTCATGTATATGAACAAGTAATAATTTTAAAAACTGCTATGATGCGTTTTTCATTCAGTGGAAAAATCTTCAAATACTGATGTTTGCTGCAGAATAGTAATCTCAAAAATTTGCAGAGCATTTCAGTCATGTATTTGGTGTCTCCACATTTAACTTGCTTAATATGGTGGCATTTTCCTTTGATTAGTTTGCTTCAGCATTTTACACTTTGTAATGGTGATTTGGGTTATCTAAGACAAGGGATATTAGGAAGAAGACAGAAGAAGAAAGAATATCTTTGAAGTCATTGTTATCTGGTGAAATCTGATGTTCCCTTTCTCTGCTTATTTTCCCTTGTTGAGCTGCCTCTGTTGTGGTTTATGAGTTCAGCTCAGTTGGCTGTGCATGGATAAAACTCCTCTTCAGTACTATGGATTTCTTTCTTCACTTAAACAAATACTTTAGTTTTAGATAACAGCAATTGGTATGGAGGATGTAAAGTCAAGATCTAGTCTGTTTCTTTCTAAATAATAAAAACCAAGCCGTGAGACACTACAACTCCAAGATACATATGTATTTAAGTCTCTGCATTTTGTAGTTGTCTAATGTAGCAAAACTTGAGACCAAAACAGCTTACTGGAGATGGTAATGGGTATTAGGTTTCACAAAGCAGTCAGAAATTGGGTGTCAGAAATAACAAACACTGTATCTTCTTCTATGCTGCACATCTTGAAAAAACAAACACTCTCCATAGATATCTGTGATGAGAAAAAGTCTGTCAGTGCTGATTAGATCTGTAGATACATGTTATATGGGTCTTCTCTCTTTTTGAACTCCTCATTTGTTTCCAAGTATTCTGCTGCTTTGCAAAGCTTTAAATTGTGCTGTGTGTTCATTTTTACATACATGGCTTGTGAGCTACTGTTTACAACCTCATGTTGATCACACATGATCCACTTCCTGGAAAAACATTTAGGTTTGCTTTAATAGATAAGCAAATGTTGAGATGATTGTACGGATTGTCATAGTTTTAAAGTTTGAGACAGAAAATACATTTCTATGGCCATAATAAACCACACAGTGGTATCTATTGCAGAACCTTTAAGTTATATAATTACTCTCTCTGTTATCAATGTCAGAAAAGGCAATGAAAATACTATATTCAAACAAAGCTCATGCGTAGTCCTGATGATGGGTTGTTTAAAAGTGTATGTTGCTTCCTGGCAGGAGTCATTTGACAGGGTGTCCATTTTCCCTCCACATTATGTGAAATCTGGTGAAATTGCCCAGGAGACTGACTGGAAGGGGACCCCCATATAGAAGGAAGTTGTGCAATGAGCAGCTGTCATTAAAAGCAGAAAAGCCTGTTTCCTGTGTACCAGAAGACAGATGCCATTGGCATTGGCATTGCAGTGATCCTGGCTGTTGGTTTAAAGCACTGGGAGTGTAGGAAATTTCTTCTTGTGTTGGGGAAGTCTCAAATGGCACTAGGATTTTGTCATGCTATCCTTAATATCCTGCCTCTTCCTTGGCTCATGAAGTGTGTGGTTGAGGAAAAAAATTGCACTTATCTCGCTGAAGTGAGTGTCTGTGTGTGTGTACACAGAGAATTTGGGATGTGGTCTGGAAGCTCTTCTGTGTGATGTGAGAATGGACTCACAAATCTGTCCTACCTTGGGGAAGAGAGGAAGGCTTCACAGAGTTTGGCTGACTATGATTTAGCAAGGTGCAGCAAGGTGTGCTCGTGTTTGACTTACTGAAACCCTTTAATGTACACCTAGTTCAAAATACCTGAATGTAAAAATTCTTATTTGAAGTTCCACATTCACTGTTTCTTGGTATTCTTTTATCAAATGCATTCTCTATCCCCTTGATACTAACTGCAAACTTGATAGCTGCTGCAAAAGTTGAGCTGAGTTCTTTAAATTTGATTCATTGCTGTCCTTTTACAATCCCTGAAGCATTGGTTAGATGGAAGTATTGCTTGTGCAGCCTTTTCATCACCAGTAGGGTTGCATGACTGTGAGTAATTAGATTTTTTTTGTAAAATATTGCACAAGAAGTAATAAAGCCATCTGTGTTTTCAATTTAGCAATGTTATGTCTTCAGGGCTTCTGAGGAATAAGAAGTTATGTACTGATTTTCATCAAACAAGTATGAATACTCGCTGGGAGAGAGTCTGCATTATGAAAAAATAAGAGAGTTGTGTTTCAAGTCAAGTTAATATTTCTGGAGCCATCATCTCACAAACCCACCTCTGAGATAGTAACACTTCAAGAATTAAAATTTAGACATATTTAGCCTTTTGTTTAAGACCTGTTATTTACAGTTGTCCTAATATTTTTATATTAGGAGTTAGATCCAATTGAAGTACCATTTCTGTGTCTGTTAACTAAGGTAAGCTGATGATATGAAAGGCTTTAGCTTTCATTACAGACCTAAATCTTCAGTAGTTAGAGAGCTGGGATTGTGTCTTTTGTCTATCCACTTACAATTGTCACTTCAATGTTAATTATGAAGAACTAAATTGTCACATGAAAGACAATTTTATTTGATTGCAAACATGCATATTGTGGATTATATTCATATTTACCCTACTTCAGCCGGTTTCCACTAGTATTGGCAGATAATCTGTCATTAACTTTTGTAGCTAAAAGTGAATTTGTTAAATTAAAATGGTTAACAGTGAAGTAGGCTTTTAAGGTCTTTGCCTACTAATGTTTGTCTTGTGCAAGAAACAAAATCCATATAACTTTGCAAATTGTAGTATAAATACTTCAAATGGCTTTTTTTTTTAATTTCTGAACTCATCACAAGGATTTGGTAAGACTCTTCCGTGTGATACAACTGCATTTTCCTTTGCTTCCTGCTTTGGGCAAATGCAGTGTTTGTGCCTTCGGTCTACTGTACCTTTTTGCTAATGAATTACAGATTTGTTTATTATTTAGTTACTGAACACAGCAGTGGAGTGTAGGCATTGTATTGATATCTGGCACTGAGGCAGTTTTTCAACATTCTGTGTAGCTGTTGTTCCTGTTAGATGTATCTATAGGAGTAGTTAGTTATCTAGGAGATAATACTGTAAAAACTTTATTTCTCATCTGGAGGGAATTTTAGATGGCTGAAGCCTATATCTTCACCAGCAAATGACTGTTTGAAGAAGTTTATCTGCTTATATAAAAGAAATGGTTCCAAACTCAGTAGATGGTGGCTGAAATACTGTCACTGCTTTGAAACAGGACAGGCATTCAATTGAATGTTCTTGAAGCCTTGCCATAGGCTAGTTTTCCATCTTGACAGAAAGAGGAGAGGGACTAATCTTCTGGGTCAAGACACTCTTCCAGGGACAAATCAAAGCTCTGTTCACTCACTTGTGTCTTCCTGTACTTCTTTCCAGCTGGTCTGGTATAATTTCATTAACTCTGAAATGAAGAGAGTGGAAGATTGTAGATGATTTAGGTAAATGATTCCTGATAACGAAGAAGTGGGAGAGCCTGCTTGTCTCTCACCTGTCTCTGCTTACTGGTAGGAGGTTGAGAACACTTGCAGAAGAGGGGTCTTTGTTGCATTAAATGCCATGTTCTCTGCTCTCCTTTGAAGACTTTTCTTTTTCCCTACAGATGAATGCATCTCCCTACATCCCCTACAGATAATTGCATTGACTGGGAGGTGTGCCTTGTAATTGTTAAGCCCATCAGCATGTTTTGTTCATGCCTCTTGCTGAAGGAATGAATACCAGTTTTGGGCAGTAAAGAGAGATCAGTGCAGTAGGACTAGGTCCTACTAAGTGCAGCTATGGTCTCAGGGCTGAAAGGGGCATATTCCCTGATAAATCCCTGCAGGGCTTATTAGCTCCCCGGCAATACAAACAGGACTAAATTGTTTCTGGAGTCAAACAGATTTGTTGTGTGCCTTACTGTGTTCCAGCATAGATGCAGTCCTAGAAAAAAATCTGTGCAAGTGCCTACATGAAAGAGCCTGGCAACAGAGAACCAGTTGCTTTTGTGTAAATGGTGTTTCACTGTAACTGTGTGTAAGGGAGAAGATGAATCACGTCAGTATTGTTAACCCAGGTATTAAAAATACAACCCACCCTGTAAATAGTAAAAAGTAAATAGTTTTTCAAAGACCTCTGGTTAAAGAAGGCAAGAGTTACTAATTTTTCTTTCCGAAGGATAGCATTTCCTACTCTGTGTAGAAAAAAAAAACCTGAAAACATTTTCTGTTCCTAGGCAAAAAGAACTTTGCTTTTTAGGAGTTTTTCTGTCATCTTTCAGAAACACTTGGGGAGAATGAAAAAAAATACAATGTCAGTTTCTCATTTGGATGTGCCTCATCTTTTTCAACAGGAACTTGAAATGTGTTGCAGTGTTAAATAGTCTATTCCTGACCTAGGAAAAGTGAACTTGGCTCTTCTAAACGTAAACATTAAAACATGGCTATGTTTTAAAAAATGTTTATTATTGTAAGCAGTATACGCAGACTCTTATTGCTTGCTTTCACATAATTAGCTTAATGTCAACTATAAGTTGCTCATTCATCTGGAAGAATGGACCTTTACGGTGTATCAGGAAAGTCTTTTGGTTTGGTGAACTCACCAGAACTGAAGTTGTGCGGAGATAATTGGTTCCAATATACTTAGCTGCCAAGAGTGTTAGAGTAGCCTTTTTTTGAAATGTGAGTCACGCATCCCTGGCAGGGATAAATGCAGGATCTTTGAGGGTTATTTAAGTTCTATGAAATCCCCTGTAATCAATTTGATAGTACTTGAGGGACCATAGATGACAGAGGCATGGGTCAGAGGGAGTTCAGAAAGGTTTCTTTGTTTTGGGGAAATAAGCTTAATCTGAGTTGAGTGTGCTCTTTGTTTTTCCCTCATCCCCTGCAACTGATGTTTAAACCAAACTTCTGTTAGAGCCTTTTATAGTAAAAGTGTTCTGGGAGAATTTTGTAGTTAATGGGATAAAGTATTTCACAGGACAACTGCAACCTTAACACCTCTGGCATGTTAGTGCAATTGCTCTTATCTCCATGAAACATTTCTGATTGCTATTGCAGCAGCACTGCTTTGCCCTCATCTCTTTCAGCTGATCTCACTGCAAGGTTCTTCTGTAAAAATGTCACATTCATGCTGTATGTCTAATTCTTACCTGTTTCTGGTTAATCTGTACTGCCAGCCTTTCTCCCTTGTAGGCTTGCAGCTTTTCTGTCCTGAGCATTTGAGCATGAACTTGTCCAAGGAGTGAGGAATGCTTCTCTCGCAGTACCTGAAGGGCAGCTCTAGTGCAGTGTAAATAGCATTGCATTTCCTCTGAAATTAACTCTGCTATTAGCTACTATGTTTATTACACCGATTCAGAGTTGGTCTCAACTTTGCTCTGCCTCAGGGGAATGCAGGGCTAAGGAGCTGGTTTGCTTTGTGGATCTTTGATCCTGCTCTGAAACTGGTAGCCGTGTCTGGTTCTGAACTGTGCTGCTTCTTGAAGGTCTCCAGTCTGGCTACTGACCCTTCATACAGGAATTTGAAACTGGGCAGGATTGACGTGGATAGAGGAGAAGCTGGTAGCCAGTTTAAGCACCCTGGGAAATAAACCTGATCCTCATCTAGTAGACTTGCAAGCTCAGCTGAGCACATACTCGACCTGAGGAAACCAATGGCGTTCTGTGGGTCTACAAAGACTGTAGCTGGGCAGAGACCTTTACTTACCAAGGGATTAGCTGGGTTCAGTGACCTGGGCTCCTGCCTCAGTCATCCCAAGAGTGTGTTGGGGTTTTCTTTATCTTCTTGAATTTGAGTTAGGACTTTGGCATTTCTTGAAATAAGCTTATGTATCTGATTTAACAAGGTTTTGTTCTTGCTCTTTGTAGTATTAATAAAAACCAAAGGTTTAATCTTGAAGACACAAGCTCTATGGAACCATGCACCCATGGAGATTTGTCAGCTTTAATCCTGTATGTGACCTTCTCAGTAGAGCATAAGAGGACTATTGTTGCTGTCTTGGCTTGTACTCTTTACACATTGTAGCAATGGTTCCAGTGATTTAAACTTCAGTTTTTTCCTTTATGTATTAAAAAATTCTGTCAATAAGCTAGCAACTCTATTTTTATTTTAATTAGGTAATATATAAATAAGTATTTTTTGTTGGCATCACTATCCCCCAAAATAAGAATATTCAGTTAATAAAATAAAGAAATGTTGGAACAGGGGATACTTAGCAGAAAGAGGGTTTGTCAAGCCAGAAAACTTTTTGAGGGAATGGGCAAAGCAGGACAAATAAGTTTTCCTGTGTCGGGCTGCAGTAGAGGAAGCAAAGCAAATCAGATTAGTGTTGCATACAGATTTATCCCTGTGTGTGTAACTTTGACACATTAACATCAGTGCTAACAGCTAGAAGAGTTGGGACAAACAAGTTGGGATAACAATCATATAAATGTTTGAAGGTTTTTTTGTGAGGTTTTGGGAGAAAGTAGGGAAGTCGTAAGACCAGCTTCAACCTAAATACAATTTTATGATGTCTGTTTTGCTACCCACTTCAGTTTCATTCTGTTTTGCTATCATAATGACTTCTTACTCATCTCATTCAAGAATTTGTGTATTTAATACTAATTTTTTCACTTTTAGCCTATCCTTCATACTGGCTTGTTTTCTAACTGTTAAAATGCTAAAAGATGCTTAGAATCACATCCTTTACACTTTGTCATAGAAAAAGTCTAAAATTATAAGAGGCTGTATCTTTTGGGAAGCATTTCTGCATAGATATTTCCGATCTGAATGAGACTTCTATCAGACTTTTCACAGGTGGAGTTGGTCATTGCATTGAATCTGTCCTTTTTTATCTATTAATTGTGTTGTTAATTTCAAAAATTAAGTGGTGTGTGCCTGTAAAGAAAATATATTCAAGCTTCGTGTTATATGTGCTTCTGTTTAATATGTTATTATGTTTTTTCATGTTACTAAGAATTTATGTTAGTTGCTGGCACATACTTACAGCTTCATTCTCAACTGGTTTTCAGCATTTTTTGCTCCAAAGTATTGATAAAATATTAGCATTTTCCGAGGTGTCTTATCTTCGGTGTTTGACAACCTCCACCTTCAGCTAATAGCGTTGAAGTGCAGTGTTCTCTGGGCCAGGCATGTCATACTTTACTAAAGCCTGTGAACCTCAAGCATCCACATTCTGCTTTGAGAAAAGATATATTCCAAGTGACAGGTTGTCTATAAGTGTATGTGTTGTTCCTTTAAAGTCTGCTTGGGACAGGTTCTCTGCAAAGGTGCTGACCTTGGCATGAATACATCTATAAAACATGATTTTAGAATACAGTGTTGGAATAGCAGCTGTTTTTGAAAATAGATGGAGGACTTGAGATTTTGATTTTCTTCATCATCTTCCACTAAATTTCAAACCTTTAATTTTTAATGTTTGGGAAATGCTTTAAAGTGTGGCAAAATCTGTCAAAATAATTTGTTATCTTTCTAGTAAACTGAAGTGTGTGCTGCAGTAATTCACAGCAGGCATAGTTGCAGCAGTTGATTTGATGGACATTTAACCTTCTATCCGTCCAGTAGAAGTATTACCTGACCTTTTTTTAAATTTCAGCCTCATTACACGAAGGCCACAGGAATAATGAATGTGGTTTTTGTCTGTGTTTCCTCAACAATTTGTTGTCAGCTTGTGAAGCCCCTTAGGAAGATGCAACAACAGCCCAATTCGTTCTATGTTCCCAGTGCAGTTGCTTTGGGTGAAGCTGCCACCCACCTGTGCACTGAGTGGGCTTAATTTCCTATTGTTTGTCTCAAATTACAGCATCCCTGATCTCTTGAGGTAGTGGTAGGAATTTGTCTAGGTGAAGTTCATTTGAGTACAGTGTCCTGCAGAATCCCTTTTCCTTTGTGTGCTGGACTAGCTGTGGCAATGATGCCTGCACTACTGCCAGCACATGAAGGGTACCTTTAGCAGAAGCATGCTGCGGTGGCTGGTGCTCCTTCTCAGCACGGGTGGCTGTAGAAGAATGTATTTTTTTTTTTTGCCTTTTAAAGATTTTTATCTTTTTATTTTATCTTTAATTTTATCTTTTAAAGATAGCCATTGCAGTTAATGGCTGTCTTTCTGAAAAGTATCAGGAAGCAGATATGTTGGGTAAAACTGTGTCCTTTTTTCCCCCCTCCTAGAGGTAATTTTGTAGTGAGTAACTATTCTTTGGTCTGTTTGAAGCTGGCATGTATTATTCATAAAGGCTAGATTGGTTTAAATAAAGATAATTCTCTTCAGATAACGTAGAAAAAATACTCATTTATTTGGTTCAGGTTTTTTGTGTTCCTGGAGCACTGGTCATGAACAATAGCTCTGATATTGTAGGTTTTTTCTACATGCTAAATTAAATGGTCTGGGTTTCTTTTTAATTTTATGTTTTTAACTAGACCCCTTCCATAATTAAAAATGTCTTTTGTCCATCCTCCTCTATGTTGGCAAACATCCAGAAAGTTAATGCAGGCAGCATGAAGTAGCTAGCAAGCTTTAGAGGTCTGAATTTCTTTCTCAGCTGCTTTTGGGACATATTTAGTTCAGGCTCAAACTACCTTTTAAACTAATGAGTGTTGGGAAAACTTCTCTTGTAAGCAAAGCTGATATCTTGATGATTGTGTGTGTGTATATATGTATATATATATGTATATATATGTATATTGCTCTGGCCTGCAGTAGTTTCATCAGCCTTCTGATACTGATCGCTTCTCACTACAGCATGGAAAATAAGGGGAGCTTCATACTGGAGCTATCTTATTGAAGAGTCAAAAATACCCTGAAGGTCATCAAGACTGTATCAGTGGGAGATTTCAGGAGTATCTTGAAGATCTAGCATGAGATAGTGTAATTAAAAGCTGACTCCTAATGTAGAATTAATTAATGACTCATTCTGTGTGAATTCATGTATTTCCTGACACTTGTTAAACTGTGCAAGCATGACATCCTGTGGTGCTACTTTTTTCAGTAGAATTCTCATTTGTTTTTAATTGGAAGTAAAAATAAATCTAATTGTCTTGAAGAATTTTCTCATCATTGTTTTTTCCATGCATTAGGCTCAGTAAATGAAGTCAGGGATGCTTCATAGTCCTGTCTCATCAAGAGACTGTATCAGAGAAGTACTAAGTGTCCCTAGCTCTGCTTCTGTCTGAGAGCTGAAAGCACAAATGCCTGAACAGCAGATGAGGTATATGACCCCACCTCAGTGAGGAGATGCCTCCTGTGATGTTACCATGTGCAGGAAGGTGCAAAATCAGAAGAGTTGCATCTAGTCTGTGGTTTTAGAAATGTTTTGGGCTTTTTTCCTCCCAAAATCTTGGGCATTATAATCAGAGGGCACTTGTAGAATAGCATATCTTCTACTTAGAGTTGGATAATAGAGCCTATGAGTTTCAACCTAAGCAAGATGTTGTGGATAGTCAAACCAAATTAATGATTCATTTCATGTGAGGCCTAGATCTGCTGTGGGGCTGTTCCAAAAGTTTTGATTGAATGCCTTGGGGCATCAGGGAACATGTTTTCATGTATTTGTTTCCAGACTTTTATTCCATCAATGATTAATAATTGATGACTTTAAATTTACAGTGGAGAAAAGCCAGTGATACTTAAACTGGCAGGGGTATTTCCATTCAGATGCACTTTAACATGAAACTTGATGGATTGGAGTTATTGTATTAGGTGATGCATTAGAGTAGTCTGTTAAAGCTTTGTCTTTGTACTGTGCTTGTCCAGCTCAGGGTCTCATTTTGGAAACAATGTGGTCTTTGCCTGGCCTTTAATCTTTGATGGATGTCTCTTCTTGTTCTCTATTTCTGCCATGGATAGCATTTGTCCCCTGAGAATTTCATGCATGATTGATACTGCTTTATTAATTAACCTTGCCAGGGACTTATCCAACACTGTGATTTATATTTAATATCAAAGCATAGTAAGAAAGTGGAAATTTTTGCCCTATTGCAGCTAAAAGTAATTCTCAAATGTAATTTCATCCATCTTAATTAAAGTATTGATCCAATAGTAATACTTACTGAGAATTTTGCCAATCCATACATATTGAGCCACCTTCTAAAGAGTGCTTTATTGACGAGACCTACAGCTCAGCATTTAGTAAGATTGCTGAGGTTTAAACACCATGTGTAATTTAGAGTGCAGTTTATTCTGAAAATGATAAATTGCCATGCTTCTTTCTTTCTTTCTTAGTTGATGATCACAAAATTGAAGCATGGTTGGAAGGGGCCTCTGGTGGTCCTCTTGTCCAGCACCCCTGCTGAAGCAGGACCACCAAGAGCCAGTTTCCCAGAGCCATGTTCAGGTGGCTTCTAAATTTCTTCAAGGAAAACTCCACAACTTCCCTGGACAACCTGTGCTTGTGCTCTCTTTATCATGGAGGTGACTGCTGTTTCCTGGTGTTCAGGGGTAACTTCCTGTGTTTCAGTTTGTACCCATCATCTTTGATCTTGTCACTGGGAACCACTGAAAAAACCTGTCTGTATGCCTTCCTTTCAAGTATCTATGAAAAACTGATGAGATGCCCCACTGAACTTTCTCTTCTCCAGGCTGAACAGAAGCAGTTCTCCTTATCAGAGAGGTGCTGTAGTCCCTAAATAGTCTTAGTGGGCCTTTGCTGTGCTTCTCAGGATGCCCATCTCTCACTTGTACTGGAAGCCCAGAACTGTTTCTTATGGATATTGTAAACATCCCATTTGTTTCAAGATTTGATGTCCACATTTTTTAAATGGTAGCTAATAGATGAGGTGATTTACCTATAGCAATGACTCAGTATCCCATAGGACTTTTTTTTCCATCAAAGAGGGGAATAGCAGCCAGTCCCATTAGGTGTCAGAGGGATGTCTTGTATTTTGCATCTCTGGAAAGCTAGTCCCACTGACAAGATGCAGCTCTTATGTGGGTCTGCAGACAAAGTGACTTTTCAGGAGCCATGGTATTGGGAGGTGGTCCTTGAGAAGTGATGCTGATTATGTGGTAAGTTATCACATTATGTATGAAAATGGCTGAGGAAGAAGGAGAGCTGCCAGACCTCAATTTGCCCCATTTTCTTTTTACTGAGGACTTAATTTCAAAAAAAAACATATTGTAAAGACAAAAGTCTGTCCATTTCATAAAGTGCCTCAAGTGGAAATAGTGCTAATAGCTTTGAGAACACAAGTCAGAGTAAAGCTCCTTTCAACCTAAGCTACTTGGTGCTTCTAAACTAGAACCTTCCTGTCTGCAACGTTGCTTGGGGCTAGTTCTGTTGTAGAGAGCTATGAGTGTATTTTTTATCCAGGTGAATGCTTGTTGCTTTTGACTTTTGTTTCTAAGGATAGGTGTGCAAGAGATCTTGTACTGGTTCCTTTTGATTAAATCAAGGATTAAATCAAGGTGTAACTTGTAGGCACAGCACAGCCTCCTGTGAGCTGTTTGCAGAAGCAGGACTCAGTAAGTTTGGCTTTCTGCGCTCCTCTGGGCATTTCAGTAGTGATACATCCTTATCACCTTCTATCTAACACCTATCTGTTTTGTTCTCTACTTTTTTGAAATTTTTATTTTAAGAGGATCAATGATAAAAAGATTGCTATAAAAGATCCCTGCTACTGCATTCTGGAAAGCGTAGGAAAAGATATCCTCATGTCCTTTCCATAAAAGCTGGATCAGTGGTTCTTATAAATCCCTCTGCTCCTGATCACTTCCTATGTGACATCTTAATCCTCTGCATATGACACACGATCCTTTTCACAGCAACCAATTGTGAAAAATATTTATGACTCACAACATTAATATAAGTTTGGTTTAGGCCTAATCAATTGTTGTTAATTATTAGATGTTTATTTATAGGGAACAGAATTTTAAAACATGTTGTGAAGGTACCTTAGGCATATGTTATTTTAACATTGGCAAGTCAGTTTTTACTGGCTTTTTTTCATTTATTGAACCCCAGCTTTTTAGCTCAAGAAGCTTTCTTCAACTGCATATAATCAATAATCTCAAAATACAAATGGTCACTTATGTGAGGTTGACTTGCAACAAGTCATCCTGGAATACTAATTCATGATATCTGAAAGACCTACTGCAAAAGCATTTCCTTCTTATTGAAAGAAAATGAAAACACGTTTCTCAGGTTTGGATTGGGTTGATTTGTGTCTTGTTGATTTGGTTATTTCTTGCTAACCACCTGTGTTTATTGCAGTTACTGGTTATTTGAACCTCTGTGATTTATCTTTTCTTGGCAGAAAAGAATTTATATTCCACTGTGTGTCAAAAGAACTGTCTTTTAGGAGCTCAGTCCTTTATAATCTAAAAGAACTATTTATGCCAGACAAGCATCAGATCGGAGTGTATGTGGCAAGACTGAGCCCTAGAGATCACTGAAGAAGTAGCATTAAGAAGGGTGAAGAAGCCAGAAGCTTTCAAATTTTATATTTGCATCGAAAATGAAAAATTAAGTGATAGCAGTATGTATGTGGTTACAAATGTGGTTACAAACCTTTAATAAGTAAGTAAACTACTAGAGTGAAGAAAATGATCTAACATGTTCTACCTATTTAGCCAAACAACACCAAGCCTACGTATGTTTGGTGTGGTTTTCTTTTTCCCACTCAGTGATTCCAATTCTGTAATAATATGAGTCATAGAATGGTTTGGGTTAGAAAGAACCTTAAAGATCATCTAGATCCAAGCCCCTGCCTTGGGTAGGGACATCTCCCACCAGGTGGGGTTGCTCAAAGCTCCATCCAACCTGGCCTTGAGCACCTCCAGGGATGGTGTATCCACAGCTTCTTTGGGCAACCTGTTCCAGTGCCTCACCACCCTCACAGTGAAGAACTTCCTAATATCTCTGTCAGTTTAAAGCCATTCTCCCCTTGTCCTGTCACTCCACACCTGTATAAAAAGTCCCCCTCCATCTCTCTTTTAGCCACTTTAGGTACTGGAAAATGCTCTAAGGTCTCCCTGGAGCCTTCTCTACTCCATGCTGAACAGCCCCGACTCTCCCAGCCTGTCTTTGTAGCAGAGGTGCTCCAGCCCTCTAACCGTCTTTGTGGGTCTCCTCTGGACTTGCTCCAACAGTTCCATGTCATTCCTGTGCTGGGACCCCAGAGCTGGATGCAGCTCTCCAGATGGGGTCTCACCAGAGCAGAGCAGACAGAATTCCCTCCCTCACCCTGCTGCCCACGCTGCGTTTGATGCAGCCCAGGATTTGTTTGGCTTTCTGGGCTGTGAGTGCACATTGCCAGGTCGTGTCCAGCTCTCATCTAGCAGCACCCCCAAGTCCTTCTGAGCAGCGCTGCTCTCCACTCATGCTTTGCCCAGCCTATATTTGTGCTTGGGATTGTCCCAACCATGTGCAGGACCTTGCACTGACCTTGAAGAAGTTTATTGTATTATTTAGAGGGGATGACTTAGCAGACTTAGCTGTAGAGGCGAACAACATAAAATTCTTGGGGGGTGGGGGGGGAGGGAGGAGAAGAAAGGATGAAAGGCTTGAAATTTCCAGTAATCTTTATTAATTAAGGATAGAAATGCTTTGCATTGCAAAGATGAGTCCATGTGTAATCCTGGAACTGTTGTGTTATAAGCACACAATTCTGTTTAACTTACATTCAGTGGTAAGACTAAGCAAGTTTTGTCTTCGTAGTTATGTCACTAGTTGAACAGTGTCCCTGAGTTTTTAAAGCTTTTTATTTTTTTTGGACTAGACCTTATATCTTCTGCCTGACACTGAGGAACGATGACTGTGAATATAGAAGCCTTTTATTCTTTGCAGAGCAATTTGTACAGCAGAGGTAGTGGCACTGCTGTACCCTTGTTTTATTTTTGTCTGGTGTTTAGAGTTACAGAAAGGATTTTAATTTAAAAAAGAAATAAAAGAAACAGGTAAAAGGGAAGGTGCTTGGAGTCAGGATGAATTATGTTGAAAAGTAGAGGCTCAAGAAAATGTGTCCCAATTAAGGGTAAAGTATAAAAAAAAAAAAAGGCATCAGAAAGCTGAATGAAAGATTTGTGGAAAATAAAAATGCTTCCTTTAACAAGTGAAGGCAGTATCCACTGAAGAAAATGGAAAAGATGTAAACTCTGACATTTTAAGAACAAAATAACAACAACAACAAAAACCTCTAAATTTGTAAGTACATTACAACTATTGATACATAATAAGCAAGAAACAAGTTTGCCAGGACTCAGCAAAGCTAATAATTATTAAGATGAAAAGGAGACAGTACAGGTGGATAATGTGATTGCAGCACAGTTAAATATTTTTTCTTTGGAGTTCATGTCTGAAAAACTTAAGAGTGTTTGCCCCATTGAAATATTAGACAGGAAATTGCAACATGTCGACACTTTTTCATTATGGAGAAAGATTCTTGTGAATCAAAAGCAACCATGAAAACTGCCAGGGGACTTTGTGGTTTCAGTATTTAAGTGGAGATGGGATAGCTTTGGTAAGTACCAAGCACTTTACATGGTGAAGGAAAAAAAATTAAAAACCTTAACCTTTAAATTAATAAATCAGCTGTTGCCATTAAAGAAGGACTTATGTCTTAGGAATTGGTTCAGTACTCAATGGTACTGGACTATCTAGAAAGAATCTAAAAGGATGTTGAGGAAAATAGACTAGTAAAGGAATAGAGAGCAAATCAGAAAACTTGGTTAGTTCAAATGCATTAATTTCTACCACATCCACGTTTCATGTGGATTGTATTATGCACTTCCTTAATGTTATAGTTATCTTTAAAATATGACAGTGGTAGTAAATATATAGCAAAGGTTGTCAAGCTTGATCAAAGATATGGAATATTTTCTGTCTGAGGACTAAAACGTCTCAGAAAAAAAACCCAGCTGTGTGAGGACAGTTTAAACAGGTTTTCAAAACCCTGAGTGTAGTGAAGAGTGTGAATATAGACTTCATTTTCATAATTTTGCATTGGTGGTGTGAATTATAGTACATGGTTGAATAAGGAGGAAACAGGTTATTTAAAAAGGACAGATGAATGCCAGTGACTCTTCCTTCAAAGACCATAATCTGTTCGTGGCCGAGATTCTCTACAGAAAAGAAAAAGAAGATAAGATCTGTAGGAAGAGGTTATATCCGTCATTACACCAAAAGTCACAGTCACTAAAATCAGACTAGTGTGAAAAACGTCTTGTGTGTTCAAAATACATGTCCTCCTTCATCACCTCCCTTGCTGCATTAGCTTCTCAAATAACTAACTTGTGGAAGTTACCATGGATTAAATAAATATGTACATTATGTTTAAACTGCATGGTTTAAACAAAGCAAAAGCATTTCTTTAGAACACAGATTTTCTTGCATTTGTACCTGGTTCTTCTAATGACTCCTTGTCTCTCCATGACAGTGTGAGCAATGCAGACTGATGCATTTGTGTCAAAGGCTCAATTGTTTCACTCATTTTTAATCTTTCTGGCAGCTGTTGTGCCAGTAACGTGTTTTACTGTAATCTTATTTTTAGGCTTTACCTTTTAAGTTTGACAAAGATTTAAACTGATTATCCCCATTTGCAAATATGTGGCCTAGTTATTGATAAAGGCTGCATGTTCTTAACATGCCCAATTTTGAAAAGCTGTGCAACTTTGTACAGCGTATACCAAATTATTAGATCCATATTTATGGCTAGCTGTAGTCTGGCAAAAGCTCCAATGTCTTCTGTGTTGCTTGCATATTTTTCTTGAGAAAAGTCAGTCTATTGTGGAAGACAGTCTAGTTGACGCGCCTGTTAGACGGAATCCCTTTAGAAGGGGAATTAAGAGACCTACTAAAAAGCAGGGATGTGTGTAAATCATCTAGTCTTTATACCAGATATAAAAATTGTTACTGTGTCAAATGGCAGAAGGATCTACAATCTCTTTACTGTATGTGAACATCTTGCAGTTAATCCTTTTCTTCTTGTCCCTAAGACTGAACTAACTTCTATTTTCATTCTGCAGTTCCCTAAACCTTCAATATATGGCCTGTAATCTTTCAGATTTCCAAGTTTGGAAATGACAGCATTCTCCACTGATTAATCTTTTAAAAATATAAATGTAGGAGTGGTATTTTAAGAGTAATTAAAGTAGTCTAATTAATCACTGATTTGAACAGATAGCCCTCTGGCTTGTCAAATTATTTTTGTTAAACACGAGTGCTGTTAATAAAAAACGATTGCAAATTTATTTTATTTTTATTTCTGAAAGTTAAAATCTGACGTGTTTATTTCCTGAGGGGAAAAATGGACCATTTCAATACTCTTGTTCATCAAGATATAAAGACGAACAGTACATCTTGCTCATGATAGTGTTTGATGGCCTGTCAGATTTCAATTCACTTAATTATTTTCTATTTTTTCTGCTTATATGCATATGTTTGTTCTGGTTGTTTCTGCTATTTTGTTGGTCTTTTAGACTCTCAATGTTTTGATTCCTTCCCCCCTTAATGTTTTCAGCTTTTTGACCTGTAATTACGTGTGGTTTTCCTGGTTTTGAATTGTACTGTTCTTCTGCTTTACAAGAACAGCTTCTGGCTTCTGAAATGTCATGCTTAAGCCTTTCCTTCCTCCAATTGTTGCTTACCCTCACTGAGAAATAAAAAAAATCTCAACTAGGAAATTACTTGACCCTTTCACTCACTTGCAGATCATCTTAGTTACCCATACTTGTCAGGTTGGAAAATTGCACAGCATTAATTCTTAATTCACAAAATACTTATATGGAGTTGACAATAGTATTGTTCTGTTTGGAAAAATACATAGAACATTAAGTCAAAGAAGCAAACTCTCAGTTTGAGAGAAGAAATTTAAGGATTTAACTCATTCTCTCCTTGCCCCTTAATCGTTCCTCAGGTGGGACAAACACCTCTGTGAGATGGGCGCTGTCGTGCTGGATGTGGACAACTACCCAGCAGACACAGTGTACCCAGCATCCTCATTTTCCTAGTGCACCATCTACAAGCTCACCTCACAATTTAGTTACAAACACACCTTAATCTAATAGAAGCCTTTATATCCTGCTAAGTTGTCAGGAGAAGGTTATACTTGCACATGCCCAACTGCCAGAGGAGCTCCTGTTCCGTGATCTCAGGGGGCAGATGGCCTGAGATGCTTTGTGGACATGATCATATGGAGAGAAGAATGCTTTGACTAAGGCCAGTATAGATTCTATCAGTTTCTAGTTTTTTTGTAGCCATTACTATTAAGTAATGGTTCAACTACAAAAGGGAGGTTTATTTCAACTGAAACTTTCAAATGAGACATAGAACTTTTAGTGTCTTGCTTAGTTTTATTTGTTATTTACTTTCATTTCACTGTATCTGGTTCTTACTTGGAGAGCTGAGTGTACAGTGAGACTGCTTAAAAATTCTCTGTGGTTGCTACAGCTTTGAATAAATTTTTAGAGTAGGGACAGGATTACAGTTGTTTGCAAAAGTGAGTTTTCTCCTCAGCTCCCACTGTTGGTATGTTTATTTCTTTCAGTAGTTGGTGCATTCAGGGTGTCTGGGTTATATGTGTGTACCTGTGTTACGTCTCAGACACCAGGGACTGGATTGGATTCACGTTTTACTGTGACAAACCCATGGGAAAGGCAGTGAGTTTGTAATGTGTGAAGTGTGAGAGTAAGAAATGCTCTGTGCCTTTCAAATAGTGCAGAAGTTGTTTTTATGAGGGCATGGAAAGGGAGAGGTCACAGCTAGCAATGGTACAGGGGGAGAAACTGGATACCTCTGTGGAGACGGTTCTCATTCTTGTGACCAAAACATAAGCCTGCTGATCTATTGGCAGCTAGAGGCAGCCTTGGAGCAGTCTTGTCTAGCAGAAAACTTGGTTCTGTATTGCTTCTCTTTGGCTGTTCTCTTTTGTGGCAGTAGTAACTCTTAACTAGGAGCTCCAGAGACAGCATTTGAGTCAAAAAACTTTCTGGACATAGGGAACTATATGTGTTGCAGTTCTCACAAAGTGTAATGATAGACATCCCTATTCTGACAGTATAGGTGACAGGAAATACCCCTCCCCAAAAAGGCTGGAGTAGAAATATTGTCAAAATGGATGGAGTAAGAGGAAAGAGAAGCAGTTTGCGTCAGCTGGTTGCACACACAGTATTACAATCTCTCCCTGGTTATCCTTTTCTTCCCCATCTTTGGGGGCTCCCCATTTGCTTTCCTGTTCAATATTCTTCTTGGAAACCACTGGAAGGGTCAGACCCCAGTGGACCCAAACTGAAACTGGAATTCCTGTTGAGTACCAGTCAGCATCAGCATCCTCATTAAGAGCCACTTGGATTCTGAATTTATAGGGTCTATTGATTTTTTGTTTTTCCAAAATGAAGTCGCAGATGTTGCCATGTGGTACTTCAAAAATACAAGAAGCAATCAGTGCACTATATTTAAACATTGCAATTATAAATAGACAAAACTGGTGTCTTTAAATGATTCATTAAATATAAATAATGGAGCAACTTTGCCTTCTTTTTTCTAAAGGAGAAGAAACAAAGTGCACTAATGCTTGACTCGAATTTTAGTTTGAAAAGATGCTGTCAGTACTGAGGTAATGTTAATTATCCTTTATCTCAGGATCAAGATAGTTTAGTTAGACCTGGTTGGTGACTTCTGATCATTTTTAGCTGTAATTCCATGAAGCTTCAAAAATTTTACGTATGTCATGAAGCACTGGATGTTAGTATAGCTCTGAGAGTAAAGGGCAGCATTCTCTCCTGTATCCCTGTTTCAAGAGTTTAAATTAATTTAAATAGAACAAAAAATGAAAAGGCATTACTATGGTTTAGTGATGCAAGATTTGGTTATAGATAAATGTTTGAGTACTGAGGCCTCTGTCTATTTGAAAGCAAAGTAACCAGTCTGTGGTTGGGGAAAAAGAAATTTATGTAACTTTTTCTTTTTTTTTTAAGAAGAAAGGAACCCAACAAAAGAATACAGTTAAATACAGAACTATTTCTTTGTTGTAATAATGACACTTGCTTGTTTCTGTATCATATAATTTAAAATTTGGGGTTAAAGTGTCACAGACATACTAACTAGTACTTCTAGAGGAAATGGGGGGGGAAATTAGAGGCCTTACCCAGGTGAAGGGGGGCGGCTGATGCTGTTGGAGTGCAATGCTTGTTCTCTTAGAGCACCCCTCAGAACAAAGGCATGGAAGGGAAGGGCAAAGGCCGGAAGGAGCATTCATTTTTGCAGCCAGTGCTGAGGGCAAGTGGGACGCATGTTCCCTCCTTAACTCTGCCTGGCAAAACTTGTTGAGTTTGTGTCATCCCAGGGCTGCTTAAGGCACTGACTTCTGTATTGCCTTGAGTATTGCCTTGAGTTGCTGACTTGCAGCAGTGTTGTGCAGAAGAAACCATCCAGGTTACCAGGATTATATTTCTTTAAGCAGAGGGCATAGAGGGGATAGGGGTGAATTAGAAATCTCTTTCAGGATTTAGCTGGTGCTGGTAGCTATGAGCCCTCTTCTTTACCCTTCAGGGAAAGAAAAAGATCCTATGACTTTCCTTTGATGTGTCCCCCATAAATGCTCTCTCTTGAGGTCAAGATTGTCCCCAAGATCGCTGAAGTGTAGGTTAATGAACTTACCTTTGTTAAATGGCATTCTCCAAAGAAATACTCATGGCTTCTTTTGCAACTCTTAAAAATTTCTGTGTACTTCCAGTCAAACAACTTACTCAAGTCAGGTGGTTTGGCTCTGATCTGTTTGGTTCCAGTACCCTGCTGGCCCAGTTGAGTTGGCCCAGCAATTAATGCACAATCTTCATCTGATGACAGTATTTGGAGAGTGAGGTGGTGCTCTCATAGCTGATAGCAAGTCATCTTTGGCTCTGAGGAGATGGCATGTTAGAGGAGCTGAAATGATGGGAATGGAAGATAATTGAAAAGAGGGGAAAAGCACAAAGTGGGAATGTGTTTTAGGCGTGTGTCCTGAGGTTGCAAAACATTTAGGAGTACTGTGATAACAAAATACAGATATGAATCGTAGAGCAAACAATAAAAAGTCCTTTCAAATGAGAGTACTTTCTTGTAAGTTGTTCTAGTACTGTAGCGTGAAAAATAATGTTTACCAAAAAAAAGTAAAAAAGGAAGCTGTTTCTACAGTAATTGTGCAAATTCAGAAATGGAAGAATGGGTGTTAGAATTTGCTTGGCAAGTTTTTGACTGGGTTCCGTTTGTTTTAAAAGTTAACAGGAAACATTTCTCCTAGGTTTACAGTAGCTAAATTATTAAGTTTTCTTTTTTACTTTATGAATGTAAATTACTTGTTTTTGTCAATGTCCTGATATTTTCCATGGTCCTTGTCAAAATCAAATCTTTTGTTTTGTTTCTTATTACTTCCTTAGTCGAGCCAGTGAATTTGGACTTCTGTTGACTCAATATGTTTTGTTCCAGCTTGTTTTGTGTGGCTGCTTTTTTTTTTTATTACACATTATGGTGTGTACTGTAATGACCTCTTCTTTTTTATCAAGTTTGCAGTTTCTACTAAATTTAGGGTCAAATGAGGCTGTGCAATGAGGCAGTGCTCATTCAACAATGTCTCCTTCCTGAAAGATTCCATCATTTTGCTTTCATTTACTTCAGTTCTTTCTGCACTAATATATGCAGTTAAAAATAGCATCGAAACCATCTCCTTTAAAATGACACAGAGTGCCGAGTAACTTCTCTGTGAACAGTGAGAGCCTGCTCTGTGTCCTCTCCACCCCTGCAGCACCTGCTCCCCATGTGTTTTCCTATGGCTCCCAGGCAAGGAGCAGTACTGGAGGGAGCTCTCCTGGTGCTGTTGGGGTGCTGGGGTGCTCCTGCTGCCAGGCCTGTCAGTGATTACCAAGTCAGCAGTGGAATAGCTTAGCTTTCACTTTAGGCTAAACAAAACTGCTGTCCTCTCTGTTAGAGTCTAACCCTCCTGGTCACCTAATAAACTCTAGGCAATCTTGATTTTACCTCTTACTTTAAAAATCTTGAAACCTGGTAACAGTCTCAACCCATGTAAAAAATACTGCTCTGAGAGAAACATTTTGCAGTAATCTACTAAATACAGGCAGATTCAGATTTTTTTTGTCCTAGATAAGAGTATTCAGATACTCTTAGACACAGCCAGTCTTGGGATTATGCTGCATCTGTTAAGAAGTGCTTCTTCAGCCCAGAGATTCCTTCAAGTTTCTTCCTGCTTCATAGGTTTGTCCTTCATGCCCTGTGAGTTGCCATTGATTCTGTTGGCAAAAAGTTGTTGGTCTCTGAGTGTTCTCCAATTTTGCTAAGATGAAGATGTTTTCTACATTTTAAAATTGATTAGAAATAGACTAATTTTTGTATTTCATCCATTCAGTAGAACTTTGATATGTATAGGCATAATTTATGGGTCTAGTATATCATGTTTTTTTGAACTAGAAGCAATGACTTCCTGTTTCCATAGCTGCTGCTTAGACACATCAGAAACAGTGTAATTTTTCTCTGTATCTATATAGAGAAGTATATGATCTTGTATTACAAAGTAATGGATCATTTTTGACTGTTCCATTAAGGAGAGAAAAGGAAGTTAATTAAGCATGGTATTAAATCAATCTGTTTATTCTTCAATCACATTTAGCTGAAAGGCTACTGGTAAATTTTTGTGTTGAAAGAAACTTTTATTAAATTTCAGTGCACGGCTATGAATTCAAAACAAAATAATGGGCTCCATGTTCTTCATTCATACTTTCTTGGAGTAGGGATATAGTTCAGCAAGGGGAAATACAAAGTCTTGCATGTGGAGAGGAGCAGCCCAGGTACCAATATATGTTGGGGGCTGCCCAGCTGGAAAGCAGCTTGTCAGAAAAGGACCTGGTGAGCACCAAGTTGAATGTGAGCCAGCAATATTCTTTTGCAGCAAAAAAAAAGCTAATGTTACTAATGTTAGCCAAAGCACTGCCAGCAGTTTTGAAGTGGTCATCCTCCTCCTCTTCCTCAGCACTGGTGAGGCTGCACTTGGAGTGCTGGGTCCAGTCCTGGGCTCCCCAGTACAGGAGAGATACGGGCATACTGGAGGGTGTCCAGTGAAAGGCCACCAAGACTATTAAGGAACCAGAGCATCTCTCTTATGGAGAAAGGCTGAGAGAGCTGGGACTTTTCAGTCTGGAGAAGACTCAGGAGTAACTAACTTAGCAATTTTTCATAAATACCTCAAGGTAGGGTACAAAAGGGGATTGAGCCAGGCTCCGTTTGGTGCTTCCCAGTGACAAGATCAGAAGCACTGGGCACCAACTGAAACACAGGAAGTTTCCCCTGAAAATCAGGAAAAATTCTTTCACTTTGAGGGTAACCAAGCAGTGGCACAGGTTGCCCAGGGATGTGTTTTGAATTTGCAAGCTACTGTAGTAAAAGCAAAGCAGAAGTGGTAGGTAGCTAAATGGTGTTATACTCTAGATGAGTATAATGGAAAAGAACAAAATAAAGAAGTAGCATCCTATTGTAGTACTCTAACAAGTACTGTGGTAGTATAAAGGAAAGTAACGCACAGGTATGTGTACAAATGTCACATTCGCTCATTCTGGGGGCTTAATTATGCAAAATATTTTATAATTAAAAACACTACCTCATTAAAACTAATTGCAGAATATGGAAGTCTAGAATATCATATAGATTTGTCACTCTTTAGGAATGAAACTACTGACAAATAATTAAATTGCCAGTAATAAAGCCATACAGTGGTTAAAAAAAAACCCTCACTGTAATTGGGTAGGATTGTACTTTGTGGTAATTAGTAAAATATGAGGAACTTTTGCTCTTTAATCACTTCAACTGAAAAAGACAGGATGCATACATCATCTGTATTGCCAAGTGCAATAAATATCACAGGAATATCATCAGCAGAGGAATAGAAAAACTGAAAGGTACCCTATGTGCATCACATTTTATGGCAGTGACTTTGTAGACCCCTTCTTCTACAATTGTTTTCAACAGATGTTGCCATTTACAGTAGTGTTCCTATGTTTAAAGAACTAAATAATTATAGTACATCCATGACAAGGATATAAAGCTTTTTGCCTGAAGATCACAAGTTCAAATTTAAATATAAGTGGCAATGACAAAGTAGTTGCCCTCTGCTGAGCAGTCTGTCTTAGAGGGAGTTGTTGGTCCTAGCCTTGAGCTCTGTGGAAACATGCCCATGTAACACATGGCATGGGAGTGATCAAGCTTGCCAGAGGGTAAGAATTAAACAGTCATCTGGACACTTAATTATTCTCTGACTCCTACCAAGTATGTTTATTTTTGAAAATATGTGGTCAGAACAGCAGTCAAACTCAGTTGGATTGCCTCTGAGTATTTTCTTTGCCTTGACTCTTTCTGAAGCTGAGACATGAACACAAGCTCAGAGATGCGTGCGTGCTTCTTTAATGTAATGCATAAATGGATGTATTAAGTGAGATATGTTTAGGGAGAATTAATTTTTCATGTGTTTTACTTCAACTAAGTTTCTCCAGTAATGTCAACTGTAAAGCTGTCTTGACTCTTCTTATTCATAAATAAAATGTCTTGTTCGTTATTATTTATGAATTTTAAAAAAGAGCAGTTTTGTGGATGAGAAATGAGTTTTTTCGTTTTAAGTATTAATGAAGAGTTTTTTGCTTTTGCCAACCCTTTCTTATAACTGTAATTCTGTGGCCAAAATGTATTCTTGTAAATGCCTCGTACACACTTTTTAATCTGGTAAAAATATCGATTGACATGGTTAATGGAAAAATCTGAGGTTAATCTGAGGTTAAAACTGGCTTCTAGTGCTACAACTAAAATCTTCAAAAAGGAGACAAAGCTTTATAATGTTACACTTTTTGTGCCTCTCACTTGTATTTCAATTATTTTTGGGGTTTGTTTGGTGGTTTTGTTGTTTTGGGGTTATTTGCCAATTTCTTAAAATCAGCTAGAAAGATTCAATCATGAAGCTCCTAATACATTTTGGGTTATGTGCTTTTCTCCATTTATTATAGGCTAACACTGTTGTCATATGGGTATTACCTATACAAGGGTTCTCAAGCCTTAAGTTGAGAAGTCAAAGAATAATTGTGGAATCTTTTAACTGTTTCATCATTTAGTAGGTTTGGGGGTATTAATTGTGTAATTCTTTTGCTTCCTACATCTCACTTTTACAAAAAGCTTCAGCTGTCCCTCAACTCTGTCTAGTTACCAAAGGAAGCATCCTTTTTAGGCTCTTCTACCCCAATAGCTTTCAGTTATAGTAGTGAACATGTTTACTCTAAAAGTCTACTATATTTTAAGAATACAGTAAAATGTGGATAATATAATTTAAATAGCAGAACTACAGGGCTCCTACTCTGAGTGATTTCCCCCCCTCCTCTGAACTAATTAAACCAGCTCTTTGCTATCACATTTCTCTTCAGAACCAGAGAAATCTTTGTCTTGAAATCTTGACAAAGTGGAGAACATCTGTCTTCATTTTCTTTTCCTAGTGGCTGTTTTCAGCACTTGCTTTGGAGGATTTCTCTTTTTCAAGTGCTGGTTTCGTCTTTTCTTGCGCATCCTACAAGATCTGTTTCTTGATCTTTGATACTGTGTATCTAATTGTAGGACTGCAGTCTTGTAACTGGTAAGGAGTTGATCCATCTGTATGCTGGGCCTATTTCCTTTTTGGATCGAACTCAGCCTTCACCCGACCTGAAAAAAAATCCAAAAACTTTGTGGGACTCCAGCTACCCATTAGTAGCTAAAATGGGGCTCCTAAACTTTGCTTGGCCTGCCTTCTGTTACCTTTTCTATTGCCACAGATGAACTCATCAGCCAGCCCATCACTTTGAACCTATAATCTGCTGGTACTTATAGGTCCTGGCTTTTGGGGCTGTACCAAAAGAGCACAGAGTATCAGCGAGTTGAGTTGCCAAACTTAATCTTTCTTTTCTGTCTACTTTCAGAACTGTAGGCTATGCCATGATTACTTACATTATTATTTCATCTCCATGCCTGTTGCCTCACATGCTTCAAGCATTCAGCAGCTCTCTAGACCTGTCACTTCCTTGTGCAGTTTGCTTTTTTTAGAGTTGCCCAAGTCAGATTCCTTGTCCTTTATTTTCAACATCTTCAGCAATTGTACCTTATATGATTAGTTAAGATTGATCCCTCTTATAACTCTCCCAGTTATGCCAGACTCTGTTTCTTGAAATTTCACCATCTTGTAGCAAATGTGCTTCTTTCATTCCCATGCAGCCTGACCTACTGCTCCGAATCAGAAGTGCTGGGTGTTTTGATTTGCTCATGTTTCTAAAAAGGACTTCAAATCTGCAAAATTTTTGTTTGTTTACGGCATTTCATGTCTAAAGTGTTAATCCTCTTATTTTGGTCATCTCCAGATCAAGTTTGCCTTGTCTTACTTGTTTTTCCTTCCAATGCCTGGTCAGATGTCTGAAGACCGTGTGGGAAGCAGCTGAGGAATCACCTTTCCTCGCAAGGCCAGGAGGTGCAGCTGTGACTTGGCCACTTCAGGATTGTGCTGATAGCCAGACTTATCAGGAGTGAATGCTTTCCTTTGGCTTCTCTGGACTACTATGAATTTATCCCTTCACTCCCTCCCCACTGGGTGTCTGACTTCTGACATCAAATAGGAATTTCCTATCACAGGTTTCCTGTGATAAGCATAGGTCCAGGATGCTGATTGCTTCTGTATTCTCTGTGTATTCTGTTCTGCCTTCTGTGCTTTCTGGTGAAGGTTTAGAGGGCTGGTTCTTTTGTTACATGGAGTTTGTCATCCATGCTGTGCGTATGTTTTTGACTTGAACTGAATGTCTGTTTCATGACTGTTCATAGTTTGGTGATGATGGCACATACAGGCCAATAAAACACTATTATCACCTTGCAGTAACTGTCAGCACAGTATTATTTAGATTCCTTTAAAATCTTTCCTTTGTTTAAAAAGTCAGTATATTTTTCAATGCTTATATGCTTTCTTACAAACTGTAAAATTAGTGTTCCTTTCACAGAAGCAAATGTAAAAGTGTTGGTTGTGATGCCTTGAGAAGGCTGACCTAGAACAGAGGCTAGACAGAGTTAAAGGATAAAGTAGGTATTTATTAGAAGGCCTCAATGGATACACCTTGGGCAGTACAAGAGCCCAGCCAGGGCTACACCCAAGATGAACCCAAAATGGTCACTAAATGGAAGACCAGTCATGAGGTCTCTCACTTTTATAAGTTCTGGTCCATTAGCATATTGGAGTTAATTTTCTAATTATAGCTTTAGGCTAAGTCCCATCCTTCTTGTTTTTCTCTCTCCAGTCCACTGCTGTTTATGCTCTTGGGTTTGAAACTTGTATCAGCTGTCCTTGGTCCCAAGGTAGAAGAGGAATTGTTTTGTCTACCCACTCTGTGGAGAGAGCTTACCAACACATAATATGAAGCTCAGAACTACACACTAAAGCAGCACAGAATCTAAAAAATATAAAAGCTAAAATTTAAGGCATCAGTTGGTTCTGAGGACGATCCCCATGTGCTGTTTCTTCCTTTTTTCTTTTTTCTCTTCTGTAAGTAGCAGTTGCCAGTATACTTTTGTATTGCAAATGTGAATTCACAGATGTTAGAGAGGATAGTGTATGTCTAACTTTTTGAAATTATATAGAAATCAGTATTTTTAATACTGTTGCTGATTCCAGAGGCTTTAACAGATTGTGGCCCTTATTTAGTTTGGACTTTATCCATGCAGAGAGAAAGAAAATATTCTCGTCCAACATTTTGACTACTCCAGCATGAAAAAAATAAACCACTGTTACCAAATTGGTAGTATACAAGGCACTGAACACAGGGATGTGCATGTTTTTTTTCTGATTAAATGCATAGCAATTGTGTTGGAATTGGAGAAAATAGTTAAGGGCACAACATTAGGCAGAAATTAAGAGCACAGAGGTTGGTTTTGCTTGTTGATAATAGTGTTCCAAAAGGCTGGAAGCAATGGCTAGAAATTATGTGTGTAAGGGGTCAATTTTTTCAAGAAAAGGCATCTTAAAATAAAGAAGTTAAATGGAAATAGTTTATTCCATGATATTCCTTATTGTGCACAAAAGCAGTAATTTCCAAATGTATATGCTTTAGTTTGTGGTGTTTTCAAGGGAGATTTCTCAGTGATGATAATTTGGGAACAGTGTAAGAGAGAAAGATAAAATAGCTGAGATTTACAGCTGTGGTCTGCTGAATTTTTTTTTATTTGGTTTGTCAAAGCTGATCCTAGGCAGTTTACAAAATGTGCCTGTTCTAAGTCTGCTGCCGTGTCTCAGCTGAATCCTTCTAGCTAAATATGATTTTTTCATTGCATTAATTAGGGTATTTTGCAGACTACAAAGACAAAATGAATCAAAGCACAAATTTCCAAATATAGCTATGTCAAATTGAATTCACCTTTTGTTTGGCATTTCAGTATGTAATTAAATGTTTTCCGTTTATTTTCTCACACCTGTAACATGCTCTAGTCATAAATTACACTTTGTTTGTCTGGATTAAAGTAGGTCTTTTACTATGGTAAAGAGAGCAGTGAACAAGTTGGAAAAAATACATCTAAACAAATTTGATTTTTCACGCATCTGCAAACACAGTTATTAAGTTAACTGAAGGAAATGTTATTATAGCAATTCACAAACTACTGTGAAAGAATCTTTGGTGCTGAGTCCAGTCATCCTAGAAGTCATGTGTATTTTGAAATCTGGATGTATTCTAAGGTATTCAAAATACAACCTTTAAGACTGTCTAGGAATGTTGTCAGAAGTCAGTCAACTGTGTCTTGTGTCACTTTAGAATTTTGAATGCAAAACCTCTGATGTGGAAAAAAATTCATTGAAGTTATATAGTGGGATGTTTGATAAATGGAAAAAAAAATCTTTTGCCAAGTGGAAGTAGTGGCCTCCTACTAGTTTGCAATGTCTCTGCATTTCAAGTATAGTGAAATGTAAGTGTAAACCTTTTATATTGCCACTTCAAAACTGGGGTTACTTTTCAAATGTAAATACAATTTTCATTTTTACTTTATGAAGTGATCCCAAGGGTTGATACTGACATTTTCAGAGGCAGAAAATCAGACAAGGTTTATCAATCATTTCTCAGCTTACCTCTGAATGAAGCATTGTTTGTTGTAGTTAGTTTATTTTACATACTTGCTCAGTCATTTTCCTTACTATACACACAGTCCTAATGCTTGGATGCTCAACGAATTTTTGAAGTGAGAGGAAGGCTTTACTTGGGTGGTTAAGTATGAGAGATAGAAAAAAAACCTGCCCAGGTGTACATGTCAGCATAGAGCTGATGTGTTCTTAGGGTAAAATTCTTGAGATACCTTAAATCTGTGAGTGATGATGGATGCCTTCCTTTTCTATTAAAAGACAGGAGAAGGAGCTCCTATATTTATTCCACAATTCCATTTTATTCACCTCAGAAATTAAAAACTTTCAGGATGTACGTGAGGAAAAAAGAAATTTTGATGAGATACGTTTGGATGTGCAGTTTTATTCTGAAGAACAATGCATTTTAAAGCAAAGGACCTGTTAATAAGAAGTAACTATGTTTATTTCACAAAACATTCTGGAAACTGGGGGCTAGAAGACCTTGTCTGGGTCTGCATGCTGTGGCTACCACAGCAGTTATGAAAGGAGTTAATGTGAAAACATTCCCATTTTTAAACAGAAGAATGTTATTGGCAAATGACAGTCTCCTTGAATCGGGATTATCCTGAATTTCCCTGATCAGGTATCTTTGTTATGTTCTGCACCCTCCACCCAATATGCTTATTTCCTCTTTATTCCTTTCCCTGCCTGTGAATTTCAGCCTTTTAAAAACATGCCAAATACATATTGTGAGCATTTCATTTTAAGAAAGATAAAGAGACATAGAAGGAGCCTTTGGAAATCAACCTTTTCTTTTAGGCTTAATAATTTTTCTTAGGTGGATATTCTTTTTTTATATTTTTTATTTCTAGATCTCAGATCATTCCAGTTGCTGCTAGTGACTGTATTTCTTGGTGCCTATATTGCTGAAAAAGAGTACCTTACCCTGGTTTAATAAGCTCACCTGAGACCTTACTGTGTAAAGCAGGGTGATTTCAGGTGTTTTTCAGGTTGTTAGTCTGTCAGTGCTTTGTGGTTTTGCTGTAGTACTGAAAACATTGTTGCCTTGTGTTCAGCTTTTGCTATTCTGGGACTGCTCCACCACTGTCTTTATCCTGTGTTTGCACTGTGGGTTCTCTCTGTGTAAGTCTCCAGCCTTGGATTTGTCCCTTACTGAATTTCCCTTACAGAGGTTTCCCTTCAGCCAGTTTGCCAACAATCTCAATTATTTTGAGTTTCTTTTGAATGCCTTTGTCATGTGCAAACAAACATATTCTTTCTTCAACCTCATTAATTAACAGTGAACAGCTGGCACTGCCACTTAATCTCTTTCCATTTTGAGGGGTGCATTGAAAGCTTCCCTTTGTCTATAGTTGGCCAATCCATTCAGCATCTGTATTTCTTATTGTTAAGACTATGCAGCACAGATTAGTTCTACTTTATTTTTAATGTTTTTTGTAAATGCTATCTAAATGTTTGTAAAGTTTTGTAATGTTTTCATTAAGGGTTAAAGGAGAAGCTTTTTTTGAAGGTCACTGAAAAGCTCAGTGTTAATTCTTGCTGTAATAAAGTCTTGTGAAAACAGCTTTTTCTCTCAGATGCAGTTAGTGGAAGTTGCATAAGGGAAGGTGATTAGGTTGGATTTTGCTACAGGTTGATTGCACTTAAATAGGACAGTAAAAGAATTAAACTGTTGCCATGATTTCTTTGTTCTGTTAGAAGCTGGGTTGCCTGCTACTAAAGTATATTATTTCTAAAACTGGCTGACTAATCTACATCACCCCATTCACTCAAATGGGTACAATGCTGAATTATTTAGTGGTAATATGGGCGACCCTCTAAACTAAAGCAATTTTGCTTCCATGTTTGTCATGCTTATGAGAACTCCTCAGTCCCTATATTAGCCTTGAGGAGCCTGGTTTGCACCAGTGGTCTCATAGAAAAGATGGAAAATCCTATAACCAGAGGTGAAATGGAGTTTATACAGAAAACTTTGATGTCTGACCTTGGGGAAATCAGTTTGTGCCACACCCTTTGGAGATACTTGAGTTCCTTCCTTTGATTTCCTTGAGTTAAATGTCTTAAGTGCCTTCAAAAGGGCCAAGCCTGACTGTATATTTTGAGTAGTTGAAGTTGAGTAGTTGAAGGATGTGAAGGCAACACAGACATGGAGCTTCCTGTCATTGCAGACAGTGATTATTAGTGATTACATCACCGTGTTTACCTGAGTGAAATCCTAGATGATATGGACTATGTAGTGCCCTAACACCAAAGTAAGGACAAAGATACAAAATGATAGTCAGGTGCCAAGGTCTTCTGGCTTATGAAAAGTTAAAAAGGACGCTGGGTTTGACTGTAGTATAGACTTTGGTGCTTAAATTGTCTTATCAGATTCTAGCTGATGACTTTCTTTTAACTTGTATGGCTTTTGGTACATACTAAGGGATATCCAATATACCTGTATGTTCTCTTTACATTATTAAACATCAGATTTGGCCACAAAAGGGTTCATTCTTCCCACAGAATTCTTTGTGCTTCTTTTTCTTTTTCCTTTTCATAAACTCTTTAGGGATTTTTAGAGAAAGAGTCTCATTCTTCAAAATGTTTTTTTCTGGGAGGAATAGTCGAATTTATGTAATATTAGATTGCTTTCAACACTACCCTGGAAAACCTTCCTCTGCGTTGTCATTCTTCATTATGTTCTTATTCCTTCCTTTTCCCATTGAGTTGTGTTGACCTCCATCATGTAAAGAATGAGTGTGCGTGGGTTGTGTCCTTGCGTATTTTATGAAATGTGCTTTTGATGCAGACTATTTCAATTTTTTTGGGAGGTCCTGCAGAGACAGCTTTCTTCTGAAAGTACATTTGACTTCTGCTGTGAATTTGATCGCTGTGTATTCCACTGTGAAGAATGTGGAAGACCTAGATGATTTCTTTGTAGTCCCTTTAATTCAAGTTTAGAAAATAAAATTTTGCCTTCCTTTTTTTTTGAGGTGTTTGTGTCTTGAATGGATCCCATAGTTTGTATTGGCTTTACTCCAACCCAATGAAGTTGCATTTGCAACAGGTGATTTCTTTCTATATCACCATACTGCTAATTAGTATGCTGGGAATATGAAGTATCACCTTTATGACTATAGGAAAACACAGCGGTGGTGAACACAGATAGTTTTGTTTCTGCACCTTTTATTTCATAATATTTTAGTTAATTATAATTTGGGGAATGATAGCTTGCCTGCAAGCAAAATTCACTTGTCTGCAAGATGTAATTAATAGTTAATGATATCAGAATCTGTATATAATTAAATTATGTAACCACGTTTGTGTGTAAATGATTCTTTACAACTGACATTTTAACACAGCCTCAGGAAAAAAGAGCGGTTTTCTGTATTTTCAGCAGCCTTCTTGCTAGGCTCAGGAACCTATTTCTCCCTCTTGCTGAAGGTGATAGGTGTTTGGCTGGATACCACTGTGGGTTTAAAGAAAGCTGTTGGAATCAGTGTAATTCCCCAGTCTGGAAATGACATGACGGTGGTTTTGAATGTCAAGAGCTGGCTGCATGCTATTTGTGCAGGGTCTTAGCCCCTTTCTGTGGCAAACAGCTGCTTCCCTGTCTGCATTACATTTTCCTGTTTACTTTTAAAGCTTTGTAGTCTTTGATAAACACCAGAGTTGTCTATCTCTTTCACTTTCTCTTTCACTTTAGTATGTGCTTAATCTTCAGTTGCATTAGCATCTGCATACTCTGTGCAGCCTTTTGTGCATCCCTGAGATTTTAGGATAGCCAGGTAAAATTGGGGGGTGCAGGTCAGAAGACAAGTGGAGGCCAGAAGACAAGAAGTGACATGTCAGATGTTGCAGAGGAGCTTTCCACATTGCAGGTCACTACCTCTGGTGGCCAGGCTTTAGTTCAAGCTCTTAGCTTGCCTTTCCTCTGCATAATCGTCCTGAAACAACCATTTCCAAGGTACTGTTTTTCACATTATAGAACAGAATGCAAAATATGTGGCTGAGAGATGTGTTATAATAATGATGCTGCTGTCCTTTGGACTTCAGAAGTATAAATAATAAATTCCTTCAGTAACTGCTTGAAACAGACCAGAAAGTATGTATTTTTCTACCTCTTTAAATGTGTGCATGTGTGCACCAAGAAGTCACAGCACATTTGCAGAAGTAGCCTGTTTTGCCTGTCTCTGTTTCAGATCTATTTTTGTGTACTGCTTTTGTTTCAAGGTCCTGAACAGTGTTGCTTGTTTGTGAAATTGTGCATATTCTGGATCTTAAATTTTTAGTGTATCTAAATTTGTACCCTCCTAATGGTACAAATAAAGATGCTTAATAAATAAGCATCCTTTAGAGACCTGGCGCATTATGGATGTAAAAGCAGATAGAACCAAGCTTAGAATTTCTGAAATAGTGCTCAATGCTTTTATACCAAAGAAAGAAACCATAAAAAACCCCAACCATAAAATACCCTGCCATAAAAGCTAACTTTCCTTTGGATTTTTGACGCATAACATTTTTTCCCTTTATATTATCATATAAATTTTTCAACTCAGCTCTCATGATAGTGGAGTAATTGGTATTTTGAAAATTAATATTTAATGTTTTGATTTGTTCTGTGTTATGAATTTATTTGTTAACTGCAGAACATAAAAAGGAATGTAGTAGAATTAAGATTGTTAAAGCGGAAAGAATTTCAGAATTGTTTCATTTTAGACTTGTGTTCAGCTGCAGTTATCTTTTTTTCTCCTTTCTTCTTTCTTCTTTTTTTTCTTTCTCTAGGATGAGTAGCTGTTCTTATTTTCTGACTTCTATAAGTCTGGAATGTCAGCATTGTCTAACTCAAACTACATGTAACTGTCCAAAGTATTCACGGTAATATTGATTGGGAGTAGAAGAATCAAAATTTTGGAGTTACTAGAAAGGCAAGTGTTATCAGGGATTTAATTTAACTGAGATCTGAGATCAGTTGTGACAGTGGTAATAATGGGGTTAGCTATCACTCTGTTGCTCAGCAGCTTCCCCTGACATGCCTTGGAACCACATTGGAAAGGGGGGGGTTGTGTGGCATCAGCTTGATATAGTGGAGAAACAAGGAAATGCAAGTCTGAAGTGAAGGTAGGGTGGATACACTGGTTTGAATAAAGGGGAGTGAATAATTCTTACTGTTTTACCACGTGTCCTGGTATGTAGGTGTGTTCAGTAAGAGTGTATGTGGTGCATCCCACATCACTTCAGAGTGGTGTGGGGTACAGAAGAAAAAGTGAATGAGCAAATGAATATGGTAAAGCCAAAATGGACAGAATTTCCTAAAAGACAAAGGCATCAGGAAGTTTGGCTTTTGTAAAGGTGGTTTTGTCCCTTAAGGTTGAAAATGTTTTAGACTGAAGTGCATTGGTGAGCTCCCTGGGTGGTTCAAGCCTGTGAATGGTGAGGTTCTCCATCTTCCCTCAGCATCCTTCATGTGAGCTGTGGAAGAGGAAGAGGGAGTGAGCCAGGTATGTCTTTGGTAAGGTCCATGTGCAGCTCTTCTCACCTGATTTCTTGTCTTTGTGTTTCTGCCCTGTGCACCCCCATGTGATCTAGGGTGATGCAGACATGGAGCAAGCATGGAGTTACTGTGGGACAGCTTTATATGTTCCTCCTCTCCATCCTAAGATTTTTGAACCACTCCTAAGATTCCTGTTACAAAAAAGTAGCTTTTCATTATTGCTGCGTATATAGGGTACTCAGAGCTGTCTAGCATTGATGTACATTATTCAGACTCTATATAATGGCAAGCAGCCAGCAATGTACATAATCATAAGATCAAAAAGACTTGGAAAACAGCAGAAAAGAGGCTGTTTCCTCATTAAATTTAGAGATAAGGACACAGGCAGAAGTTGAAATAAACTTTTTTCATTAGGGAAGAAAATTAATGCCTGCTGAGCATCCCAACTGTTTGCCTATTCCTGCCAGGCTTTAAAGTGCTTGCAGGGCTTGTGTTCTGTGCACCTATTTCCTTCATAATGCGCCTTCCTTGGGGAAGATAATCTCTGTGAGAAGGGGACAATGTGACCCAGAAACAAGGCAGCTCTGATCTTGGGAGAACTGGGAGAACATTGTGAGCCCTGTGACCAAGTGGTTGTTTTGAGTCTTGGCAAGTTAATTCTCTTTGTTTCTCAGTGCTTTGCCTAAGCAGGCAGGGCAGGCAAGGCCAGTTACCAGAACAGTTAAAATTTTTTACTCTACATATGTAGAGTGCCTAGTACAGGATATTCCTCACTGTAAAAGGCCTCAGTGACAGAGCACACATTTGTGAGCTGTGCAAAACACACAGTTTCAAACAGACCCTCCTGGACAGATTGTAATTTGACACAGATTTATGAATAAAAAAAGCAACACTTACTAATTTTTTTAATACTTTAAACTCCAATTTCATAACTTTGATCCTTTGATTAGATCCCCAAATGACAAAAGATTGTGCTGGCTAACTGTAGTGGAGGAAGGCAATGGGATAAAGTGGTGGTTAACTAAACAAATGTTGTAAAGAATGTGTGAAGGGGTTCAGTGAGGGCCAGGGTGTTAAAAGCTCTTACTGATCCCTTCATACCTGAGTAGCCCAGCTACCCGGATGGCATAAAAATGAACGGGCGGCTCCCTACAAATGTGCAGTGTTTTCCATGATTTAAGATTCTAATTCTGTTCTCCCACGTCAACTTTTCAGATGTGTGTTTTTTGATTACCCAAGAGAATGGAATTGCAGTTAAGCAATATTAAAAAATACATGTTATGTACCTAATAGGCCAGCACTCTTGAATATAGATAAATTACATTTCCACAGCTTTTTTTTTCCTGAGTTTGTAATGTTAATAACCTCTGAATTGTTAGGTATTTTGGATGTTTCCTATTGAAAGAAGCAAAAGGTTTCTTAATGGCAAATGTGGAAATAAAATTGCAGTCCTGGAACAGGGTTTTTATACAACTGAATTCATTCTTGTGTAATCTAGGACCTGTACATTACCCTGACTCTGTTTTTCCCTTTTGTGGGACCGCCAGCACTATCTGTATTTTGGAACTATGCAAAGGAGTATCTCCCAAGCTGAGAAGATTTTATATTGCCTTAAGAAAACAGTTTAAGATAAATCACATGCAGAAATTTGGACCCAGTTATATGCCAAAGTCTGTATTTGATGCTTGCATTGACTGTATGGAGGTGTGGCATCCTACAAATTAGCTCTCTTTCCACAGTTATTAAAAGTATCACAACTCAGAGCTAAGTTTTCGTTCCATGCTATGTTATCCAAAAACAACAAAAAAGGTGAGATCTAATCATAATATGAACTGTATGATAACTTATTATTGAACATAATGGGAGGTCTCATTTTGTCTGCAAAGTAAATGTTTTAAAGTATGCAACATCCCAGATTCAGATGATCATATTTTCCTTATTAAGATGGCATTTGCATGAAGTTTAACACACTTGCAGTAGTTTTTAAGTGGACTAATGACAGTGGTAAGGTTTCATAGTTTTTGTGGGGCATAAAGTACTGAGTATCTAATGTAGTAATCGGTATGCTAACTCCATGATCTTTTTTCCACTTCATTGGTTAGCAAAGGAGGTTCATAATTCAAGCTGCCAAGTTCTATTATTCATGATGCAAGGGATGGGAGATTTCCATGAAAAATCAAAGCTGCTTTATATATAGGTGCCAGTGAGTTGTACTTCACGTTCAAGTGTTGAGCATTCCTTCTGGTTTAGGTGTTTGTACATAATGTACTGAAAAGGCTAAAGACCCTCAAGTGTTCAGTGATGAAGGAAAACACAGCAACAATACCTTATTTTGGTTTCACAAAGCTCTACTGCCAAGCAAGTCAGTGCAGAATCAGCCTTTACATATTGATAGAATATGATGGAGCAAAAAGCATATAAACCCTCACTAAACACAGCAAAAGATTAGGAAAATTAAAATGTTACTATGCTACCTATTTATATTTTAGAGAATTTTGCTCTCTTGTATTTGATCAAAAATAATTTAACTGGGTTTTCTATTTTACAATTAATTCCATCTGGATATGTATTTGCTTTAAGGTTGTTTTAGGTTCTGTCTTGCCTCTCGTGTAGTTTTTCATCTCCATGAGATGTGGCTGAGTGGGGTGTCTGCCTTACTCAGGAAAGTTACAGTCTGTGTCACTGTGGCCTTGGACAACCCAAGAAACCTTTATTGTTTATTTCCTAAAGAGTCCCATTTCAAAACTGGAGACTGAGGCTAATAAGGTGATGTAGTTGAAGCCCAAATGTATTCCAGAAGGACTTTCTGAAGATGAATCTGTGACCTCTTCATCCCTGAAAAAAGGAACAGCTCCTGTGCAAGAGAGGGTCTCTTGTGCACATGTGGAAGGAACAGGCATCAGAAAAGCTGATATAGACACACTGTGGGAGCAGGGCTAAATATCCTGCACTCAGGCAACTCAGCCTTCCCACCCTTGCAGGTAATTGCCCTGAACACTGTCCCGGCTGGGTCCCTTTTCTGGTTCTTGCCCATTCTGGGTCTCTAAACTGGTGCCTGTCTTACTGGATAATGGGGAAAAATGCCTGCCCCCATAAAGGATGATTAAATGCCCTCTACCTCTCTGAGAGGCATTCCAGTATGTAAATTTAAAGGGATTGTCACAAAAGCCTTAAATTTTGTTATCAAGTCAGATAAATTTCCATGCTTCCATGTTTTCATAAATGTAGCTTAAGGTTTTTGAACTCTCGAATGTGTGATTGTATAAATAGGATATTTTTAAAGGTCCTTTAAATAAGGAATAGCTGAAGTTTATTTCAATAGGAGATATATATTTCTTGCCCAAATGTTGCCAATTTTTTACTCATTTGAGTGAAACTGGAAAAACTCTTGTTTTTCAGCCCTAAATAGCTGGACCACAAGGGTTTGAGCCTGTTCTTATTAAAAGAGGATACCTTTATTAGAAGTACCTTTTCTTTCTCACCTGCCCCCTCCAAAAAAATGATGCCAGTGCATGTTTGTGAGATACTTTATGAAAGAACAGTGTGAAACTGTGTCTGGGAGATTAATGCAAGCCCTAAGGCTTATTTCTGTAAGTTAAAAGGAAAGCAGCATTTCTTGAAAATTTATTACTCTGTCTTGGTGGTGGTGAGGAGACTATCCACACAGTGGCTGTTGAAAATAAAATGAGACTTCATTTTTTCTCTCCAAACAATTTGAAATGAAAGAAGTTTGAAGCTCATCAGAAGTGCTTTATATAATGAAATTTGAGAGATTGTTTATTCGTGTATGGCAACAACAACATCCACATATTCAGGGTTCATGGAACTCTGTTTGTCTCATAAGGACAAGAGCAGATTCATCATGTAAAGGATTGCAAGGTCATTCAGCAAATGACTGCAAGTTTGAGTTGCTAAAGCAATGTGTAATTTAAGAAGTAATTTTGTATATTTGTGTATCTGGGTGTTATGAGTAATCTCTGCACTTGTGAGTGATTGGCTACAGCTTACACTGTTTTAAAGATAATGAGAGTGTCTGAATGCTTATCAAATGAGGGCATGCTGATTTTTTCTTGTGTGTGGGAGTGTTTTTTCCTTACTGACAGTCTTACTGTCATTACTTAATAGATACTGTATTTTCAGTGATGGTGTGGGGCCTGGACTTACCACCTTGATCTGAAATATATACTTTTGGCATGTGAAAACAATTGTAAGGTTCCTTGAAAGCAAACAACAAAAATCCCCACAATAAGTTCCAATCTCTTTTGTTATTTAAATAGCAATATTTTACCCTATTCTATTGTATTGTATTTATTCTGTTGTATTAAAATCAGTTTTCCTTTTGTTGGGAGCTGATGTGTGTAGAAATCCATCCAGTGGAAAAAATGCAGTTAATTATAATTACTGTTCTGTTTGCCTCTGTTGGCAGAACAGTCTGTGTCCACAGGGTATCACATGCCCCCTCCATACAAAGTAGAACTATATATATTGTGTAATCCTATTCACTCTCATTGTGAAACAGGTGACTGCTGAGTGGATTTTGTGGATTTATCTCACTCCATTCTCTTAATAGGCAGTATCAAAAGACGCACTTGATATAGCTGGCCTGAAATGCTGAACATCATGCACCATGGAATTCTGGAGTAAAACACAAATTTGAGTGTTTTTGTTAACTTGCATTGAAGCTTTTATCACTTTCTGGTAAGATTTATTTTTCCCCCAAGCTTTTCTCTTTATACAGGGTAGCTGGATTTTCATAGGTACTTGTATGTGCTTTGAACATACCATGCCAATGTATGCTGCACATTCTTTGTTTCTTTCATTTTTAGATGAAAGCAGAAGGGAGTATCTTGAAATAAGATAGATTATTTTTCAGAATATGTTTTAAATCATTCTGTGGCTTTCTAGTGTAGCCCTCTCCTGGTGTTCACTAAAAATGGTCTAAATTTCATATAGATATTTATTTTTGGAAGCTACACAAGTAAACTCCCCTATACTGGAAAACGAGAAAACTGAATGCTGGTAAAACCTGATAGTTGCCCTACTCTGTCCTAAATATAAATATAANTTGAAATTCATTTAACTGAAGCTGTCACGAGTAATTATAGGTGTAGATTTGTAAAAGGCAAAGGAAAAGCTTTTCATCTTTGCCACTTTATTGTTGAATGTTTTACCTCTATCAAAAATTAAAGATACATGGGTTTGATTGACATTGTGTAGTAGTTTGCTGTATGACAAGACTCAGGCAGCATTAAGACTATTAAAGCAAGTTTTATTCAAACTGTGGAGATGAGGGAATATGGGGAACATGAATTTTAAAGAATCACAGACAGGTAGTCTTCATCCATCCAAACGTTAAAACCTAATTCCATTTTTGTGTAATCCAAGAAATTCCATGAGACTTGTGCTCTTTCTTGCAATGTCAGACCAGGGTGAAAGTAAGAATCCTTGGGAAATTTCAGTGAAAGAAAAATAAGATTAACCTGAAGTCGGTCAGGTACCTGAGGAAACATCTTCTAAATAAAGTGTAAAATTATTGCAACTTCCTGTTGTAGATTTCCTCTATTTCTGAGACCATGCCATTCTGTATTTTAATTATCTTCAATAAGAATTTTCAGTTGCTTAATTGAGATGTTGAATGAATGAAGCAACATAGGGTGGATGCATCTTGATTGCTGCTTTTGATTAGTTAGAATACTGCAGTTGTTCCTGAAAAATCTGATCAATTTGGATAAGTAGGAACTCCAGGCTTTGGAGAGATCTTGAGTTATTATTCCTGACTATTTAAGATTGAAAGTAGCTGTGAGAACTCCATCTCTTTAAGACTGATACCACATCATTGACTTAGATTGTAGCGTTTCAGTGTTACCCATTTTCACCTAGCATTCATTTCTACTGCAGATTTCAGTGCCTGATGGGTGATCTTACTCACTTTGTTAACCCTAAACTGCTTTGTATTTACAGGAAAGCTTTTGCATATTAAGTAGAGTACTTTTGGACCTCTTCTCGTACAATTCTGCGTCTTTCAGTCTGGGTGAAATTGCTTCAGAATAATCCTATTTGTGTGATTTACTCAGGAAATGTTTTTACTGTGTGCTCAAAAGATGATCAAATGAGTGAGTCAGTGAGGTGCATAGTACAAAATGTAAAGCAATATCTTCAGAGTACATAAAAATAGGCTAAAGGCTAATTTCATGGTTGGTATGGTAGAATAGCAGAAGTAATGAATTTCAGTTACAGAAAGACTTGTTGGATTTCAAAAAACTTTTCGTAGTTCCTTTTGTAAAAAGTATGATATTAATTTTTAATAGACAGTCTAATGTCCATGCCTGTCTTCGTTTGTAGGGATTAGTCTTGTTAAGCTGATGAATGTGTATAATGTGTACACTTGAGTCAAAGAGGTTAAATTGTCTTAATTCCAGCCTCATTAAATGTTTATCATGTACTACTAGCCCTTGGACAGAAAATAAGTAAGTAGATGAAATCTACTGTGCATTTTCCTTTCCATTGTGGCCTTTAGAATGTGGGGTGGGGGAGAAAAGAGAATATGGGGTTGTAAAGTTTGTGTGTTATGGACCTGATTGTTAGGCTTACAGAAAGCAGATACTTTCCCCAGTATTTTAACTTAATTTACTGTATCTCCTATGGCATATCATGCAAGCTACTACCTTACATAATTTCTTAGAGAGAAAGCTTGTTTTGGCAGATGCTTAGTAAGGTGTGAAAGGTAGTAGCATGAACTCCTGAGAAGAGGATGAACGATCCCTGACAGTCACATGAGAAGAAGGAAGGTGAAACTGTATTGAATTAGCAAACATGAGCATGCGTGCTCTTCCCATGTCCTCGTTTGACCATTTCTGAGGTATGGTGAAAGTGGCAGAACTCTTCCAGTAGGTGTGCATCTCCCACAGCTGTTGGCCTGAATGCTTATTGAACAGCAGCTCTGCAACACAGAGAAATCTCAATTAGACAGGTGAAATAAATGCAGTGTGCACCGAAGAATGAGTCTGGAATACCTCAGAGGTCCTGCAGCCTAGCACAATCAGGCTGATGTGTACTGCAAATGAGACTGAAATGTACTGAAAAAGACCAAATAAGTAAAAAGTTCTTGGACTAAGAGAGGGGATAAACAGCTGGTGTTAGGATATGAATTAATGTGTTTAGATTGAAGTGAGGGTTCACATTGAGAAACACGATTAAACACTGAGGGTAGTGAGACCTTGTAGTGCTTGCCTGCAAAAACTGCAAGATCTCCATTTCTAGCAGTGTTTTGGAATAAGGAAATATTCACTGGGAGCTGTATAGATGTAAGTGAATCAGCCTTGGGGGGAGGTATGAACTAAATGTTCTCATGAAGACCCTTCCTTGCTCAATTTGCTGTAGTTCACCTTGTGTAATGTAGGTGACTGGCTGCCTGACACACATGTCCTCGAAAAGTGTACATTTCTTTGTCTCAGCGTGTCAGGTGAAGCACCAAGACAGACATCTCAGCTGCCTTGATCTTTGCTCAAAGCACTTCTAGTCAGCTGTCCTTTAGCAGAACTAACCACAGGAGGTGGGACGCTGAAGATAACTGAGAAAATTTGTATTCAAAAGTTGTTTGGAATTCCATGTTTTGAATTTTGAGTAAGAACAGTCTTGTAATTAAAAAAAAAAAAGGAGTGGAGGGGTGGAAATACAGATGAATACAAGGTGCCCAGATACAGTATGGCCATATTGGGGAGAAAAGTGTCAAATTTTGACCTACATGCTTTTTAGAATTAATATCCTTTTGTCCATCAGCCACAAAAAGCTTAGAGTTTGGTTTGATGAAATACAAAGATCTACAAATACTTAATGAAACATTTAATTTAGTCTCTTTTGTTTCACATTATCTTTTCAGTCTTACATCTGCAGCAACCAAGAATGCAAGTAATTGCAGCCAAAGCTCCTGGTAGTAAAATGTCTTGATACTGAAAATTAGTCAGATGAAGTTTTAAGGTATCCAGCACCAAAAGAGGGGCAATGTTTTCTCACTTAACCACTGTGAGAAACAGAACCATCCCATCATCTTTTCTTTAACCTGTGAAGCACAAGCAGTATTTCACTGTGATCTGAAATACACTGGTAAGATGTAAACTGTGATCATATAATGATTTAACTTCATAATATCAGTGGTCACTTACCAGGCATGGAGTCTGGTAGTAATCTGTGGACTGTTCTTTCCTAGGCAATTAGTCCTTCTAGCCCAGGCCAAAAACAAATTATGGTTGTTGGCAACTGGTTGTCTACATGAATTTACAGCACTGCACCCCCCTGCATATCTCCACTGTATCCCGGTACAGACTTCTTTGAAATTGAGAATTGTTCTGAAGTTGTTGCTTTATATTAAAAAACAAAAACAAACCAAAATTCTCTAATGGCCCCAATCCCCATCATGCCCACTTGTTAGAATTTGATTTCTTTAATATGTTCTAATGTATCTCCATTGCATATGTAAAGAATTGGGGGAAAGCTTTTTTTTTTTTGTTAATCAGGAGTGATACCTCTGTTGCGGAAACCTAGGAAAACTGGCCCTCATGGTCTAATGGACCTTATCTAGATATTGGGTTAGCCTGTACTCTGATCCTTCTTAGGATGACATGTCTAGAGGCAGCCAGGGTGGTCTTTTTCTTAGGAAGAAAAAGGCATGACTTTGACTCTCCTATGAATTTCTTTTTCCCCTCTGGAATTTAATAAACTCAGGATTTTTAGTTGATGAGACATATGGAGCTATTAAGACTTGGCATCTGAAGAGCTACGTTTTTCAGTACAGCAGAGCTTTCATTCTTTCTTTTGATAATAAAGTGCCAATAACAAAGTAATTTTATGCACATTGTTTGTGGTGCTGAGTATGTTTTCTTTTCCCACCACATTTTTTGTCTTATATTTTTACATTTTTGAGAATGTTGGAATTATGCAGCTAATTATGTTACAATATGTGAGAATAAAAGTCTATAATGAAAGTAAATATGAAATCAGAATGTGATAGCTTATTATTTCTGATTCGTAAATTTTCGCATAAAACCAACCTAAATTCAGTGTTAAGGCACCTTTACTGAGTTGCTTTATTGTACTGAGCAAAAAAGGACATTACAAAAAGAGAGATTAAATAACATTAATTTTTTAAGTATGTTTTGTGAGTCTGGCTGTATGTTTCACTAAGTTTTAGACACAGTGTTTTCCAGGATTTTACAGTATTTGGTATTTTAATCATCTAAAGAAATACCGAACTTACCTAGTGTATCAATAAGAAAGAACAAAATGAGGATTGACCCTCAAACTGAGATGCATGCAAAAGTAAGATTGCTAACATTAGTTTTAATTGCAACAGATATTTTTATTACAGTGATGCTAAGGCTTTTCCTGGGATTGCATTAATCACAGGTTTCAAAGGGCTATAACAAACCGGTTGTGTGACCTTTCTTGCTGGACACTGATACACCACGCCCCTGGATCTTGAAACAGGACAATCCATTTGTTTACTCTGGTACAGCAAAGGTGATAGTTCATGGTTCAGGGCAGACATTAAGGAAACTTGATCACAGATGCAGTGACTTGGACATGTGCTCTGTGAAAGTCTTTGTCCCAAAAGCAAATGCCCAAAACCCGTTCTGCTTCCTTAGAGCTGAGTTGTTAAATTGTTGGGATTTTTTGCTCCTGAATTTGCTGTGCTTTTATTTTGCAGTGGTTTGTAACACAAATATTAAGTGGCTTAAGTGAATGAATAACTGTCTTAAGCTTTTCTGTCTTATTGGGTATGGAAATCAAAACAAGATAGAATCAGGAAAACTGCAACTTCACTGCAGTCACATCAGCTCAGGTGCAGCTGCCCAGTGTTATAGCTAACTCAGGTGTCTCTGTTAGCAAAGTAGGAGAAATTGCATGGAATTTAGTGTCAGTGCCAGTGCACCAGTATATTTATGGGCACCACTTTTGGGGGGGTCTGTGCTGCCCTGCATGTGTGGATGGTACTGGCCACCCTCTTAAAGTCAGCTTGAACTCCTCGGTGTAGTGTTGATGAATGTGAAGCAAGGTGTCCAGCTTCCACTTATCAACATAGTTCTCAAGTGTCTCAGTGTCCTTGAGAGGGGTTAGATAATAGCAGGTAAGGGGAGTGCTGTTGTAGCAAGCCATAACAGTCCTTGTGAATGCCTGACCTGAAGCCTGGCTTCAGCCAACCGTTTTCACTGCTGGGAAACGAGAAGAATTGTAACTTCCTTGAAATGGACACATTTCCACTTACTATCCTAGTAACAAATATGTTATACAAGGCATTTAATATAAATTCCTTCCCATAGGAGAAGTTTTCATATTTATTGACTAAGTCTGTATTTACGAAAAATGACAATCTTAAACTTGCAGTTTCTGTTTCTGAAAGTTTTGGCATCAGTATGCTGCGTGTAACTGCACTTACTCATCTGGCCAGCATCCCATGCAAAGGGCAAGAAGGTTTTGCTGCTTTTTCCTAAGAGTTAGGTTTTGTTAGTGTATGCATCCTTCTAAACTGTGCTGCTACTGAAATACATTCCTTTTGAGTGTACACCCCACTACTACTCAGCCAAAGCTTGTAGTGCCATCTACTTGATACACTGACAGATCCTAAATTTAGGAGCTAAAGCAGACTCCAGTCAGGGTGAGACAGAGAAAGATTGCTGAGATTAGGATCTTGGCATGTTCGTTGCTGGTTTGCATTCTGGGATGTAAGCCTTGTATTTGATGGCTTCACATTTGCCAGGTGACATTTTTAAGAGCAGTTAACATCAGGGTGAAGAAGTGTGCCTCGTAATCCAGCCTGGGGCTTTGGGGGAATGTGACAAGACTGTGTGAAAGAGAAGCCAAGCCATATGTTGCTACTCTGACTTCTGCTCTGTGCAGCTCTCTCCTCTAACGTGGTTACTCCAGTGTGACCCCGTACAAGCAAATGAAGCAGGATTATTTTCAAATTCCCAACGCAACTTTTCCCTTTACTAAATGTAATACAATCACTTGATGTGACTCTTCATGCCAGTTGGCTCACATGAGCAAAAGTTAACTTCAGTGTGATTCATTTGAATCATCCTAATTATATGTTACTAAAAAAAAATCAAAGATGAAGCAAAAAAAAACCCCACAAGAACTTCACAAATACCTTTCTACCTTTCATTTCCCTTTCCCTTTCCCTTCCATCTGTCCCATCCCTTTCCCATGTTTTATCCATCTTAAGTCACAATAATTTCAAACATCTAATTATGGTTACAAATCTAGTGGTATTACCCCACCTGAGGATCATGAATGCTGCCAGGACACTGCAATTGGGCAGTCTCATTATGTTTCCCAAAGAGCTGGGAACAACTTGTGCTCTGCTTTTTTCACAAGCAGGTTATAACTAAGTTTTTTCAAAGGTGCTTAAAGCCTTCTGATTGGGGTAGGACTTGTGGGTGGACTATACTGGTTTAATTTGGAGCACATGAAAACTGACTGTCCAATAGGACATAAAAGTAGTATCTGTGTTAATTTTGTGTATGTTAAGTAACTGGTTATTTAAAACAGGCAATTTTTAAAATGTCAAGTTAAATAAAATTACTTCCATTTTTGAAGAGTTACGTGACTTATAAACTGTAGTTTGAAGCTCGAAGATCACGAATTGTGCTTTTCTGAGTGTGGTATTGCTGTAGTATTTGAATGTTTTTGTGATTCTTAAAAGGGAAGGAAGTACAGTATTTCTTTATTTCTTCTCCATTGATAATTTATTTGTTTACAAAAGAGAGCCTTACTCAAAGAAAGCTGAGTAAAAGTCTGACCAATGCATCAAAACAGCTGAGCTACTGTGGGACTGTAGGAACTGATAATGTAAATTTTGCCCCTTGATTTGGTAGGGATTGGTACAGCATTGCTCCTCATGTCAATACAGAAAGTCCAAGCTCAAGCTGGCTGTCATCTCCTGTTGCTGGATACACTCCTCAGACACAAGAATCTTGCATTTTCAAAAATCAGAAAAAAAGTCCACAACAAGTAGTGTCAGACTTTGATTTGGCCTGTGTAGTGCTTTAGTGTTTTTCAGACAGGTTCTCACTGGGAGACAGACAGTGGTGGTGAGAGTCAGCTATTTATGCAAGACATCAAGACAAGCAAGAACTGCTGGGGGACATCTTTCCCTTCTCTTCTAGTGTGCTGTGTCAGGAGCTGAGTGGGAGGGTCTGTGTCTCAGTGGGATTCTTACACTTTTTCTGACTGGGATGGGGACCTTCACTTGCCTAAAGGACATCTGAAGAACTTCAGAGTGGGATTTTATGTGACTGGTTCTCTTCTTCTTCTTCTTAATTTGATATTCATGTTTTTCAGACGTAGTGCTTCATTGCAAAGGGGCAGGGTGGAAGGGCATGATAAGGAATCTCTTGTACTTGCCACAGCCTGGAAATGTAGATTTGGGAAATGCTTTCTCTGCTTCAGGGACAGTAGGTGGAGCTGTTTATTACACACTTGAAACCTGCTCCTTCAAAAAAAATTTGAAACTCAGACATGTCATTGAGGAACAGTTTTCATCTTTACTGAAGGAGTGATGTATCTTAGCACACCCTAAGGTTGATCACCTTAGGGATCTGAGATGCTAGTTCTTTAAAGATCTATCCATTTAGAAAGAAGAGTAAGCTGGTGTTTTAAAAATAATGCAGCATCTTGAATGCTGTTTTATCTGTCGAGTCTTTCTTCTGCTATTAAAGCAATTTTCCGTACTGGTCAAATGGAGCAGTTCTGTCCTGCTGTGCTGCACTTGGCTCTTCCAGTTTTGTCTTCTTTTTGTAAGATTACACAGATGTTTGTGAATAAAATGCATGTATTGTTAATATGATTCATTTTATATTGGTTATGTCACAGTAGTAGAGTTGATAATTTACTTTTTTTTTTCTTTTTTGCCTTGCCATTATAAAAGATTTGTTAAACTTAGTCCTTTGGAGGACCAACATTCTTCTCCATACCTCCATTCTGCAAAAGTGGTGTAAGTTGATTTTTCCTGCACTGAACAAATAGAGATGCAGCACAAGTATCAGCAAAGCAATCGTTGAATAGTTTCATTTGCACACAGGGGCTCAGCTTGATTTACATGAGATGGAAGAGCTTAGGCTCAGAAAGGATGGGCCTGTTTGTATCTTACCCTTGCTTTTCAGTTCTTTGAATGAGGATCAGGTAGATCCAAAGAGATAATCCTGTTACTGAGGGTGGTCCAGCAGTTTTCTTTGAGAACTCACATCACTTGCAAAGGTCCCTGACTCCCCTCTTTGTTGAGCTGCCCTGCTCCCGGCTGGGCTGTTGGAGGTGTTCTGCAAGAGCTTTCTCAATCCCTTCCTGTGGTGAGATCAAAATGTTTGGCTTAAGGGAAACTGACATTGTAACTGAATTCACATCGATGCATTTATGTTGCCTGTTTGCAAGCTTAAAGAGCAAAGTTGCTGAACTAAGCCATAGAATACTTGGTAGTAATGGATACTCTTCCGTTTTCTTTTACTAATGAAAGCAAATGAAATGGTAATTGCAGTTTCTTTTGCCAATCTGTCCTTAATAATAATCTTTTATATAAATTAACTTCTTTCATATAGCTTTCTTTCCAGTGTTGGCAGGTGTGAAAATTAAAGTAAGCATATAATTTAATTTTCTGCAGCAGGTAATGTAGCAGAACATTATGGTACACAATCAAGAGCACCAGCAAAGTATTACTTGCAGTCTTTATTTTCTTGGTGTTGCACTGGACATCAGTTAGTAAGGTTTATTGGTGAAATAATCATGTTTACTGGAGAAATAATAAAAAATTAATGACAGGATGTCATTTGCAGAACCCCTAGGTTCTCTTGCTTAGTTAACTGTATACTCAGTAGAACAACAAACAGAATCCAGAGGGATCTGCTTTTACAGTATTACATAACTACTGGCTGAAGTCAGGAATCTGAAACTTAAAAAAAAAATAGCAGCAGGAGCAGCTCAGCATCTCATTTTAAACCCAAATTACCTAATGACTTCTAAAGTGAATTACTCAGTAATGAAAAAATAGCAGTGCATCATTTGTTGTTGCTATTATTCATCTTATCATCAGCTCTGGAAGACTTCAGGATGTTCCCTGAATACAGGATTGTATCTTATTCCAGTCATTTGAAAGCTCTTGCGTAGGTGATGGTGTCTTTCTGTAGCCAGTGATAGTAGATTACTCATTTCTGAAATACTTTTGGCATTTTCGTGGAATGTGATTATTTTCGTAAAAAAAAGGATTTCCTGCAGGCATATCCCCTTTGATTTTGAAAATCTGAGCAAAACATTTGGCCGCAATTTTGGGAGTTTATACTTTATGAGGAAAACAAATTGAGCTGCTTTATGGAGAAAGCTTTGGAGAATGTGGTTAGAACCAAACCAATTAAGTCATGTCTGCTGATTTTGCAGAAAAGCTGAAATGATGCTTTGGAGGTGTAAATTATCCCATTTGTATTGATTCAGATGGCAATAAGGATGCTTTTAGTATGAACTATTTTTCTGGTCATCAAAATGTTTAGGGAAAGAGAAGTAGCAGTCTATTACTAGGACTTGAAAGGAAAATGAAGTTTATTTGTGGAATGACTAGCAATTCAGATTTGATTTCTTCCTTTGGTTTTCTGTAACATGGGTGACTGAACTTGTCAGTGAATTAGTACAGCTAAAGTGCTTTTTAAAGATGGAGAAGTAATGAAAAAAACCCAAAACAAACAACAAACAGAAAAACAACAAACCTAAAACCCCAGAATTTTGTGCAGAGATATCAAGAGGAAGTTTTCTGGAGACTTTCTGAGTGAGTCTGCTCTATCCGAAAAGGAGGATGAAAAAAAGAGCACTATAGGAAGATAAAGTCAGTTAATGATGGCAAAAGAAATTTTTTGCATTGGCTTTTTTTTTTTTTTTTCTGGAAGAGTTTAGAGGAGTTTTCACATCAGTCTTTCACTGTGTGAGGGCTCCTTTAATTGGAAGTGTCAAGAGTAAGTTTTAGACAAAATCAGTTAAAGAGAAATTAGTCTCCAGAACCAGATGGCAATTGCTCACAAGTTCTACAGTAACTCAAAAATGAAATGGTTAAACTGTGGTATGAAAATTGTCTCCTAAATTGTTCTCGATACCAGGAAAATTAATGGATTTGATATGTGATGCTAGTTTCTAAAAGGGGATGCAGGAATGGGCAAGCTGCACAGCAGGAAGGCTGACTTCTATATTCAACAATGAAGTTGGTAAAGAAAACAGTCAAACTCTAACCAGGAATACTGGGGAGGACTCCACCTGATTTGGGAGGTAAAGTCACTCCTTTCAAATCAAGCAGAGCGCCTTGAAGGGTCTGACAAAAGTGAACTGTGGTGATCAAGTTGCTGTACTGCACTTGGATTTAAAAGGTGTTCGGTGAGTTCACTCAATGGAAGCTTTTGAGGAAAGGAAGCTGTTGAGCAGTAAGAGGGGATGTATTTCATGGGTTGAATACTGATTTTTAAAAATTGGGTCAGGCTGAAAAATAGAACTAAATGATCACTTTTCTTAGTATTAGATTATTACTGGATTTCCTTTAAAAACTGTGTAAGAATAAATAATGAAATTAGCAAACTTGCTGAGAAAAGTTGCACAGAGGCTTCTGATCCTTAGTGACTGGGCAGCAAAGCAGCATGTGAGACTGTTGATATGTTCAATTTTTTATACACATATCGATGCTAAAACACTGATGTTTCCATATATAATATGTTTTCTTAATTTTAAGAAAGGCAATAAACATACCTACTAACCTTACGGCCTTCTCTTGTGACTTAAATGTTTTGGTAGGGAGAACACAGTCCATCATAGGAAAAGTATCAATGATCATCTTAATGTGCACTGCTTGAAAAATTTGGGCCCAGTTTGTGATTCATGTTGTTGTTACATTTGCGAAGGTAATTTCAGCTATTTGGGAAGACTGTGAAAACATTTTTATTCTCCTTCTCTATTCGAATGTTGATAGCCATTTTTGCTTACTAAAGGTTGAAAAGATTTGTGACTGAGTCACAAACTTCAAAAATAGATGTGTAGAAAATTATTTATTTAGGCCTACACAGAGCCAGAAAATGAAGCTACTGTAGCTTAAAGTAAGTTCTAAAAATGGTTTCAATTGTAATATTTTCTCTGTAGAAGCTTAAATGTGCATGGGAAAAATATATCTTATGTTTGAGGAAGATAAAATGTTCTTAGGCATTCCTGAATAATTTGGACAAAAGAATATGTGATGAGGTAGTTCATGGTTCAGAAGATAACCTCGCCACCATTTCTAGCAAAACATTTTTATGTGGTTTGGAGTTCAGCTAATTTTCTACAGGCTACAGTGTTCCATGTATGTTTTGGTTATTCTGAACAGTATTGAAATGCCATTGTTTTGTTAACATAATGAAAAATATTTCTAGCTGTTTGTTATGTTAGACCTTAATTAATAGGATGAGGAATTATAATAGATTTGGAATCATCTTACCTTACATTTAAATTATGTTTTCAATTTTTAATGCCATTATCTCTAGCAAAAAAGAATAAATTAAGATGCATCCATTATGTATATCTTCTATAGCTCTTTTCACTTGCAGGTGTGATGGTGCCCTACAGAGAAGGTGGGTAAATGTTGTCATCTCCATTTAGCAAATGAAGCAAGAGGATTGTATTATTAAGGAATTGTGTCCAATTTCAATTAATCCATTAGTGTTCGTCTAAACATTTTAAAAAACAATAGCCATAACATTTATAGTTTATATCAAATTCCATGTGTCAGAGTTAAATTTTTGGTCTTGAACTTCTTTGCTATTTGCTCTGCCTAACTCCATAGTATTAATTGTTTCAATTTCCAGAAAACATTTGAAAAAAGAAAACTCGTATTAAAGCAAAAATAAAAAAAAGGTCATGATGTTATCAGGAGGTTAGAAATAAAGAAGTTTTATAGACTAGGAACTGCAACTAAATTAAGGAGTAGGAACAAACTGTGAATTTTCAGCTTTGGTTAAAGGCATGTGAGGCTTCATATTAAAGGGCTTTTGTTCATTAACTTACTAAACAATGATTTAGAAATGAATGACAAAGTCTTCTAAAGCAACAGAAGGATTTCAATTAGGTGAACTCAAACGTGTTTCCAAGGACGTAGGTAATGGTTTATTTCATGCTCTGACTGGATTGGGATTTTTGCTTTTGTTTTCAATTCCCCCCCCGCTTTTTTTTCCCCCTTTTGACAAATGCTGGGCAATGCCACCTGGATAGAGGAGCCTAGCCATGTGTACTGAGTTCGAAAATTTATGGGAAATAGATAGGAAGATGCCTCATCAAAAACTGTACCTCTGTAAGGTATGCACTGGAGGATGTAAAAATTATGATGAATGTAGTGCTGATGCTCTTGTAATTCCACTGGCAATCTGAAGGTGCCTTCTTGCGTAAAATAGTCATTGCTTCTGATCACAGTAGAAGCTGATAGATAATAATGAGAGCTTTCATTAGCGGCTTTCTTGTTAAAAGAAACATGAGAGTTTGCCTTACAGGGGGACAAGAAAGGATACAATTAAAGTACAGGAGATACTACATGGTATAGAATTAAGTGTTCTTGTAGTTCCTTTTACTAACACATGTACCATCATCAACTTCATACTACATAAATCCAATTATTTTTGCATGGTTAGGCCAGGGAATTAATTTTTCAAATAATACTGAGGTTCAGTTTTAACAGGATTTTTGAACAAGCAGATGAGCAATGAAAATTCATATTGCAAATCCTCAATACAGTAGCAACTTTTGCTCTTTGAAGATTAAGACTATTTCTACAGACAGGAGCAGGAAGGGAAGATAAAAAATCCCAAACTTTCTTTGTTCCAAAAACTCCTGCCATCCCAAGTGTTACATAGACCGTAGTCCATAACGGAATTTACTTCCCGAGCCTGAAGTCAGTCACTGCAAAACTGTCACTAAACTGAAATATGGAGGGGAGGGAAAAAGCAGGAATACAAAGATTAGACAGGGGAGGTACCCTGATCAAAGGGAGGGATGTATGTGTAAGCTTCAATGTCTGTTACAGACAGCCCAGGACACAGCCTTGACAAACTATCGTAATGGTGATTGCAGGTTTTGATTATGTGCATTTCAAAAGGAAAAAAAAGGGTGAAATTTAATTCTGAGATTGAGTTTTTAAGTGAAGGCTGAGTGAAGAAGCTGTTGAGATAAATTGCTAGCTGTTGTTTAAACAACTCATTTAAAATACGTTTTCAATATTCAATTTTAAGAAGTTATAAAGTCTCCCAAGCTTGATGTGTGTGAAAAATCCAAATTCTGAGAGCAGAAGGGAGAAAATGATAATGCTACTGAATAACAGCAGCAAGAGCACAGTGTACAGCAAGTATTCTATATGTCACATGCTTTAGACAAATGGGTTTGGGCTGGTATGGAAAAAGCATGGTTTATGCAGGAGCATAATGATTATATATATATATATCTACACAATAAATTTCTGTGCTAGGGTACCTGATATCTTTGTAATCTGCCAATGAATTCTTTGGTCTCTGGCAGACAATTAACAATACCAGGTGCTCTAGAGTCAATATAAAGGAATGCACTCAGTGCTCTAATACTCAGAAGACTGAATGAAACCTTTAAGAGAGGCAGATCATTTTTAATTAACTCAGGTTGAGAATTTTGCTGGAAGATATCACCAGAATCTAAAAAGAAGATTAAATTAACAATATTGGAAAATCTGAAGCTATTTTTTTTCTAAAAAAAAACCCCAGGAGATAGATTTTTTGCTTCTACTTAAGCAAAATGTGGCATAATCAGGTTTAAAATTCATATTGGTGGAAAAAGTAATAGAGATAGAATGTGTTTAGCAGTATTTGAGTAAATAAGCATTTTGCTTATGAATGGTGAAATTTCCAGAGGGCAGTACAGTAGTGACACCTTCATAGTTCCTTTTCTTTTGGCAACATTTGGAAATGTGAAATGCAGTGGGAATTGTTACTGCACAGTTAGGCCTAGTGTTAGATGAGGTAAATGTTGCTGGCCACGCATCTCCAAAGCGACATTGATGCTCCCAGAAATGCATCAGTTGCCATGACTTCCGTTCTGGATGTGCCAGCACAAAGCCTCTCATGAGAACAGGTGTGTGTGTGTGTAGTTATACTTGTAAGTATTATGGGATGGATTGCTGCATTAGCAGAAAAGGTAGAAAAGCAGGAGGAGCAGAGGTGAAGTTGTTCCTCTGTGCAGCGTTACAGCATATGTACTGTTAGCTGGTGACCTGCAAACACACAGGCTGTTGAAGGGAAGAAGTAAAAGAAACCACAGAATAAATGTTAAGAATAAATTTTTGGGAAGACAATCCTAAGTAAAACGTTGAATCCTAAACAGTGTATTTTAATATGAGCACGTGTCCAAGCTGGAGAAAGACATCCCCCTGTGTGGAAGAGGAATATTTTCACTGACTTGAAGGGAACTTGAATAGCTTGAGTTACTGAATTATATAGTTGCCCTTATGGATCCACTTTCAATGCTTGATAAAATAGTACATATCAGGATAATTGACACTGGGATGCCAGGGATGTCTTAGAAATACCAAGACTGCTAATTAAAATCAATACCATTGCTCTTACAATTTTTTTTCCTTCCAAGTAGCAGATCCTGTTATGCTTGTTGTATCTGATGTAGTGTGTAATATTAAGATACTGAAGTAGGTGAATTTTGTGTCACTCATATTAGGTCACATACATTCATACCAAAGTGTTGTAGGTTGTGTTAAATGACTTTTATTTTGCTCTTATTTTATTGAAGGCCAAAGCCCCTGTCAATTTCAGATGTGAGAGTTAGGGTTCTAATTAAATTTAGATGTCATGGTTTTATTTTTATTAGGTTGTTTTGGTTTGGGGCTTTTTTCAGTAATGTTAACCAGGAAGTCAAAATTACTCACTTGTGCTTTCTCGAATTAGCATTAGACCTCCTTAAATGAAATACTTGCATGCTCTCAAAGAGTTTGGTTGGGATTTTGGTTGTTGTAATTACACAATTTGTGTAATAAACTCAAATGTAACAGGCATATAATACATATTTTAAAATGTTTCTCCAGTATATGTAGCTTACTTTTTTCTTCCTGCATCTCTGTTTCTTTGATATTTTACAAACTTGCCTTTATATTCTCCTGATTAAATAATAAATCTGGGAATTTCTACCCTCTTGTAAACAAATATTTTTTTTAAGGGCTTTGAAGAAGTTGGAGTCATTGAAGGTTTTTGAGAAGATTGTTGGAGAAACTTCTCAGCTACACAGAGTAGAGGCAATTTATGTAGTTTACTTCAGCACAGCATTTTATTTTACTTGGATATTTGTAGTATAACTTTAGGATAGAAAAAAATGTGCAAATATTCTGGTACAGTGTGTTGAATATAATCCATTTGAATGGAGTTTGACAAGAGCTGATATTGTACTAATTAGCAATAGATGGGAAAAACTCTACAGTGTTTTCATATCTTTAAATTTTGAGATATGCAAAGAGAGAAGAAGAGAGGAAGAAATTTAAGGGACTTGATTTTCAAGAAAAGCTAAGCCTTCCCTGGAAAACAAGCTCCAGTAAAACACCTGTCATTCTACATCGCATAACTGAGGAACCAAAAATCTGATCTTTAACATCCTACCTGAGATATCTGCAGTACATGAATGGTATGATCTAATATTCACATATATCTGTACAGACAGGCTGAAAACATTCAGAATGCAATTTTTAAAAATATGTCCTGAATGCAGAGTGCAAATGACCAAATCTAATAATGACATTGAGTCTTTTTATTACTTTGCATTGCTTGGTTCATGCTCTGGGGTTTAGCTGGGCACTGTGCAGCCAAAAATCTCTGAAACTGCTGCTAGCTTTTATAGCATCTCTATAATTGTTTATTTATTGAGTGTTATTTGAGCTTAGTCTGTTCATTTCCTAGCTATTGATGTTGATCTGTCCCATGTGAGACCTTAACTGGTATTTTTGCCAAGTAAGAGAGTCAGTTTTTTAACTGTGCTGGGGAGCTTAAATGTATTTGTAGAGTGGTTTAAGTACTTCTTGGGCACAGATTGTGGTGGCACTCTTCAGAACTGAACTGAGCTGCAGTCAAGGGAATCTTTGTAACCTCAGTGTTTCTTGCAAGGAGGAGGTATTTCAGATGCTACACCTTTCTCCATAATTGATTATGTGTGTTAGAGCCTGGGCATACTTTGCCTGTATAGCAGAAAGAGAAATGCTTTGCTTTAATTCCTTGCTGATTTCAAATGATGTTTTTATAAATCAGCTGCTCTTCTCAAGTCTGCTTCTGGTTTTTGAAGTAAGGCTTTGCTTTGATTTATAAACTATTGATTGTACTCAGAGCTTTGTTTTATCTGCTTTTGTAGTTACACAGATATAACCAGCATACTAAATTCCTCTAAAGCTTTTCTTCTTTTCTTTTTTTCTCCTCAAGGGGAGAGTTCTTGATTGTAAGTATTGTTGCATTCCAATTTGCGTTTCAGAGCTCTCAAAAATGTTTTGTATAATTAGTCTTTTGCTTTAGGAATGAATTTGTGCAACTGTTTTTCTCAGTAAAAAAAAGCACCTGTCAATCAAAATTTTTAGAAATTTTTTTGTGTTTGTAGGTCTGTAAGTTCTAAAATACTGCCTTTTTTATTTCTGATTTACACATGCTGCCACAGTAACTGCAGTTTGCACGCTTAGCCTTCAATGGTGGTTTGAAGCCACATTGAAATGTTTTAGAAGCAAAGTACAGAACTGTGTGAAAAAATATATAGCCTTGTATGTGAAGAAAATCATCATCTTCCTCTCTCAGTATTTGCTTGTATTTTCCTACTCTTGACTGAATATAAGTGGCTGCTAGACTGCCAACAACTAATTCTTGATTACTTGCTTCTTCCACCCCTGCTTGTGGGGAGACCTACTTGCCTTTTGGTTCTTGTGGTCTTGAGGTTCATAGGGGGTCCTCTTTGACCCTCTATGACATATTTTCTGAATTTAACTTGCACCTTTTCCAGGATGTTTGTACTTTAGACAGAAAATACATTAAAGTGTAAAAGCTGTAAAAAGTGTGGCATAGGATGGAAGTGAGCAAACAAACAGAAAATGAATGGTGATTGCTTTGCTCTCTGTGGAAGGAAAAGGAATGAGAAAGCACCTCCATGGTTAGGAAACATTTCTAGAAAACATAATTATGCCTTTTCTGAGCAGTAAAATCTTGGTTAAATAGGAATTTTAGAACTGTTTTGAAGGAGATTTCCACTTGCATTTCTCTTACCCTTTACGCATCCAGTTGGTCACTCCTTAGTCTTTTCACATATTTGCAACTAAATTATCAAACTAAACTGAGAACTTAATTTCATAAAAAGAAATATTTATTTTGTCAACACTAGAATTTTTAATTGTTGATTGTATAATTTTAAATTATATTGTAATGGTTCCCACTGGAGGATCTTCTTCCACTTGCAATTTAATTAAATGCATTTTGATATTTGTTATAAATCAACCAATATTTCACTTACAGAGATAGTCTTTTGTGTTGACTTAATCATGCAAGTTTTGAAGTCCTGAATTTATGGACATGCCAAGACTTCTGTATTCTAGTTATTTTGAAAGATTAGTGTTTCATAGTCACTCTTCTTTTTTTCCTTAAGAATAAATGCTGGATTTTGAGAACAAATTGTTACATTAAAAGCAGTAATTCTCCTTTGATGTATTTAATTTTAAATCACGGTCACACATCAGAAGCAGATTTGGGCTGTAATTCAGGTGATGGTGCATCAGTGCAGAAGAGGGCTTTAGGAGGGGACTATGTGCTGGCAGTTGTCTGCCCACAGACTGTCACTCCAGCTGCTCAGTCCAGAAGGTAAATACAAGCTACATGTACCTATAAGGAAAGCAGCTTGGTAGAGCTTTGGTTTCATTTGAAAGCATGGTAAGGGAAGGAGGAATTAATTGAAGCACTGACATCTGCTATGTAGCAGAAAAGTCTGAGAAAATGTGTTTGTGTTTTCCTGAGAGAATCCCTAGATTACTCTGTACCCATTTTCTGCTGCTGAATAAAAACTGGCAGTCTGACCATCCTGTGGTAGTATTTCAGGCCACAGCTACAAAGGTGTAGCTTTTGTCCCCTTGTTCCATTACCCTATCTGTTTTCTTGGACCACAGCATTGATGAAATTCTAGAGTGACATCACTGTGAGCCAATGCAGTGCTATGGAAAATTAAATCAGTTATGTTCAAAGGTATTTCAAACTAACTGGTGCAAATTAGGGTCCTATTGGGAATACTTTATAAAGATAAATTTTAAGTATGCCAATCCAGAATATGTCTTGAAATGAAGTGGGTGTATGATACATTGAACTTCTAATGTTACTTCAAGGGAAATTTTCAAAAGCCCATGCACAAGTCTTCTGGCCCAGTGATTTCTTCTAAAAGAAAAAGAATTCCTAATCAGAAGCTACAGTTTTGGAGCAAGCCATCTCCTCCTCCTCACTTATTACAGCATGGTTTGCTGGCTGGTTTTGGTGTGCACAAGCTAGATTACTTCTGGAAGTAACTAAGTCAGTGTTTCTAAGCCAATGAATCACACAGTCAGACAGGTTCAGACTGTGTGCAGTGCAGGAATGTTTGGTCCAGGGAATTATGTCTTCCCTGAAGCAAAGCTGCAGATCTACATGCTGTGTAGGTGTAGTCCTTCAGCATTGTCTAGTTCAGGCTACTGGTCTGCTCTTGGTGCAAGCAGATCTCACAAATTCAGACACAGCCAGAGGGTCTGCACCAAGTACACAAACAAAGTCTGAGGTCTGACTGTGCCATAAACTCCTCACATGGGAGATGTCTTCCATCTGCTGCTTTTGAAGAGAGAAAATGCTCAAGGGAGAGAAGAGGTGCATCAGATACCTGAGTGGTACTATCCACAGAAGAACTGAATAGTGGTATTTAGAACGCTTTTATTACAAAAAATGAGAACAAAATGACATTTTTAAAATTCGAAACACATTCTTTTAAAAATGGTGAAGAATCATTCTGTCTTTTCCAAATGTGCACCATCTAATCATCTTTCTGAATTCTAATTGTGAATTAGGTGAATTTCCATTTTCAAAAAGCTTTTGTGTTATTTCAGTTGCTTTGCCATTTACTGAAAACGTCCCACCAAGATATGTTTGCTGTACCTCAGATTGATAGGAGCTAATTGGGAAGATCAGACAGCACAAACAGGCCGAGAAGAGGAATGAAAATGGCAGCTTTACGAAGTTGCCCTTCATCCATTTCCCCCTGGGACAGTTCACTGACCTTAGCTTTCTATGTCTGGGGTGAGGCACACTATCAAGGGCTAAGGAAGATTTACTGGGATTCATTGAGCTGTAGGAGCATCTGCACAAGAGGACTTGAATTTATCTCTAGTTCCTTAATAAGCTATTTGTCTGGTAACCTTCCTTTCCTCTTCCCTAGCTAAATTGTCTTGTCAAGGACAATCCATACTACTTCGTTTCCATGGGGATGGGGTGTGGAGAGTACTAGGTGGGTGAGAATCCTTGTCTTCACTTGCAAGGGATATTGAATAATGCAGTGTAGCTGTAAGTGTATGCATGCTCACACACAGATGCAGAATAAAACTTAATAGTGGCACTTCTAGTCACAGCTACAGAATAAAGATGATTATTTTCTAAATAAATTCTGAATTAGGAGGTTTTGTTTGTTTTTGTAGTTGCTTACTGATTTCCTTTCAGTCTATTAGTGTATATTCTTTTCTATGTTAAAATACCAGCATGTTATTAAATTTGCAGAAACATTCCCATAATGAAAAGCTTCTGGATTAAGTTAAGAACATCAACTGTAAGATAGCCAAAGTGTTATAAAAATGTAAACTGAAGATTGTGTCTTTGTTAAATACAGGTGTTACTACAGAAATAGTATGTGCCAATATTTTTTTAAAGGACTACCCAAAATACATGTGTTTGAATGAGGAGGTGGAGGTGCTGTCTGTACTTCTTGGACCTTTGCAGACATTTGTCTGGTTTGTAAGAAACAATATGATACTGCATTCAGAAGGTATTAATATTGTTGCTATGAAACACATCAGGGTAACACATCATGTTAAATATAAAATGCATACTGTGAAAATAGATTCTTTTGTCTGCCAGAATACTTTCCTTGTGTAACAGTACAGGTGTGTGGTAGTTTTAAGCTTCTAAGTCTTTGTCTTTAAAACAAACAAACAAAACCTACATGGAAATTGCAAATAATTTCTATAGTTAAGAAAATAATTGTTTATGTGCTTAAATCTGCAAAAATATCAAGCTGCTATTTTTGACACATGCTGACTGTTTGGAATTGCAGGGCTTGCAGTCTTAAAGCTGCTTGAATTGCAGTCTGTGTGGAATATCAAAGAACAGGATTAAATTATGTGTTAGGAGCATGGGCAGTATGAAGAGGAGCTGGACTAGGGAAGTGGACTTTAGGAGCTATATACAGGCAGACTTATTGAAGGTACAGTGTTGAGTGCTACAGTTGCAAGGAATTCACTCTGAGACCAAGTTAATGGGAACATTGTGGTGTGATCCTAGGATTTCACAAGAATCTCACCTGAAACAAGCCCATGGGTGGCCTAGAGCATTTGTTACTGTCTTCTGCTCTTTCTTGTGCCACATTAGGGCTCCAGTGGTTGTTGCAGAAAGTGGTAAAATACTCAGTGGAAGTTGGTGTGGGAGGATATGTGCTGATTTGTCTTGTATTGCATTTCCCATGGAGGATTGTGGAGGACAGGGCTTTCCCAATGTTCCCATCCCAGCTGGGTTCTGGAGTGGCAGTGGTTGGGATGGGCAAAGCCAGTTTCATTGGGCAGAAGGCCCTTGAGTATGCAGCATCACTCATCCTGTCTGTACACAAACCAGGATGAATGTCTTTGGGCTGTTCTTTCTAACACACAGTCGTCTGGCACTGACTTGTCAGGCTGTGAGATCCAGTTCCTCAGCGAGCTCTACTGTTTGCTCTGCTGCCTGCTCTTGTTTATTCTGCTGTGTGATCTGTGGGGAAGGGTCAAGTAACAACAGCGAGTCTAGAACAAATCTTTCTAGGCCTGCATTGCTAGAAGTCCAGCCAGGAAGAGGGAAGAATGACTCACAGGGAATACTTCAGGGATTTTCAGAGCCAGTGTCTCAGTTACTCTCCTGCTGTACACTAGCTAGGCTATGAATTGGACTTTATGAGGTCAAGCCAGATAGCACTGTGAAAGGAGCACTGAGAGAACTGTTTAATGCAGGAGGACTGTTTCTATTATTAAAGGGAGTTTTTCAAGTTAATATGGGCATAAAATTGAATTCTGAAGAAAGGCAGACTCACAGATGCCACTAGTGATGCAAAGAATGTATTCCATGTAACTATGATGGAAGAGTATGTACATTTAAAAATATTTTCACTAAATATTTTTGAGTTTTCTGAATTAAAAAATGCTTTATTCTAAAGAATGGTTGTCTGTATTTAACGTTCTCTAGGAATGAACCTGTACTGAAAATCAGGACCTGATAGGAAAAAGGTCTCCAGGGAAAGGTACCAGATGGGCAGTGAGAAATACACTTCAGGGAGAGCAAAATGACACTTATCGAGAGGAAATGAGATAAAGGGAAATGTAGCAAATGTTTGTGTAACTAAAAATCATTATCAAATGTGGGAAAGGAAAAAAACAGGAAAGCCATTTAAGAAAGGTGGTAAAGCTAATGACGTTTTGCTAGGTTGGTAAGAAGTTCAATAGGGTAGTACAACATAAAGTATTACATTTTTGTAATCTAAGAGGAAAGTGCCCCAAAATGCTATTGTAAATAATAATTTAAGCTCACTATTTTGTAGTCACATTGTAGGGCTATGGCATATACTGGTGAAATTATAAAAAAATCACTCAGATTGTAGTGCTTAGTGGTTCAATATGTACATAGTACGGAAAAAAGGGGAAAACTCTCCAGCTTAGCATCACTTGCAGTTGATGTCTAGTGTGGATACACACCTTTTGATCATTCTGAGTCAAACCTAGGATTTAACCAGAAGGTCCTGTAGGATTTAACCTGCAGCAAAACTGCTTGTCCCTGATACTGACACATTATTTCACCTCAGACTACCCTACCTTAATGCAGACTGAGCTGTAACTGAGACAGGAGAGCAGGTGAGAAAGAAGAGTTAGGGGGGGAAAGTGTGTCAAAACCCAGCTTTATTTTCATACGTGCCATGTGGCAGTAAAAGAATGGGAGGGCAAAGGAGTCCGTACTCATGGCACTGTCTTGAGAAAGATCATTTCAGCTTTCATGTGGAGATTTCCAATGTCCCCAGAGCTCCCCAGAATATCTCCCCTAGAATTCACAACCTGCTTCACCCTTGCTGCTCCACTTGCCCACAGAAGATTTCAAAGCCTATCAGTTAAGTGTGGTGTAAGTCTGTGCTCCTGTGATACCCAACATGACAAAAGAAAGTGGGGTTAAATGGAATGTCCCTTGACAATTTATGGGTTTATGAAGTGAGAAGGAATTTAAAAGAAAACCAGTATAGTATTTATTTAATTCATCTACACTCTGACATATCAGTCAGTTCCAGCTGATGATAGACTGACTGACAGAGCTTGTGCTGGCAAAAGAAAAGGAAACTTCCCCTAATAGCCATTAGCACGGTGTCTATAAAGTAATACAGCAGCAGTCACTCATTTTGTGAAACAGCTTTGCCTTGGCATGAAATTGTTAACGGATTAGGATAGAACCTGGTATGACAAACTAGGCACTGGTCTGGGGCAAGTGCATGACAATTTGTCGTGGTGCTGACTGGCTTTCTCTTTAGCAAACGCAGTGCCTGATCTGTGTTTTTTTGACAAGAGTAAGTGTTGAGTATGTTGGCATTTTTCTGATTCTGTCAGCAGTTTAATTGGTTCAACTGTGATTAGCACAAAACTCCCACGGGTTAGTCTTCACAACATTTATTTTATGGTATTTAGTAAGAAATATGAAGGTGTCAATGCAATTTTTTTCCCAGTGTAAGAAATGTTTGCTAATCTTAAAAAAGGAAAAACCCATCAAACAGTGTTTCCACTGTGATGGATTTCTTTATTTTCAGAAAGAGATTGTCCGTAGATCAGAGCGCAGCATATATGCAGCAGCATCACTGTTTGCTCCTACTTTTGAAGAGAGAAGGAAAGAAAAATATAAAAAGTGAGATTTGATAGGAATACACCTTAATATTATAGAAATTTAGTTTTATAAAAATTAAAAGCTGAAGAGGGAAAAAACTCAAGAGATGCTGGTAAGATTTTAAGTAAAAGAACACAACCACAGTTAGAGTAATTGGACTGTGAAATATTAATCTTCCTGATTTTTATGCAAGTGACTTACTCATAACTATTTATGAGTTTCTTAGCACTCAGCTCCCCCTATCTCCCCCCGAAGACTTTGTGTTTTGCTTTTTTGCTTTAGGGTGTTGTTACTTCCATCATACATCCCCCTTTCCCCCCATTTATGGTACTCTCCCTGCTGTCTAATCCTCCTGAAAAATGTCAGCTACTGCTGCTGGACTGATATCCCTCTGAACAGATTAAAGTGATGCGTGTTCCTCCAAGGCTCCCCAAATGCATGTGGTGTGTTTGCATGTGTGCTAAGCATGGCTTTTTGGTAGTGCCAGCAGTGTGTAGAGCACTATTTCATGTGCTAAGTTTTAAATATAGCACAGGGCACAATTATGATAGTGTTGATAAGAACTTAAGAAAAAAGGCTTTGATTACAAGATAATGAATTAACTTGGCATTTGCTATAGTGGTATCCTATTCTCCACTTTTTCAGAGAGCAATTAGTTTCACTAGAGGAAATTTAGCAAAGACATAAAATAAACAAAAGGGGTGATAGTGTAGTACTGTCTGGAAGTTGTGTTAGATGCCTGTCTTGATGGAGAAGAATCAACTACTTTAGAAGAAGAGGCAGCAAAAAGAAATTAGCACTACACTTTAGAGAGTAAACAGTGATGGAGGCATATGCTTGCTGGGAGAATTTGGTTCTTACAATGTACTGCAGGTGGACAATATGTATGACCCTGTCAGCATAGAGCTTCACCCTGTGTTTGCACCACACCACAGTTTGAGACACAAGAAACGTGGAAGGGGTAAAACACTGAGCAGCTCTCCTTGGCAATTCTGGCTTATTCTCTTAGATCCCTGCCCAGGAGTCAGGCTTATAAAACTTCCAGTGGGTATTTTTCCTAAATTTAGCAGCATTTTACTAACTTGGTTGGTCCATTTCTGAAGCTTTGGGAGACTGGGTGAAGAAGAGAGGGAGTAAGGGCTGAGGTGGGAACTACTTGTAGTTATCACAATCCAGGACCTTGAACATCAAATTGAAAACATGTGAACAGGACAGAAATTTCAGTCACATTCAGCCTGTGACTCCTTCTCATTGTACTAGTAATCAAGGAGTAAGATTGTAAGTAAGTCATTTTCTCCACAGATAGACCAATCTTTACCCCAGTTCTGGCATCTGGTGGACATCTGGCAGGTTTAAGGAGAGTAGAGATGGGAACACTGTGTATGCTTTAGCCACTTAATATGAAAAGCCCTTTGTCCTGCAGCATCATAGCTTAGAGGGTATTGGTAAAACCTGTATTTTAGGTGATCTTTGTAGCCCAAGGAAACTCCTAGCCCAATATACCAAATTTGGATTTTCTGTGGGAGTGGAAAAACATGAGGTGCAGTGGTAAAAGTGGTCTCTCTGAAAGGCTGGAAATGGGGACATCAGAACTTGTTCATCTGCTCCCCAGAATATGCAGAAATACAGATTTTTTGCTAAGCAAAAGGCCTCAATAGTTTGTTATGGATAGATGAGTATTAAGGATGCCTGAACAGAAAAGTGCCTGAAGGCATTCTCTTCTGTGGAGGGAAACAAGTTTTAGCAGTTGTCAGACTAAGATTGAAACCAGTTTTAAGAGAAATTAGTGATCTTCATGCAATGCTCTTAATCAACTCTGGGAAGTGAGATAGTGCAAACAAGTGCAGAGAAAAGAGACAACCAGTTACCCAGCTGAGCAGAGCACTGTTCTCCTAAGAAAAGCACTTTGCAGTGTATGCTGTGTGTTCATTAGTCTTTGAAGTAAAAAAGGCTCTAAGGTCAATGGATAAAATGTGGCTTATTCTATGAAATAGGTGTAATTTGAATTAAGAGTAGGAAACAGAAGAAACAGAAACCGTCATCTGTAGTACCGAAGGAGAAAGTTTCTACCTGTCTTTGATAACTTGTAAAAGCACTGCTCCTCTGTTCATCAGGAGGGAGAGGGATGAATCTAGGAACATTGTCCTTCCATTTTCCTCTTTGCCTGTGCAGGCAACTAGGATAGATTTAGCCTCTACTCTACTGAGGAAGATAAAAGGTGTTTAAACAGAGGAAAAATTGTATTTATCCATCACTTAAGAAAGCAACAGAGCAAATGGGAACCAGTCCAGCTGGACTTTGCCTTTAAACTGCCAGGTTTAAACTCCTGAAATGGAGACTGGTGTGAGACGAGTAAGATGGTACAGCCCAATAACTGGTCTCAGAGAATCCCTTAAAGAAGAGCAGAGAGCTGGGTTTTGGGGAGCCTGACAGACAGACTTGCTTATACAGACTCTGTCTTGGAGCTCAAGCCACCTATCAGGTTTTCACCAGGAACTGTTCTCTTTGTTATATGAAAAACGAGGGATTTTTTTAGCTTTGTGTTGTAATACAATTGCCTGTTTTATGGACTCCTTTCCATTGCTGCACCCAGAGGTTTAGAGTTCAATCACCCTAAACTTACACATCTATGTGTGTAATGAGTTTTTTAACCTGTTTCTTAAACTCATCATAGGCTTCTTTCCAGTTGTTGTTTTTTTTTAAACTTCACAGTATCGTCTTATTCTGGCAAGTTGTCAATGTGTATATTACTGTTGACTTGGCAGTTTGAGGTTAAAGCTCCACCTGGCCCACCCCTTGAGTATTTAATCACAGTAATGCCTCTTGGTGGGAAGCATACAAAAGACCAAAAAAAGGTAACTTTTAGAAATGCTTTTCTTAAAAAAGTTTGTAAGTATGTGTTCAGGAGGTGTAATATATCAATTGTTTTAAAGAAATTTATTAGAGGAGAAGGCATTGTTCAGGCAAACATTGAAGAATTATGTTTAAACCTCCAGACACTAAGAAGAAATAAATCATACCAATGGAAGCTATTTAGTTTATGTTTTAAAAAGTCACAAAAACATAGTGGGTGGTGAGGGGAAGATGTCTATTCACCCTCAGAATATAATAGAAAAACCTACATCCAAAACAGTGTGATGGAAAGTGTTCCTAATCTGTTTGTGGGAATTACATGCCAGGAGTCTATCACCTAAAACATTGACTGAAATTAATTACATTTTTTTTAATCCAAACTGTGTAAATTCATTGATAAAAGTTTCTAGAAAAGTCTAATATGCATCTGCATATTTTTGAACTCATTTGGAACTTGGAACTCATAAAATGCTCTTTGTCAGAATTGGTTTTGGCGATAGACATGTTGGATATCTATTGAGTATTTTTTGCTTCTTTTGTACTTGTAAGCAATTGGTGAAATGCAACCACTCGAGGAAGAAAATGAAACCCAATCTGAGATACATTCACACAGCAGGAGTTCTCTTCTCCACAGGTGCTTATTACTATGTTACACATAACCATAATAGCTGGGCCCCATCAGTTGTGACTTCTGAATAAATTCTGTCATTTGTCGTTCCCACTGTTCTGTGCTTACCCCAACAGGCACGTTTTCTGTGCAGCTGTATTTTGTTGCCTGTTTTATTTGCACACATACTCTATGTATACATCTCTGAATACATTACGTTCTCTCCTTGAGGAAGTAAGCACACCAGAGTGCACATTCAGAGAGGGAGAGGCATTCTCCTCCTGTTCTCTGTCCCATCCCCCTCAGCTGTGTTTTGTTGGGGGAAACAGTGTTGCATGGGGAGGAAAGGGCAATGTTTGCAATGATCAGGTGGTTTGACCTTCTTCTTAGAAATAGCTCCTGTACTGGTGGCTGTCATCCTTTAGGAAGCAAGTTTCACTTAATGAGATCATCAGTTGTTGTTGGCTGCTGCCCTTTCCTTAGGACATTCTTACAATCTTCTTGCACCATGTGATTTGAACATCTTGAAAGTAAAGCCTGAGATTTTCAAATTTGGGATGCCTTGAGGTTCAGTTTGTACCTCCTGAATTTCAGTGCAACAAACTTTCTCAGTGTATTAACATTGACGCCCTCATTATCATCCCACTCAGGGTGATCATCCAGCTGGAGTTATGACCGTTTTCTCAGTATTGCTGAGAGTAAATCAGTGCCCACTTTTCACTTCCGCTGATTTTCCTCAAACTGGGCAGGTTGAATTGCCCACCAGAGTTATACAGCACTTCACTTTCATATGAAACCCATATTTTGCTTCCAAGGAAAGACTGTGGAGAGGAGCCTTTTTTGGCTTCAAATGACAAGTCCAGTTGACAGTCCCTTTTGCCATTTGACTCCTTATAGAATAGCCTTTGGCAGGCAGCGCGCGAGAACCTTAATTTGTTACAGCTGTCAGAGAGATGTGCATTGCTTTCTTTTCTGTTCTGCCTGCTTTCCTGTGGAAATTAGTTTTTTTCTGTCATGCTCTCTCTCTCTGACAGGCTGTCCAACCCTATCCTATTTACTTTTTTAATCCATTGGCCAATTTTAGTCCTATTTAGCACTGAGGCAGATGCCTTAATGATATTGAGTTCTACCACTGTAATAAATACTGGCAGCCAGATAGAGGATAGAGATGTAATTAATGCCTGTTCTGATGAAAAGATTTCAGTGTGTGCTCAGCTTTTTCTAGGTATCAGGATTTATTAGCTCTGTTGTGAACAAAACTGCCTGGTTTTATATTGTAAGCATTATTGTAGTGCTTTAATTGGTGGCTTTGCCTCTGTGGTTTATCTTGCTATCATGCATCAGAGCCCTAATGATGGTTCAAAATGCCACTGAGCATGACAATGTTGAGTGTGTGGGCTGATACTACCAAGCATCAGCGTTACTAATTCTGGGAGATAACAGAACTCCATAAGGACAAAAATCTCCTCTTTAATCACTCCCCCTGACCCTGACTCCTTAGCTGTTCTTGTTTTATGGGAAGGCCAGCACCTGCTGCCTGGGGTCTCCATCCTGAAGCAAAAATTGCAGCATCTTGGGCTGCCAAACACTTCTCCATGCCAGAAATCCTCCTTGAATCATACAGTCCTCACCTTCACCAGCTTTTGTGCTGGGGCCTGGGGTTCCTGCCTGACCTTCTGTGCAGAAACAGTGCTGTATCTCGCCCCATTGCTGCAGAGCAGCATGCCTGCTGTGGGTGGAGGAACAACGTGGAGACAGTTCACTTCCTCTCTAGTTCCACTAGAAAGATTCTCCATGTAGTACCATGGTAGGAGGGAATAATGGAGATTAAGACAAACTAGTCTAGCCGTCCCATTGAATCTCTGGGATAGTTCTATCTGTTTACCCGAGGAAGCCAGCTTGACTTGCATAATTCAGACATTTCCTCTCTTACATGATAATCTCTTACCTTTTGCATCTTTCACATTCTGTAAAAATGTGTCAGAACAAGCATGTTTTGCCATCTGGACAGAAAAAAATCATAAAGATTATTTACGTGAAAGTGCGAAGAGTATCTGTTTGAGAACCTAGTCTAATTTAGTCAAAGCCTTGTACAGGGTGTGAGCAGCAGAAACACACATTGTTTTCAAATTTTAAATTTATTAAAAGGTATATGTTGGTAATATGCTTAGATGTGTTGTATGTGCAAGTTCAGAAATTATATGATTTAGATCACTGCTTTAGTTGTCTTCTAGATTTGAGGTTTAGAATTGACCTGTCAGATTTTCATAAAACAGGCTAGTTTTATTTTGAGTTATGAATCCAAGGCAGAAGTGGCAAATAAGGTGATATATAGCCCAGTTATGTGATTCTTTTTCAAATTCCAGGCTTGGCTCACAATGATGTTCATAGATGATCTTGGTTGAGTTAATGAATAAGTATGCAATAAGTGTATTCTTTTATTCCTGTAGCAAGATTTTTAAACATTAATTCAAGAGTAAGTCAGCATGTCATGAATAAATATTCTTGCAGCTTAGTCTGCTTTGTGATACATCTAAATTTTATTTAGACTTTTGTGTTACTCTAGTCTTATAAGTGGTTTTTATCAGTAATTGGGAATAGTAAGCTACTCACCACTAATTCTGAGAAATAGAGAGAATGAATGTAAGTATGTGCACACTGTGTTAAAAGCTTTTATTTTACTTGTTTTTTCATTGATTGTTATTTTTTCTTCTTATAGAGTATGTCCTAATTGTACATGCCAGAAAATGTGTGATGAGTTTGCAAACTTGTCTGCCTTCACAACTCTTCCTTCTGCATGCTTTTTTATTATTCCTGTAATGGAGAATATTGCCTAATTTGTAAATATCAAAAGCACTGTAAAATGGGAGATAGCAATTTACTTAATGCCATGCATATGCAATTTATTTCAGTTTTTTTAAATAAATGAGCTCTTCTGCTGGAATACAGGAAACTTTATGCAGGGTGCCTGCAAACACTGTCACAGTTAGCAGTCATCTTAATATTGGTCCTAACTAGTAGAGCGCCCAAATCTCTCTGAAATGAAGGATATCGTTAATGTTGCTTGACAAATTGGAGCTATTATGAATAATATGACCCTACGGGTCAGAACAAAACAAACTTTTTGTTTTCAAAACTATTGGTCAGAAGGATTTTTTTATTGCTGTGTGCCAAGCTTTTTGACTTCCATAAACAGATTTTTGATTTATAAAACGTTCTGAGAGCAGCTCTGAATTTTCACATGGCCTTTATAGCTTGGCACAGTGGAGTGCCTGGAGCAGCAACCTGGCTTTCTGTAGGGTTGTGTCTCTGGAACTGAGAAAATTTTGCTGTGGTTTATGACTCAGAGAGAGTTTAAGTGGGTTGGCCATGGGTGCCTTAAGGGAACATAGGAATTTTTGCTTTCCAGTTCTAAATTTGGAATATGCATTTCTCATGTTCACTTCACATCTGCAAAAGTTATTTGAAGAGTATAACATGAATATGTGAAAAGATAAAGATTTCCCATTGAAATTTTGTTTATGTTTTTTGTTCTTTTCATTCCAGTGAAATGAAGCAGAAGTTGGATGAAGAGGGTAACAAGTGCAGCATCCTTTCCAAGCAACAGAAGTTCAATGAGCACTGCTGCATTCGCTGCTGTTCCCCTTTCACATTTCTTATCAACAGCAAGCGACAGTGCCAAGACTGCAAGTACAACATCTGCAAGAGCTGCAGCACTTACCAGAAGAAGGAGAAGGCTTGGATTTGCAGTGTCTGTCAGCAAGCAAGGTAAAGGCCTATTGTTCAGTAACACGTGCAAAGCAGCTGTAGCCTGACCTCAGCTTTTCCTTGTATTTGTCAGTAGTTAACTCTGGTGGGATAGGACATGAAGTACCTTTTTGTGTAGAGGTTGATTTATTCCTGGCGTGCCTGGTTTTTGTAGAGGTTAATTTGTTCTAAGAGTGTTTGGTTACTGTTGCATTTTCCAGGCTTGTTTAGCTGGACTGATGTATCAGCAAGTAACTGGGCATAGCTTGTGCAGGACTGGGATGTCCTGAAACACCTGGGTTACTAATGGAACTTGAGCACAGATGGTGGTAAGGCAGTTAATAGTTTGGCAGCTAATCCCACTGATGGGTCAGGAATGGAAGAAAGAATATTTGTGAATAGATCATCCAGCTGTGACTGTGTTTTAAAGTGCTTTTCTAAATGCCAGCTTATTGACAGGGATACCTTGAGCTTACTTTGGCAAGTACCCAAAGACAACAGCGTTGCAACCTGTTATAATTCATAACATCTGCTAAAGAATATGCTGCCGGGCTTCTATTTGGAGAAGGTATCAGGGATTTACTATCTCACCCTTCTGAGAGCCCCAATATTTAAAGATAGCACCAGAAAAACAAAGCAAAACACTTAACAGTAGCAGAGGGGCCATTCCTTGGATGGTGGCTGTGATAGTCCTTGTCTCCTTATTCCAAAAGCAGCTGTAGCTGTGGTGATGTAGTCCTGACCGACACCCTTTAACTCAGACAAAAAGGTAGTAATTCAATTCCTTATGATTTAATTTTGACCACTAGTGACTAAAGTGGCTAAACATATGTGACAAAGATGGCTGTTTGTTTTTCATCTTTCTCTTTAGTGGAGAATGCAGGATGAAGACAAGAGATAAGTCCCTTTGCAATGCTTTATGATACTCCTGTGCTCACCAAAGCCATACTATTCCCTCTTGTTTCCCATTAACACCCACTTGAAATCACAGAATCACTAGGTTGGAAGAGACCTTCAAGATCATCAAGTCCAACCGATGCCCTAACACCTTAACTAAACCATGGCACTGAGTGCCACATCCAATCTTTCTGTAAACACATCCAGGGATGGTGACTCCACCACATCCCCAGACAATTGTAGTACTTTATCACTCTTTCCATAAGAAACTTTTTCCTAATATCCGACCTATATTTCCCTTGGTGCAGCTTGAGACTGTGTCCTCTCGTATTGTCATTTGCTGCCTGGAGAAAGAGACCAACCCCCACCTGACTACAACCACCTTTCAGGAAGTTGTAGAGAGTGATAAGGTCACCCCTGAGTCTCCTTTTCTCCAGGCTAAACCCTCCCCAGCTCCCTCAGTCGTTCCTCACAGGGCTTGTGTTCCAAGCCCCTCACCAGCCTCGTTGCCTCCTCTGGACGCACTCAAGCATCTCAACGTCCTTCCCAAACTGAGGGCCCAGAACTGGACACAGCACTCAAGGTGTGGCCTCACCAGTGCCAAGTACAGGGGGAGAATGACCTTCCTGCTCCTACTGGCCACACTATTCCTGATACAGGCCAGGATGCCGTAAGCTTTCCTACAGGATCCCAAACAGACAATGCCAATTTCTAAATGTCAGCCTTTGACGGCGAAGGTGACTGTGTTCTTTGGGGCACCTGATCCTTCTCTGCTTTTTACCCTGGAAAACCTACAGAAACCCCTTTTTCCCTGGTGATGAGGCAGATGAATGACAGGAGGATCTTTTCCAGCAACACAGAGAGCTGTGGAGCCAGTGCTTGTTTCTGCCTTAGTTATTCAACCATTTAATATTACACCTCTTTCTTACATTTATCCTGCGTTCATCCATACAGGCAGCAGCACAGCAGCCAGGTTTGTGGATGCTGATGAACTGCACTTAAAATACCTTTTGCTGACTCCACAGAAAATGTCTCAGAAGAATTTAATTTCAGAAGAAAAATCTGTAGCTATATCATAAAACTGCTATTTCTGACCCTTGAAGTCAGGGCTTTGCCCACAATTCTGTGCAGCCCACAGAGTCACCCACCTGTAGTTCAGTTATAAGCAATTTCTTTATTTATGAGACCTGAGACACAACTTGAGTTATTTTTCAGTGAATAAATTAACTAACACTGCTGCTAATCATTTTATATTCCAATTTATTGGACTGTGCTACTTACAAATCCCTGTAGGTAGATCAGGGGCTAATATTCCTCAGACACTGCTGATGTGTTTTGATTTGGTGGGGGCTTTTTTTTGTGTTGGGGGGTGTGGTATGACTTTTGGGGGTTTAACTCTCTGTCAGTATTTCTTCCAGGGAAAAGCACAGCAGTCTTTTTGAGTTCCTATCATCTTCTCAGTGACTTATTCCTCAGGTGGACTGTGTTCTCCTGCCTCTCTCCTGCCATCTCCTCTGCTTGTGTCTTTTAGTTTTAGGTTTGATCAGGCAGCACGGGTAGTAGAGGTGGTTCTTGGTTCAGCTGTTATTTGCCTGCACACAATAGAAAGTGAGCTCTAGTGGGCTAGAAATATCTGAAGACCATGTTCTATGCTCAAGAAAAGCTGACATGTTAAGTTAGTCTTTCAAGGCTTGACCCCGGTGGAGATTACCTGTTCTATTGATTTTCATCTTCCAAGGCAGACATCTGCATTAACATTGTGCAAAGAGCAAAAATTCAGGTCACCATTTGAAACATACAACATTTGTAGAAAATCGGTCAAAAAAGTTAGTCTCTGCTTCTTCCAAAAGCAGATAACTCATCAATAAGCCAATGAAAACTTTGGTGTTTGAATTCCTTTAAAGCACATCTGTTGCCATACATCTTTTAAAAGTTAGAAATAGGGCTTGGTATGGAATCTTAGGCTCAAAAATATCTTTACAGGGATGTCTGAATTAACCTTGTGAAGAACAGGAGAACCTTCCTTAAATTTCCCAATTTCCCAGATTTAGCACACATTCTGCTTTTTGATTTAGATTTGTTTCTGAATACTATTGTTAATGTTCTCAGGGATTTCACCTCTCATGTGTATCTTCTTAGTCTGTAAATACACTTTGATAAAATTGTATAATACTAATTTCAGGTTTTTGATTTCTGTATAGTGCAGTTCTGATTCTTCCAAAGCCTTGTACGTCTCCTTATTAGACACCTGTCAAACAATGTAATCAGGCAGCTTGCTGAGGTCTGTATTTTTTAAGTCCTCTTGGCTAAGTAGATTCCAGGCACAGTTTCTTTGTCTTCTGGATTAATGCTTTTGATGCCAGACACAGAGGTTCTTTGCTCATTTAGTAGAAATAAAACATGCTTTCTATGTGTCTGAGACCACTTTTCCATTCCCCAAGGAGCCATTTCCCAAAACACCCTGCTTGTGGTATTCTGCTTTCCAGTTCAACACTTGTACTAATAAAAAGAATTTTTTTAAAAAGCATAATCCATTAAAATGCATATTTTTGCAGGTTTTCTAAACCAATCACATTTTACTTCTGGACTGATTAGTATGAATACAGAGAGTCCAATCCAAAATAATGTGTACAAACATCTGGCTGTCCACCTCAGCCTTTCATGACTATCATGCATGAGTTCCCCTGCATTCTTGGTTCACTTCTTCTGGTCCCACCATCTGTATGTCAAAAGATTTCTGTTTCTGTTGTGAGTGGGAACATGGGCACCTAATCCTTTCATGCCTTCACATCCATCTGTTCTGTGATTTTCTCACTTGTTCTCAAAACTCCTGCTCAGCTGGTGAGAGTTCATCACTTAGTGGACTCCTGCTTTGCTTTCTTGAGCCAGGCCATGCATGAGAGGGTCTGCAGGAAGTCATTATTCTGCCTTATGAGAGCTGCTTTGTTGGTGGTGGTCCTTTGCTAGTAACAGGTATTAAGCGCTTTCTCCTTTATGTCATTAACTAGTGAAAAGCACACTCACACTGCACATACTTGGACTTTCTGCAGTCAAAGTAGTGTTTTGGGTGGTTCAAACTGGGTCTCAAAATTTGTCACACTGGTTGGTTGCATCACAGATTTATTTGAATGTTTGAGAGAACTGCTCCTTTATTTTTTTTAACTTTGGTTTTTGTACACCCAATTTAACTGCTATTTTTAAAAAGAAGAAAGCAAGGGTATATCAATTACCTTCTTCAGTCCAGAGTTATTGTTGAATGTTCCTTACATTTTATTTTGAGATTGTTGAGGTGCCTTGTTGAATATAACTAGACTGTAACAGTTTGCATCAGTAGCAAATGTAATTGTCTTACTGGAATTTGATAATTAGTTGGACAAATTAGATATGCATTAGGGTTTTTTAATGCACATCAGAGTGAGATTTGAGAAAATGCAGTAAGGTCTAGCCTACCTGCAGTACAGAGTAAATTTTTCTGCAACTGGCATGTATGGGGATTAACACTAAAGTAAAAATGGAGCAATGCTTCTTATAAAATGAAAATTGCAACAGAAAATAAAAGTCTAGACTCACTTGGCAGGCAGAACACTCTTCAAATAGAAAGGAGCTTTGCCAGCCTCAGGAACAGTCCTAAATAAAACCTTTATATTTCATATGGGGTTTTTTTGAGGGCTCTGTAAAACAGCGTAATGTGTTTTAATGTAAGCAGAACAAAGCATGTATTTGTGTAAAGATAAAGTCGAAGTTAGCCTGCCAAAAGGTGCATCTCTTGTGCTTAGCTGATGCAAGTTTTAGCGTAAAACTCTTTACAGTTTCTACAGGGAAAAAGAGAAAAAAAAGCACAAAATTTGACAAAACCTTGATATTGTACTCGAGGAAAAGTAATACTTCTAGTTAATAACTGAACTTTGTATTTGTTTTTCAGTGCATTTGGCTGTAACAAAAACAGTTTCAGGATTTAGTTGTGGAAAACTAATGAAGATATAATGCTGCTTAGCAATTTTGTTTTGCTTTCAAGCAGGCTCAACCATCTGGTAAAAGGAAGCCAAAATGTATTTTAGGTTGTCTGCTTCAGCCACAGCTTGGAGTTTTGTGTATAGTTTTGTGACAGTTGCTATTTCTGCTCTTTGAGGTCCCTGTCTGACATTAGTGAGAACTTTTACAGAACTTGGGAGGTGTGACATTGTCAAGTAAATGCCAGGAAATGTGTTTTTGCTTCCAAGATCATAGAATTGTATAGGAGCTTTCATTTGCACTGTGGCATAGCACAGAGGATAAAGTCTTAGTTCTACCATGTGCATGTTGTCTTCATTTGACCCATATGGGTCTTGTTTTGCTTTTTTGAAAGTTCTCTGAATGATCCCATTCGTATTGTGCTTAGGGGATTTACTAATTTTAAGTAAATTGCAGTGAAAACTATTTTTCTCAGCTGTATATACTTGTAGAAATTGATGCAATTCCTTCAAAAAATGCATGCTGCTGTACTCAAATTTTTTCTTCCTCCCTGTCCTGCCACTGTCTCTGTTTTGTATCTTGTTGCTTGACCTCATTGTCCTTACCATGCTTTAGCATCCCAGTGGATCATAGACACCATATCCTTTTTCTCACTGTACCTATGAAGAGCAAGGACAAGAGCTTTGATTTTGCACAGGAGCCAAGAACAGTCTTTGGTTTATTCAGTTGTTCCCTAACTGGAGGAGGAGAGAGAGAAATGTGCAAACTGGTTGCTTTGACAGGTTGAGCTCTGCTGGGTTTTTTGCTATACTGATCTGTCTTAATTATTTTGAAGTATGCACTGTGAAGAATTTCATTTCTGCTAGACAGAATAAAGCTGAACTTGTATAACATACAGCAGACTGCAGTGCTGCACTTAGCTTTAAGAAAAGTATCTAAAGATGGAATTGAAGAGGAGAGTAGGAAAGAGAGGTCTATTAAAACAGCTAAATACAAGTGCTGATAAGGTGATCTCTTCTGGCTTTAAGTAGCCTTGGAAGTGAATGTGTGCCTGCGTGCGTGGAGAACTAATCAGTCATGGATCCAGGATCTGACTAAACTCTGGATCCCAGTTTTAGCTATCAAGTGACCTTGGGGAAACTTCCATGTGACAGGTTTCTGTCGCTATCGAGCTGGAGAAAGAGGCAGGGATTCACTCTGAGTTGAGTAGCGGCAAAAGAGAACGTTTATTTGAAATGCGCGGTTTTTATAAGCTACATCGCTATGGTTGAAGCTGATTGGTCTTATGGTAATTTATCTGATTATTGGTGGTTTTAGCATGAACGTAACTCTAGGACATTATTCCACAACATAGTTAATGTTTACAATTTTTCTCCATCAGAAGGCAATTGTTATGTCTAAATCTCCCTCCGGTTGTGTGAGCACAAACACAGGTTTCCCCCTGTGCAGAATGGATTTGATGACCCTGAGCTCTTGGAGGTCAGTGGTTAGAAAGTTAGATGCTCTGGTTGTAAAGTGCTAAGTATTATTAATATACCGTTATTAGACGAGTTTTGCTGCAGTCAGCATGCCTAAACCTTTGTGATTTTCAGTTGCACAGAAAGGTAAATGCTTGTATTCTTCTAGGGAATTAATGAGGGTAGAATATCGCAACTTTATGTTCAATATTAATATATAAATGCTTGTCTGTGTTTGGCTTCACCTGCCTTCAGCAAGTTATGGTAAGAAAGACTATTAAACATTTTCACTAGTAGTAATAAATATTACGTAAATAGTGTGCAAAAATATTAGAACTGCTAACCTGGGAAGAGCTGATATGAAAGGATGTAACTCAGGTTTTCCACATTAGAAGCAGCATACAAATTATAGGATGGACTTACTTAGCCTTTCAGTTTTGCATAAGGGACTCTCAGTGAGGGTGACAAATTAAAAGCTAATTAAAATTGCACAAGATTCTTTAAGTATGGGCACTTAATGTCACATGGGAGCATCATGCCTTACAGTAGCTGAGATGGAAAATATTAAATATCAAGCACAGTTTATGGAAGAACTTCCCTTGCATCAGTTCTGCAACTGGAACTTCATGTGCTGTTCATCATAAAATCTATGTAATAAAGTAAGAAGCCATGGTGTGGTTAACGCTCTAGAGGTAGCTCTAAGCAGAAAAGAATGCCCTTTCACACAGATATATCACTGAACATTTTTTATTATCACTAATGAAAGATTGCTACATGGTTTGATGTATGTTTGTTTCAGCATTTGATGAGTCTTCATGCTTTCTTCTGTTGTATTTGTGCAACCACCAAGATTTAACAGTTTAATATGGTTAGCAAAGAGTTTTTTTCCCTTGGTGAGAAAATTGGAAAACCTCTGGACTTGTAGCCACTGGCAGAGAATGGCAGTAACAAATGTGTCTTTCCTCTAGCTAGTGCAGTTTGCAGTATTACCCTCTTAACATATTCTTGTGTTACCACAGGAAGTTAAAGTGAGAGTTTAGTTGTCATTTTAAAAAGATTGACCACATCAATAAATAAGTCACTCTATGTTCTTATTGTTCAGGCCCCCTTGTCACATGACATAGATACTGAAGCACTCACTGCTTAAGTGTCTCCAATAAGAATCTATGTGAACCTACATTCACATGTTCTATCCTGCTTCTGCAGCTTGAGGGAAAAGAAGGGTGGAAAAAGCAATTGCCCTGTCTGACAAAAATGAGGTTTTTCAGACTTGTGTGCTGAATTAAGTATTTGGGTTTCTTGTACTTTTTTGGTAGTAGCATATCTTTTCTGCATCTAGGTTTTTGTGAAGTCTTCTTTCAGATAAGCACTGCATGAATCTGGTTAGAGAGTTAATTACTCTTCTTGTATCTTCCACTCTCTCAGCTTTCAAAATATGACCCTAGATTTGTGAATCATGAAATAAATGGTAATGGTTACCTGTTCTGGAAGTGTGTTTCATGCACTTTCCTTTCTTACATCCCACTTGCATCTTTTGCTAGAGCTGTCCAGGCAAACTTCTTGTCTGTTTTAGCCCAGGAGCTAACAACAGCTTTTTGATTTATCTTGTTTTCACAAACAAGATAATGTTAACAAGGATCATGTTAACATAGTGGAAAAGCCATCTCTGACCTAAAGCTGTCTTTGAGTTTCTCCCCCATTCATTTTAACTTGTTTTATCCTTTTTAAAAATTTATTTTTGCAGAAGCAGGTTCAAAAAATGAAGACTGAATTTTGACATAGTGCCTAAATAAAAATTGCCTAAAACCAGAACCCTTTTGCTTGCAGAAGTTGTGAACTCTTTGGAAATGCTGTTTGATCATAGCAAAAGAAAGCTTTTGTTTTCAGATTAGTATTGGATTTATAGTGTGCTTGGGACTTACTTTGATAAATTGTTTTCATCAGAAAGGTGCTGTAGTAAAAACAAAAATTCTTCAGAGTAACTGGAAAATAATGAGGGCCAACGTAAAAATAATCATACCAAATATGTCTTCCATTCTCCTCATACCCCACATCCACCACCGAAATATTTGAAACTTATGTGCATTTCTGAGAAAGCATGGTGTGGCTTTACAGCTTGTCTTTTGTCTCTAGATGTTAGAAGCCAACAGGGAGCTGCTAACACTCTTTTGAAGGAGTTTTTTTAGTCCCTTTTTTCGAGGGCTGTACTGTGACGGAGTGGCCAGTGCCTTCCCGAATGAACACTTTTGCTTTGGGAAGGAATCTTTGTAAGGTAATGAGGTGGGTGCAGCTGCTGGATCTGTAATACTGCCTGTCCTGATCTTTTTGATTTGAAATTTAATATGCTCTAAAACTTTTTGTTGTAATTCGGCAAGTGATGTCTCTGAGTAATATATGGGAGTCAGATGCCCATACTGGTTCATTTTTGGTTTGTCTCTTTCTGTCTATTGATATGAAGATTTGTGGGGTGCTTCTCCAGGCCCCAAGCTGAAAGAGCCTTCCTTCTCTTCTCATTAAGGCCCCAAGAGATAATTAGTATTGAATGAAAGTTTGTTCATCTAATTAGGAAATACTGTTTCCCATCATCTGTCACACTCTGAGGTTGTATGTGAGGAATAATAACGTAATACAGACATCATGATTCCCATTGTTCTCAATTTGCTGATGACAGATTTGCTTTGTGTTCATGGTTTTTCCTGGCTGTCAATGTAGGGGCTTGTAGAATAGTGCCTGGAGTATAGAAACTTGAATAAATGCTTGTGAAATAGAAGAAACCCATATAAAGAAAGGTAGAAATTGCATCAGGAGTTACAGTTGTAATCTTGTCTCTGATGTGTTTGCAGGACTTCGTAGAAATCCTAGGGGATTTATTGAGCTCTTTGTATCTCAGGTAGTTGCAACTGTAAAAAGCACTTTCAAACTCTGGCAAGATAAAAAGTGAATTAATATCTGTTAGCAGCAAGAAAAAAATTATGATGACTTGTCCCAATCCTGCAAACTCACCAGTAGCCAGGCCTGTCTGTGGTGACAGAGCATACCTTCAATCAAACATGCTTTTGGAGATTGTCCGGGGGGGAAAAGACTGTAGAGTGCTGTACTGAGATGTGTGAATGTAGCTCCACTGTGAGCTACATTTGGAGTGACCCTGCCTCCTGTGCTTCAGAAATTCTGAGCCATTCATTCTGGCAGGGCGGAAGTAGTTCTCTTACGTGTTCTAAAAAACCCCACGTTACAACTGGTGCCTTTCAGTCTTTGGCATTGTGACCTATCACAAAATACCTTCTTGTGTTTTGCATCTAGGATCCAAGGGCTGTTGCATGTAGAGGAATTTAAGGTTAATATTTTGGAACACGTCTGTACCAACATTGCTCCCTGAAACTCCCCTGAGTATAGACCACTCACACAGCAAACATACTTAACTAGTGTCTCTGTTAGTCACATAGCGTGGCAATAGTGGTTATTCTTCTCATAGTGGAAATTATAATTAGAGATTGAATATTCTTGAGCGACACCAGTTTTCAAAGCAATCTTACATAGGGTTTGGGTAGAGAGGGTTGGTTTTGAGACATGCGAAAGCATTCTTTACTGAGTCCATTCTATGTGGTACATTTAAATACCGTATTTTCTACTTTTAAATTCTTGGAGTTGCTACCAAAGAAGGTGGTTCTGGCAAGAGAAACAGCAACAGAGTAGAGTGAAAGGAGATTGACAGGAAAAGTATAAGGAGGAGGGTAGGGGAAATAGTACAATTGTAGTTTGAAAAATTAGTCATGTAACGTGTCATTGTAATTCCCAACTGGCAATTAAACAGCACATATTTGCATAAAGGATTAGTAACACTAGAGGGTAATGTTCAGGATCCTGAACAGCACTTCCAGTATATAATTTGCAAATGGCTTGATGGATACCTGCCTCACACACTCCATAAGCTGCCACATTCCAGTGCTTAATATAATTAGCAAACACAGACTTCCAGCTTTATAGGTAGCTGGCTATAACTTTACAGTAAGTGGCATTAATAGACGTCAGGAAAAAAAAAAAAGAAGGAAAAAAAAAAGTGACAGCCAGCCGGAAAAATTACACTGTTTATTCCTCCTCAGGTGTCAGGGTTCTGTGCCATCTGCCAGGGCTGTAGTGACTGGGGCTCCAGCGAGCTCCTCTCTGGTGGTAAGAGAGGTCTAAGGTGAAACAGAGCAAGTGACTCACAGCAGGTTCTGCAGGGCTTGCAAAGGCAGCAATCAAGAGCCTGAGAAAAATGCAGAGGTAAATTCAAAACAATGCACATTGAGTTCTCTGTAACAATATCACTTGTGTGATACTTTTTTTTTTTGTGACAGCTCACTTTTGATAGGATTAATGGATGCCAGATAAGCTTCTCAGGTGATCAGCATGGACTAGCTACATTAACAGCTTCTAGAGTAATCTGGATGTGAAAAACATTGAGGAGGGAGTTTCAGGACAGAAACACTCTTTGATCTCAGATAGCCAGGACTTCAGCCTTGCAGGCTTTATTTAAATCTGCTGACTTTCAAAGGGATACAGAGCACTGTGCTAAACTAGCATGTATGTCACCTCTGGAAGGTTTACTCTGAGTTTGGCAGTGTCCTTCCCACAGATGCCATTGCTCAGATGCACCAGTTACTGATATTAGGGCATCATGTGAGGAAATCAAACTTGAAAGTTTGAAGGTCAGCTTTCCTTCAGATGATCTCTGTCTAAGGGCAGCTGTGTTAAACTTTGCATGCCCCGGGTCCTTTTTGGTGAAATATAATAGATGATGATGGTAATTCCTTTATGTTTAAGTGTAGAGCTTCTCAGGAAAGCACCTCCTCTAAATTTGGCTCAAATCTCAGGCACAGAACAGCTGATGGGTGCTATCAGAATGTTAATACAGATCAGCACCGCTTCTGAACTCTCTTATTTTATAAGACAGTGTGTGGTTTAGCCCTTTCATGGGCTTTGTTAACTCCTGTCACACAAATATTCTGCTTCACTCAGTTCACATGTACCACTTCAGTTATTAAAGGGCACATTGAAAAGTTGCCACTGCAGCATTGCTTAAGCTGAAAAATGTTGTCAGAATTACTTTGTAAAATAAAAAGTGAGTGTATGCCTTCTCATTGTTGAAACCAGGCAATGACTTCTGAATTGTGTTGAATCTCATGAACTGTCTGATATTTGCACAATTTTCATTTAGGTTATGAAGGCATCATTGTGGCTTTCAAAATTATTTGGACACTTCCATTTTCCTGGATAGTTGCTGATGCATTCTGTGCATTTCAAATGTCTTTGAATGGTTTATGAAGGGCAGTAGAACTTCAGCATAACTTTGATGTATATTTAAAGATAGAAAATTAATACACAAATTCTGCTATGGAGGAAAAAAGTGTTTCTTCCATGTCTCTATATATATATGCATATATGTCTATATCACAGATATATATGCGGACTTGTAGATTTTTTTTATAGTAGATGAAGGGAAGAAGTGTTTTTATTACTCTGTAGGTGACAGAATTCAGGTGAGGAAGTAGAAGGCAGACCTGGATTCTGCTTCCTGCTCAGAAGGTGCTCACCATCTGGTGTTGAGTAGGTCACTCTGGCTTTCCCTATTTTGCTCCATTATGAGATGAGAGAAATGCAATCCCTATCTTTCTTGATAAAACTCATGTGAACTTTATATATATAATTTTTTTTAATTTTATTTTTTTATTTTTTACTTGCTGTCATACAGACCTGGAGCTTAAATAAAAACCATAGATGTGACAGGCTCCATATGGGAAATCAGGGTTTTGGAAGGCTCCAGGCTTTGATAAACCTACTGTGTCTTGAATGATGAGCAACAGATATACCATCCACTTAACTGGGTCAGACATTTCAAAAATTTTCTCCTTCTGCATCATCCATTAGGATCAGTCCAGAGCCTCATCTCATCTATCAGAAGGAGAATATCTCCAATCTAATTTTCTCTATTATCCTTACTGTGTGTCTGTGTGCTCTGTGCCTTATTTTGGTCAGAGTCTGGAGAAGGGCTTTCCAAGGCAGAAGAGCTGTTACTTTGTTTTACACACAAGGTAGGTTCCTGTTCAGAAAGGCATCAAGAATGGCTCAGATTTTGCTGCCCTGTGTGCTGTAACATGGGAAAACAGTGGAATGGTGGGGACCCAGAGCTGGGGTTTCTGCCTTCAGATTAACAAAAACCCACACTGTAGACTTTTAAAAGTTGATTCACACTGCAGTGGTGTGTTTTTTCAATGGTCAAGGCAGTGCAATTAAACCTGAGAGACACCTGAGGGAAAAGCAGCCTTTCCTGTCCAAATGATTGTCAAATGAAATCTGAAGAGAGCTCACTGGAAAGTTCCTCAGTGGAGAACATAGCAGATGGGAAATCTTGATCAGAAGAAAATCAAAACATAAAAATAAAGCCTTGCATTTAGCGAAGGGAAACACCTCCTCCGTAGTAGCTGTCTTTAGCTGCTAGATTTCATGGGTTTAATAATTTTTTTAATAGTGAAGCAAAAATCTAAAACTGTGCTTCTTCTGGTTATCACATAGACATTATTATACATTCTAATTAACAGACTGTTTCACGCTTGTGTCCAGGGCTGGCTGATTTGGTTGAAATTGGATAGCTGATACAATAAACTCTAAAAAATGTCCTATATTGAGATTTTTCATAAGTAGCCTGGTCCATTGTGATGGGATTTCTTAAATCATAGCAAACCCTGTTGATCAAGTCAGATATGTACTTACACAAATAGCAACTCCTCCTGTCCTTTCTGGGAAGACCAGCACATGAAATTTAGAAAGATGCACCTGGGGAGCCAGGCCAGGAATGAGAGCTTAATATAAGTGAGAATATCCTACATGTTTCATCCTGCATGATTCAACTAACTTCCATTGCTATAACATGTATAAGAGAAAATCAGCATGTAACAAGCATGGTTCTTGCCCTTCATTGGTAAGATCTAGATCATTCTGCAGATGTGCTTTGTGTATTGAGGAGGTTTTTATTTAAGCATTATTGATAGAACCTCCCAAATTCAGTTATTTACATTTTGCAAGAAAAAAAGAAAAAATAACTCAGACACTATGTGGTGGGAAAGAATTAGCTTAATGAGACAATGCTTTTAACTGGGACTGTGTATTAGCCAAATTTTCCTTAGTAGTGGGCAGTTTCTGTTAAGGCAAGCCAGAAAGCATAACTGCCTTGCCATACTTTTGTGATGGCTTTCATGTGCTAAAAATGTCTTTTGCCTTTGGTAGCTAAGATTCTGGTAAATTTAAAGAGATCTGGGATGGGGAACCAGGTGCTAAGTGTCTTTATTGCTTCTCTGTGATGTGACTTCTAATTCTGTCAGAACAGCAACATATTGGTTGTTTGGCTCTTTTCCCTTTTTGACATATTTGTAAGACAAACAGAAAATCTTCTTTTTTCCTCATTTAAAATGACTTGCTCTCACTAGTGCACCATCTTCCTAGAGGATGTAAAATGTTCCTTGGTACCAGAACCCACAGAACAAACCTTCAGAGCCCCTGCACTGGCACCGTGCTGCTTCCAGAGCACAAAGGCTCACTCCTTTCAGGCACAGATCTCACAGGTCTGTTCTGCTTTTAATTCTAGCTGAATAATTGTCTCCAGATGCTTCTATAGATTCATCTCGATCTGAACACTGCCCTCAGAATAAATGCAGCATTTACAGCCTCTGAGAGTCTGCAGAAAGTAAAATGCTTCTACCGTTATTGTTACTGTTGGGATTTATTAGACTGCTGCTTTTATGCCTAATAATTAAAAAACCTCCAGCATCAGGGGATATTGCCACAGGTCTGAAATAAATTAATTTAAGTTGACATCAAGATTTAAATGAGCTTTGCTTTTTCTTGTGACAGGAAGCTGTACTATCTCACTTCTTTTTTTTTTTTTTTAATTAAATTGCTAACTTAGTCTGGGCTTGCAATAGAAAAATATTTTCTCCCAAGAGATAATAAGCTCCTTCTGTGAGGTGAGTTGCCTAGTTTTCTGCTTTTCCATTCAAAAAGAATTGAAATTTTTGGTTATTTTCCTCCCGTTACTCCTGTTTTCATAAGTTTACATTGAAAGATCACAAAATACTTCAGGCCTTTTAACTGGTTTACACAAAGCCTCTGCAAGATGTCATTTGAGGTTCTGTGTTTCCTTTGATGCCAAGGATATAGTTGTGTGTAAAAGTACCATGTCTAAATGGCTTTTCTGTGTATTTACAACCTCTTTGGCCTCATTACAAGAAGGACATGAGGAATGTTAATTTAGGGTATTTAAAAATCCACAGTGGTGCTGTCAGAGGGAGGAAAAACCACTCTGAAACCAACCTTGCTTTTAAGAGTCAGTGTGCATGTATCTAGTGGGATCACATGGTGCTGGTTTAGCTTATATAAATAAATATGAACTATAAATAAATATTCACTAACATCATCTGTGAAATTTACTTGATGTTATTATGTCAATACTGTTTGTGTTTCCATAATTGAAGTTAAAATGAATTAAATATTTGAAGCAGAGCTCCACAAGAGGGATACTTCACAAGAGGTATCCTTCATATTGCTGCTAAGATTAACGAATACATCTAAGGGGTTGAAGTAAATATTCTGAAAATTTTATGGGTGTCTTGATTAATTTGAATTTAATCTAATTTAAAAATAATTTCTCTCCATAATACAGCATAGTGATAGAACAGGACAAGCTGTTCATACTTCCCATTTTACTGAATCACTGAAGCCTTTTGTTATGTAAGGGGAATTTTCTCTTACAACATGGTTTTTCTGCTATTCTCTATAATGAAAATTTCTTTTTTAGCAGGGAATTAAGACATAATGTTTCACTGACAGAAACTCTTAAAATTCCTTTGCTGTCTCAAAATTACTTATCCTATACTCTTCTGTTCAGCAGGACAGTCTTTTAAAATGCATATTACTCACCAGTCTCTTAAAGGGAGTAGATCTCAATGCTTTCTGGGGCAGACAGCAACTTTGAGCTGTCCCTGCTCTGTTCAGTATTGACATATTAATCTTGCATTCCCAAATGAGCCACAACTTTCTATGTGCCACAGTACAGTATGAGTGGGAATGAAAAGTATTCTTTAAAAATCTTAAACCTGGAACTGTGAGCCTTATAGGACTGCAGACTACTGCTTTTAGCTCTTTGTCTAATTCTGCCTTGCAGGTACCTACCTTAATGTAGCTATTTGAGATGTAAGTTGACCTTTTACTTTGGTGGGTTTGGGATGACAGACACAAATTTGCAGATTTTTATTGGTTTTTTTAACTTAAATTTACTTCTACAGACTCTTGACTGCAATACTAGATAGAAATAGGCTTAAAATTTAAACCCATATGTTGAAATTATAAAACGAGTAAAAAAATGCCTAGATTTTTTGAGACAATTTTGGCCGTTCATTTCCCGGTAAAAATACTAGGAATTTCATCTTGTAAATAATAGGTCGGGTACTGAGAAAACTCAGAGCAAATGAACAGACAAGTGAATGAATGCAAAGAAAAATGGAATGTACTCTGCAGAGAAATTCCTTTCTTTATGATTCTGTGCTTACACCAGATTCCTGCTATTTAAAGCTTGAGCCATTTTCCCGAAGACCTTCTATTTGTCATTGGTCTTTGATTATATTTCCTTGGTAACATTTCATTTTTCTGTCTTCCCATTCTCTAGCTTTACCTTGAAATACAAGAGCTGGTTATTATTGATGAAAGATACAGTTCAGGTCAATCTTAGTACTTCTGGTTACTTTTACCAACCTTGTATTTTATCAGCTAATATAGTAGATACGTCGTTTGCATCAGTAGTGATCTAGTTGTCTTTCTTTGCTCTTAATGTTTCTTAAAAACATTTTTTAACATTCTGTAGAATCTTGAGGACTGCAAAGAGAAAATCACTGGGATCGGTTAAACACAATCTAATGCTGTAAGTATCTTAGTGACATAAAGGTGTTTAGGGAGCATTTTAAGCTGCAATGGTGAGTACACGAGAGAGATGTCTTGCAATGATTAAGAAAGAAGACTGTGAAGGGATAACTCAAACATGTTCATTATAAATTCTTTTCAGTCTGTGATTTCTCACTGGTTTGCCCACAGGACATCTGACTTATTGTGGCCACAGTGCAGAGGAGAAAAAAGGACTATCTAGAGGTTAACACCGTTATTTGTTTCATTTGTTTCAGAAGCTGAGAGTAATGTGGTCAATAAGCCATCAATAAGCCAAAAATTGCCCTGGAGGCACAGCTTGCATTTCTTTACAGGAATCTTCACAGCTTCTGTAGTCCTCTTGCAAAGAAAAGAACAAACCAAAGGAAGTCTTCCTCGTGTGCTATTAGACTGAGACCTATGTGCATCTTCAGCAATGTCTGCCTGTTTCTGCAAACCTTGCAGGTCTTTGGCACTCAAGGCAAGAGAAGCAGCAGGTGGTTGTTACCCTTTGAGAGGCAGCCTGAGAGTAAAACACGATGCTTTGTCAAGTTGTTTCTTAGAGATCTGTCAACAGCAGATGACTCAGGCTCTGCTCCTGCCTTTGCAAGGGTGTGTGCTTTAGTGAGCATTTATTTTTATATAGAGTGTGTTGGCACAGTCACACCATGCTGTAAAGTCTCTGTAAACTTCTCTGTGGTTTCTCAAAACCACATAGTTTTGCCAAGGTTTCTTTTTTTGTTTTCATGGAGCGAAAATGCACAAACTTTCTGGTGTCTTTCAGAAGTCGTCCTCCAACATGTGCAAGAGCAAAGCATCTCAAGGAAAAAATCAGAAGATAAATTTTTCCATATATGTGAAAAGTGTGTTTTTAGCCTCATCCTTAGAAATTGCAGAACAACACTGATATTTTTTTCTAAATATTTAATATTAGGCAAATTCCCAGCACAACACAATTCAGAGAGTTGAAGTTTATCAAAGTAATGAAGAACAGATGGAGATGTCAGGAAATCTTAAGAGAGTAACAGTTAATTATAAGCCCGTTTACAATATACTTCAGACCTTACCTGCCCACCTCCTGACAACCTGTAATTAACTAACTTGGTAGGGACACACTTCCTACCACTGATGAGTATTTTCCTTTCTTACTGTGTGTTTTCATTGGTGATGCCAATAAATCTTTCTCTGATCATTGTACCCCTTTTGTGCTTAGAAGCTAATTGCATTAGAGGGTGTATTTATCTTTTTCTACACTTAAGTAGATGGTTTCAGCAAGGGAGCCACCATATAAGGCTGTCACACTGCCTTGGAGCTATATTGCTTTCTGTTCTAATTCTGCCTGTTCTTGTGATGCATTTTCATTTACTGGAAAGCATTAAGACACCAGCAGGTGCTAGCATACAGCAGAAAGCAAGAGTCTTGTTTCCATTTCAAGCACATTTTTTTCCTAATTTCTATTCTCATAGTGGGGATCAGGGATTTATTTGGGGTTGTAAGATGTGCTCTGTGAGGCAATAAAACCTGGCTCACTCACTTGGCTGCAGCCTAATTAAAATATTGGAGTACATTGCTGTAGTGGAGCCATCCATGTGCTGTGGTTAAGAACATCCATCAAGGCTTTGGTAGATCAGATTGTTTTGCGTATTATTCATAGATTGTTCTGCCTGTTGCCAGATTTCAGGCTTTTCTGGGCAGAAATTATCTTCCCGTACTTTTTTTTGCTGTTGTCAGGCATGGTAGGGTCTTAATATGGATGGACTTTCTGCAGAAATCCTCTGTGTATTGAATAGCAAATTCTAGTTCTGTTTTCCTTCTGGAAGGTGGCTTGCTTACCTCCTCACAGTGTGCTGTGGAAATTTCCTTTAAAGCCTGAAAATCAATTTATAACCTTAATTAACACAGAGCTGGGAGTTGTTCCATCATGGATTATTTGATCATGTGAGTGTGGCTTCTCTTGTCTTCACAAGCCAGGCTGAACTCAAGATCCTTTTACTGCTCCTGATGATCAATTAAGTGTTAACTACGAAAAGGAAAATTTAGTAGTGGGAGAGATTTGCCTATTCTGAATTCAAAGGTGACATTGGAAACAGTAGACCATATTGAAGTTTTACTGTGAAGTCTTAATCCCTATTTCTCCTCTCTTGCTGGCAGATTGGGTTTGTGCCTAGAGTAACTGAGCTTTTCTTTTGCTAGAAACGAGTGTTCCAACAGGGTGCTGCACATCCAGAATTCCTGAGTGTAGGAGTGGGCCCCTGTTGATGGGGTGACCAAATTACAATGGAATTTACAAATACTCTTTGTCTGCCAAGTAAGGAAAAGACTCTAGAAAGTTTTCCCCGAATTTGGTACAGGGACACCTCATAGGACCTTTTGAACTTCACCTCAAACTTGGGGCTGTTTGATTGGACCAGTGTCGCTATTGAGCTAGGAAGACAACACATAACTCCACACTCCAGAAGGTGAAAAGCAAAAAGGGAATTTATTAAAAAAATCACACCTTTTATAACATGCTGCACTAAGGTAAGACCTGATTGGTCTTATGCAAAAACTTCTGACTCCATTGGTAAATTTAGAATAAACACAGTCCAAGGACACTATCTCAAAACATGCGCTAGAGAAAGAGATAATAACAATTGCTTATAAACTCCTTTTCTCGGACTAGACTAAATTTATCTCTATTCCTTTCTCCAGCTGGCTGAGAATATCCACAGACTGGGGCCAAGAGTCCCACCCAGGTGGTCAGGTAGAAGAAGGACAGAACAAAAGATTTAATGGCTTTTGTGGTGTGTCTTAGCAGGGCAAGGATCTCTTGCACCTGGCATGGCTTTTCTATGCAAAAAGCTTTGTTATTTTGTTTCTTATTAAACCTTTTTCTGTTTCAAACACTGCCATGGGAGCCATCCTGCTACTTTTATGCTGTCCCGGGTAGCTGAGCTATCCTGGGTGTAATAGGTGAAACCTATTGCCTGAGGAATTTTGTTTTGCCATAACCAAGTACGCCCATTCTTGTACTAATTCTTCAAACAAACTAGCCGCAGTAGTCTGCTTTGTAGTGTGAGAAACATAAAATTTAGTTTGGATTTCTTTTTTGTGGTATGGCTCTTACTTGCTTTCTTTGGTTACACAACAGTATTGATCTGAAAGTACAAATTTTAACTATACTGAAGTAAAATCCATGTGTCCATCCAGACTTACAAATATGGTAGAGAAAGGAAACAAAAACTTCAGTTTTCTTACTTTACTATGGATCTGTGTTATGAAATTAATCTGTTTTGGAAAACCTCACTTTTTTACCTTTGCCATCTTACTAGGGTTTTTAACGTTTTGGGTTTTNAGATTTAATGGCTTTTGTGGTGTGTCTTAGCAGGGCAAGGATCTCTTGCACCTGGCATGGCTTTTCTATGCAAAAAGCTTTGTTATTTTGTTTCTTATTAAACCTTTTTCTGTTTCAAACACTGCCATGGGAGCCATCCTGCTACTTTTATGCTGTCCCGGGTAGCTGAGCTATCCTGGGTGTAATAGGTGAAACCTATTGCCTGAGGAATTTTGTTTTGCCATAACCAAGTACGCCCATTCTTGTACTAATTCTTCAAACAAACTAGCCGCAGTAGTCTGCTTTGTAGTGTGAGAAACATAAAATTTAGTTTGGATTTCTTTTTTGTGGTATGGCTCTTACTTGCTTTCTTTGGTTACACAACAGTATTGATCTGAAAGTACAAATTTTAACTATACTGAAGTAAAATCCATGTGTCCATCCAGACTTACAAATATGGTAGAGAAAGGAAACAAAAACTTCAGTTTTCTTACTTTACTATGGATCTGTGTTATGAAATTAATCTGTTTTGGAAAACCTCACTTTTTTACCTTTGCCATCTTACTAGGGTTTTTAACGTTTTGGGTTTTTTCCCTCTAGGAAATTGCACAACATAAATTTCCCAAGCGTATTCTTCTTTTTTTCTTCTTTACTCTAGTTTGGCAATGCTGTGTTTTGAAGTGTTGCCATGCTGTGCAGATTACAAGAGGAAGCCAGAATTGCCATAGCCAGAGGTTTTAGTGTCTGACTTACTGAATCTTAAGACCAGTTGCTATACCAACATGGTCATCATAGTACAGAAGTCAATATTTTAGCTTGTAAGAGACATTATAAATCTGTAATTACTGATTTCTCGATCAATACTGCCTAGGAATAGTGGAATTTCTACTCTTCAGAAATATAGTTTTCTTATTCTTTTTTCCCAAAAGGAGGAGCAAGCACTAAATATAATATACATTTAATAATATGCTGAAGTCTGTCAGCTTATATTTTAAGTTAGAATGTTTTAACATTGGTAAATTAAGTATTTAAGATACTTTTCTTACTTCACTTAAAGAATTCTGACATGTCAGTGTCTGCATGTCAGTCTCTATCTTTCTTGTATTAATAGTAGAATGCAATATCTTCATAAATAGCATTGTTTCACTCATGTTTTGCAAATTTCTCTGACTTCTGTGCCAGACATGATTACTTCTGTAAGGTGGTTTCCTCTGCTTTCTATAATGGAGTCAGTTACATACTTCCCTTCAATTTAATTTCTTCATTTTCACTTTTAGTGGGAATGAGGTAAATGAGAGTAGTTCACATGCCAAAAGGTGGAATGGAGTGGAATATGCACAGCAGCTGTCACAAGGACACAAGATACAAAGGTGAATTACAACAGCTTATTAAGGAATTAATTACTTGTCACATTTAAGTCTTAAGACTGGAATTAAATTCTTCAATTTGATGCAATCTGTTGTTGGCAGAAGGAGAGAAAGCACACGAAGAAACCATGAGGAGATACTTGCATGCACTTGCACCAGCTGTAGTTGGGTCATTGCAAGCAAACTGTGCTGTTTATGTACTGAAGCACCAGCAAATCACAGAGTCATTGAGGTTGGAAGCAACCTCTTGGGATCATCTTGTCTAGCCCCACTGTTCAAGCTAGAGCAGGTTTTCCCTGAACATATCCAGCCAAGCTTTTAATATCTTTGTGGAGAATCCGTAATCTCTCTGGGCAGCCTGTTATACTGTTCTACCACCCTCAAATGGAAAAGAAGTGTTTCCCTGTGGTTAGATATAATATTTTGTGTTTTCGTTTGCCTATATTGTCTCCTGCCCTATCACTGGGCATTACTGAGAAGAGCCTGGCTCCCTCTTTTTAATTTCCTCCTATCAAGTGTTTATACACATTGATAAGATCCCTCCACTAGTCTTCTTTTCTCCCTTATAAAGAGTCTCTAGTCTTCCAGCCTTTCTTCATCTCCCATAGATGGTCCAGTCCCTTAATCATCCTTGTGGTCTTGCCCTGGACTTTTCCAGTAAATCCTTGTCTTTCTTGTACTGGGGAACCCAGAACTGGACACAGCATTCCAGATGCATCCACATCAGTGCTGAGTAGAGAGGAAGGGTTACTTTCATCAGTCTGATGGGGATGCTTATCCTAATTGCAGCCCAGCATGCTGTTTAATTTTTTTTTTTTTTTTTTTTTTTTTTTTTTTTTTTTTGCTACGATAGTGTGTTCCAGGCTCATAGTCAGCTTCTTTTCCAGCAGGATCCCCAAGGTCCTTCTAGGCAAACCTGCTTTCCAACCTCAGCCAACTTTCAGACTCTACTAGTAATTTCTGCTTTTCCATCAAGCCAGTCATCTCATTGAGGAAGGATGACGTCCTCTTCGTAACTTGGTGCTAACTACTCCCTTTTTGTCTTTCATGTATTAGGAAATGTTTTCCAGGACAATTTTTTCCATCGCCTTTCCAAGGGCTGAGATGAGGCTGAGCAGCCTGTAGTTCCCTGAATCCTCCTTGTCCTTCTTCAAGATCAGAAAAACATTTTCTGCATTCCAGTTTGGGGTATGAAGGCTGAGTATGTAGTACCAAGGAGGTGTGTTTAAAAACTGAAAGAATTCTGTGTGATTTTGTTCTGGAATTAATGTAATAAAATATTGATGCACTTGAGAAAAGTTGTTGGAATGCAGGTAATTGAATTCCTGTTTCACGAGAACAGGATGTGTGGCTGTTCCTCCTGCTGAGTCCTCCAAGTACTATGCCATATGCTCGTTAGGGTTATCTGAAAAACTGCTTCAGGTACACATTGCTGGAAGTCTTGTTTTGTGTTTGCCATGTCTGAAGTGACGCTGGTGCAGCCCTTTAAAAACGTAGATGTAGGTCTTTTGGAAGACTTGACCGCATTTAAAGAGGCATTTATGGGGGATGAAAACCTTGTTCTTTAAAAGGACAAGTGCCCCACAGGTTGGAGTGGTGTCCAGAGCAGCCAGGATCTTGATCAGCTGTCAGCACTAGTTCATGTGCAGTGCCACGTTCTGCACAGAATTTGCCCTGCCAGTCTGAGAGCTACTGCAGACACACCTACAGTCTTCTTCAGGGCCAGATCCTTCCTCAGTTGCTGATGGTGTCTGCCCTCAGCTGCATTCCTGAGCTGCACATCTTGTCCAGGGTTTGCTCTGGTAAAGGCACTGATGTTTATAGAGCCTTCAAAACTGCAGTAACCCTTGTCTCTCCTGGCAGAGGAGTAGCTGGTAGTCAGGGTATGCTTTCCAATCCCTGTGTCCGGGGGCCTTGCTTTCTTCTCTTAGCAAAAGTCTCCACGGTATTGTTTCTAAAAGTGCTTGTGTGGCCTCGATTACAGCGGTTCAGTACAGTGACATTGTCGTCATGCTTTATTTTTAAAAATGACAGCAGCAAAACAGAAATACCAATTCAATGTCACATTCACCATGGGAGATTCAGTCTAGTGGAGAGAACAATAGCCTGACAATCAAGGGGTCAGCCTCTATTTTTGGTTTGTTCACTGACTGGCTGCATGGCCTTGGGCAAATTGCTTTCACCTCTCTGTGCTTCTGCTTTCCCTCCAACTCCCTGCCTGTCCTTTTCATTTAGATGATTAGCTCCCCTAGGCAAGGAATGCCTCTTGTTTGTACAGTTTTCTGTGTTTTGTTGGAGGCCTTGGGGTCTCCAACCCTGTAACAATAGGGATTCACATCAGTATTACCACTTATCTCTCAAATACAGTTCTGAGGAGCCTAATTTTCACAAAGGGATGGATGTTCCTGGCCCTTGTGTTAATAGTGTACAACAGGGAGCTATAATGACAAGAATCTTCTCTTTTTGATGTGTTAGAGCTATCACATCTCCAGGGCTTAGATCAGGACTCATGAAAGTGTTGTTCCTGCTGATGCTGGTGTCACTCACACAGGAGTGTGGCATGTCCTGTGCTAGGGTAGCTGGCCCAAGAGTGAGATGTGCTCAGTCAGTACGTGGTCTGTCCACCAAATGGCCCTGCATATCTGAGAGGTATGCTCATGATCAGGCCTTGAGCCACGTAGCAAGTTTTGGAATAGTTGATTCCCCATGGGATCTGTCTGTATTGCTGTTTGGAGTCTGGAGTAGCCAAAGATCTTACACGTGGTTAGAGATCCAGATCTCCAGGAGCTAAGAGAGAGAATAGTCAGTACTGTCTTCACTTAGGGCTGGTTGGAGCCATGCACTACTGTGCTTGCATGTAGAAGCAGACCAGGATACCCACTCTTAGCTGGCTGCTGTAAAGGTAAGCAGCATATAAATGCCTTGGGCTCATGATTTCCGTAATCCTGACCTGTTAGAGCCATTCAACCTTGAGGCAGTGCACTTCTTTTGAAAGATTTTTCAACAATTTGTCTTTTCTCACAGCTGTCACCAGAGCAGGCACTGCCTGCTGGGCTGATATTTGTGTGTCAGTCCCCTCACAAGCCCTTTCCCCTTCCCCATCCAGAAGTGTCCCAGCCGGGCTCTGTTGTACACTGCTGTGACACTCACACTTGTTCCTTCCTTGTAAGTTGTCAGTAGTTTGTGTCTAGTGACAGTGATGCCTTAAGTTTTAGCTTGTATATTTTTCAGATTCTGTGCTGTTTTGGTGTGTAGTTCTGAGCTTCATATTAAGTGTTGGTAAGATCTCTTCACAGTGTAGGTAGACAAAACAATTCCTTTTCTACCTTGGAACCAAGGACAACCAATCTAAATTTCAAACCCAAGAGCATAAACAGCGGTGGACTGGAGAGAGAAAAACAAGAAGGATGGGACTTAGTAGCCTAAAGCTATAATTGGACAATTAACTCCAGTATGCTAATGGACCAGAACTTTAAAAAGTGTGAGACCCTGTAACTGGTCATTGATTTTTGTGACCATATTGGGTTCATGTTGGGTTGGGCTCTTGTACTGCCTGAGTGTATCCATTGAGGCCTTCTAATAAATACCTACTTTATCCTTTAACTCTGTCTGGCCTCTGTTCTAGGTCAGCCTTCTCAAGGCATCAACAGCATGATGTCATTAGGGGGTTTCTTCTTCACATGCTATGTGATACTGGCAGTCGTGATTTTATTATGGATCTCGTGATTCCCCGTAAAGCTTCAGTTTCTACAGTAATGGTAACTTGGGCTTCTTTCTTAAAAATAGTTTTGATGCTCAGCTCTTTAGAGCAGAAAATATGATTCTAAAATGCTATAATATTGAAGCAATAAGTAAAAATACATCAGTTTGTTCTATTTCTTATACTCTGAGTTTTTAAAAGGTCAGGATTGACAGAACTAATTACATAACGTAGGGAAGAAATTATAACCTGCTGCCACCCACTGTCCATGCCATTTTAGTGGTACTGAACACCCACCTCCCAAAGTGGAGGATACATTCCCTTGATGGATCCATATCTCATCTCTTGTCGTGGCAATAATATAGGCTGGGATGTGTTCATCTTCCGAAGCATAATATGATTGTGATGATTTCACCAAATACATGTTCAAAATGGACAAGTATTATAATAAGATGTGTCAGTGTGTTTTTAATTTGCATAGGAATTAGCATATATAAACCACATGGGGATGAAAATTCTCCCTGAAACTTCTCTTGGTTATTATTACTGGATTACAAAATACAGTCATTACTATATCATTGTGAATACTATTAATACAGTAATGATTACCATTGCTTTTTAAAAACAACTAGTTGTAAGTAATATTGTTGTTTTAAAGCTATGGATGAGGGAAACTTGGGGTCATATCCCTTAGGGCTGGTCATTAAAGTCAGCACAGACAATAGACTAGTAATTTAATAGTTAGAGTTCCCTTAAAAAGTCTGCTGTTAGCAATAATATGTATGAAAGCAAACATTTCAACTCCTGTTGCTTAATGCAAAAGGTACATTTGTAGTCAGGTGCTGGGGCTGCCTGTGAGATCACATGTGGGGGATGCCTAGGATCCAGCCCCAGGGCTGGAGGAAAGTGCCAGAGCCGTACACTGTACGTCAGCTCAGCCCCTGGAGCTGCCTGGGAGCTGCAGCAGGGGATGCCAGATGAATAACCCTCATGCTCAGCCTGAGGCTCAGCAGGTCTTTTACACTCCACTTACATGATGGCTGGATGAGCCTTGCACATACCTGATAAAAGTCTGATTGTCTGGCTCATGTGCTGTGTAGATTTGCTGGCTATTTGTACATGCAGAGTAATTTTTCATCTCTGTGGTCACTTAAATTACTGTTCAGTAATGGGCTGTAAACAAGACTGTCTAAGCACCTGCAAGGGTTAATGTCTTAATTGTTTGTTCATCATCAGAGGGGAGAAAATACTAAAGAATACATTGGGGAAAAGTGTATCTGTAAATTCTAGCAAAATTTTAAAAGTGTCAAATGAATCTTGAGGAGGGGTAGTAGCAAGACTGATTTTGCAATTAGATTTCAGGCTGAAGACATTATCTCACACCATATTGCTGTTTGTCTCAAAATGTACATCACATTACAGGAGTTGTAACAGGGAGGTGTTGGTATTGCTATGTGAAATGTAATATTTTGCATTCCCTAACGTCGGTTATTTCAGCCAACTCCCTGTGTTAGATCTTAAACAGTATCTCAGAGCCGTAAAATCTTTGGTGTGCCTATCCTTGTGTGGGACCCCCATGAAAGAGGGATGTACAGCACGCCTTAGCTGGAGAGAGAAGCAGCTTCCCAAGCCTTTTCTTCCCTTGCTTTCCCTGACACCCCCTCCTTCTCTTGTGCTGGCACTTGAGAAATTCTCTTGTTATTCCACTGCAGGCTGCTCCGCTGCGCGCGAGCTGCGTGTGCTGGGGAGAGGAGCGCTGCTGAGAGGAGCTGCACACACTGCGACTTCCCTCCAGCAGAATCCTTCTGTCCACCTGCAGCCTAAGAGTTCAGCTGGGAGAGCTGGGAATGGGGGCATTTCTGTTCCCCCCACCCTCTGCCTTCCTTCTGAAAACCTTACAGTTCTTCACTTAATAATGAGGAGTACATATGCTGTGAATAAAATATTAGTGCAAAGTGGGGAATATACTTTGGGGGTGTTTATCTGGAAAGGAATATGAAACAAAGCAGGAATAGAACACAGTTACTACTTCAGGTAAATCTGCTTATTGCTCTATTTTTTACCATTTCTAATGATAATACCCATATCTTTGTCATGCATGATAGTAGAGTGAGATGACTTCATTCCTTGTGTTGTGCATCACTGTCCTTGCAATGCAGTTCTTTCAGTCTGTAACATTAGTGTGTGATTTAATCATAGGATGGGGAGTACCTTGCAATATTGAATGCTGAGATGCAGTGAACATGATAAAAATTTTAAGTTTTGGTTTTCTGAACTTGTGACAAATGTATCTCTGCACAATATTTATCTGGACTATGTAAGGGGAGCATTGATTTTCTTGAAGATGCTTTGATGTATCTTTACATTTATAATGACCTTAAATAATGTTTTGAAATAGCTTATTCCCCAAATGCAGACTTTAAAAATCAAATCTGGCAACAGAGAGTCTTACATTAATAAAATAGTTTTACTTCTTAAATTTGTAAGTGTAAATGTTTAGTCAGTGTTTATTGGCACTGCTAAAATCCTGAGCAATGCGGTGCCGTGTGACTGCCTAAGAAAGTGGACACAACCATGGCAGGAGTTTCCTTGGCCATACAGATGTGCTGAGACCTCACTGATGCAAAGTAAACTACTTATTGATTTAATGATGTTTTGATGATCCATAGTGCTCTCTGTAACATGATGTAGGACATGTTTTCCTTCAGCATTGCATCTATTTTTTTGTATTGACAGTGTTTTGACAAACATTCTGTAGTGTTCCTGCATATGTTCTCTCTTAATGCATTTTAACTGTATTCTAGGAAGCAGCATTAACATTAAACACGGTTTTCTCCTGCTGCAGTCATAACACAGGTTCTACAAGCATCAACGTGAAGTCTTGCCAGATGCATCACAGCATCTGTGTTGTGATGCTGGAGAAGTGGTGTGTTATCCCACTAATGTAGGGGGAACCACCACTTCTGAAGTGAGCAGAAGCTGAAACATTATTACACTGCCTATACTTAAGCATAGGTAATGGGAGGATAATTCTCTCTTCCGTGTTCTGTCTTGCCAGCTGCAGCAGCTTCAAAATTTTGCATGTTTATTTTTATTGTAGGATGGACAGTAAAAAAAAAAGTGGTTAGGCGTGTTCAAGTAACCGCTTGTTTTGGTTCACTGTGAAACATATTACTGTTCTTCTATAAACACAGCTTTAAAGGATGTAAGGTATCTCTTGCAATTATAATCAGTTTAAACAGAGGGTATGCCATTAGAGACTGTACCTTGGGCTTGTTGCTGTTGAGTTGTTCCCATCTCTGCTGCCTGTGCTATGGAGATGATCTTTGTACTGATCGTAGAAAACAGGGCTGTGAATAACTGATAGTTATTCATAATTCTGGAAGCAGCAGACACCGTAGCTCTGGCTGTCAGTAGGAAAAGATATTAAAGAGAGCCTAGGGGGCTGGGGATCCCAGTTTTTGTAATAATAAAATCTTCCATGGAGTTTCCTCCCTTGATATCCAGTCTGCAAAAAACAACTCTCTTCTGACTGTCCTTTGCCAAGAGGCTAATGAGAAATTTCAGGCATCCCTGCCAATGCTTCTGCAATTAAAAGGAAAGGCCCTTGTAATGGAAAAATATACATGAGCTGCTAGAGTGTGCAGTAGGAGGGAAAGGCTGAGGGAGAGACCAAGAAACCAGCTGTACCTTTATATGCCCAGGTTAGCAGCAGGAGGACTTCTCTGAAAGGATGTGAGGTCCACTTGCTTGTCCATATGAATTTTTGGCTGCTGGGTGTGAGGCACAGGCAGGGTATGGGAATTTGGAACAACCTGCCAGTCAGGAACTCCTGCCTCACCCTCCTCCCCAAGTTTTTAGTAAAATAATACTTAGCACACCCACCAGGATATTGATCTACTTCCGTGGCTCCACACTGTATGTGGTTGGATATTTGGTCTTTGTCAAGCGAGAAACTAAACACAAGGACGTGGCAGCAAGTTCCACTAAAAATATTGTCTTTGTTGAACCTTTACAAGCAGTTGTGCAGGTGCGGGGTAACACGTGCACCAGGTTTGAGGTGATTTTAGTTGCATGCATTGACATACTTTCTTAATGTCTGAGTTATCAGGGGAATGTTAAATACAGTACAGAACAAAAGGGCTTGCACAGTGCTGTGGGGAGGAAGCAAAGATGAACCAGTGTAGTAGGGAAAACAAAGGCACCAGATTTAATTCCTGGTGTATTACGAGCATGGATTTACCCTGGAAATGCCTGGGAAATGTCTGGTGTAGGGTGTTGGCAGGTGTGTTTGGAGCTGAGCTCTGACATATGCTAAGCACTTCTTTCCACCTGCTCCTCTCTTCCCCTCTCGCGGAGTGACTTTATGCAGCCTGTCCTTGGCATTCAGTCATGTGGAAAGCGTAACAGCCCCATGGTCAGTAGCCAGGTCCGTCAGGTTTCTCCTGCTGTGCCATTCTCCACCATCTTTTGACGGGTGGTTGGACCTGCCCTCTGTTTTCCACATAAAGCTTTCCTTGCTGAACCTTCACTCTTTGGAAGCCTTAAAGGTCATGGCAGGCTTCTGGCTATAACTTCTGAAGAAGGCCAGTGAGGAGAGAGAAAGACTGCAGGGTCTTCAGTTCCAAGTGCTGACATTTCCCCATGCAGTGGAACTGGAGTTCTGGCCCTGCTCCTGCCCTGGCTTCAATAGAAAGAAAGTAAAAATTGTGATTATGTAACTGGTTGTGCTCACAAGTGATTTGTTATTTGTTCCCCAGTAGCAACCTCTGTTATCCAGTGATCATCATAATCCTTGGGGAATTAAAAAACTAAAGGTGCGTTTGTGGTTTATGCATGAATTTACAAAAAAAAAAAAAGGATTTGAATCTAAAGAAAGAAGATCTGCTTGGGAATCATAAAACCGACACAAAGTTACCCCATCCTAATCTTGTATAGCAGAGAACATTACCAATATATAGAATTTTTGAATACTGGTTAAATAGCAAATGCAGAGGTGATTTTTTAAAATATATTGATCTGAAAGTGATGTTTGAACATAATCTGGAAAGACATACCTGAAATATTTTGGGGGTTTCTTATTCTCTCCCATTCAGGAAAGCACTGAACAACCAAAAATCTCAACAGCTACAATTGTAGAGGGCCACATCTCATCATATACGTTTATAAACTGTTTATATAATGTTTATACAATGGCAAACATAAGGTACATTTCCTTTTCTGCTTCTAGTGGGGCTCTCCAGTGTGTATCCAACTGTTAAAATATACTTCACTATAGGCAAAGAAGTTAAAAGATGTAAGAAAGTTTGTGTATGTATGGTAGAAGATGCTTATTGTCAATTCATACAAACAGCAGACTATTTTATGTATGGTCTTAGAGGAAAATACAAGTCATGCCTACTTTTATGACTTAACATATATACACACATATACATAAAATATGAATGAGAAAAAGGCATGGAAAAGCAAGTATTCTGGTGGTGTAAATACGGGAGAAAACTCATCCTGCTGGCTAGATATGAAATCTTATGTCAAATATTATAGCCATTTACCAGTAGTTGACAAGACAAAAACCTGTTAGTTGATTTCTTTTATAAGTGCTGGATAATAAATTTAAACAAATAGAGAATAAGCACTTTCTCAGCGGTCGCTGAAGAATGATGCCAAGAATGCAATTAGTTTTGTTACATTGCTCCAGTTAAGTTTATGAATGAAGCAGAACACAAAGGTCTCTCGTGCACAGAGCTGAGGTGTATTATAACTTACTGATTAGTCACCAACCCATTTCCATATGCCTTGATGTATTGCTAGACTGTGTCACCCGTGGAGGAGCTAATCATAAACAAACAGAAGCATTTCAGTCATTTTGCTAGTTGCTCTTAGGATGAGGCTGATGACAGCCTGAAATGCTCCATTGTATCAGGCATTAATGGCCTCGTTTTGCAGCCTTACAGTTGGTGGCAAAGCCAGCAACACGCTCAGAAGTGCAGGTGTTCGCTGTTGGCACCATAAAGTTCCTGTTGAGGCCTGTATTCCACCTGCAGCAGGTGGATGAAACAGGTAGATGAAAAGGTAAAAATACATAAAATAATCACGTGATAATGGGTAATAATTTTGTAGTCTCAGTGACCCAGCTGACATTTCCCTCGCTTTGACAGAATAACTAGGCTGAATATTTTTAGACACTGTGTTTCTAGTCATTCTGATCCCTCTGAAAGCTTTCTTTTGGTAAATTAAAGGATTGTGATTTTGTTTGTTCATTTTTTCAAGGCATTTTTGAGGTGAGCAGGAAATAACAATGAGCTGCTAATTTCCTTTGGACTCTGAAATAATGTATTCTCTAAGAATTAATGATTTTTATCACAAGCATAGCTCAGAAGTCTCTGTTGCTATACAAGGCTCCTGAGCAGGAAACAAGTACCAGATAATTGCATGTCATCAGTGTTCGAGTATTAAGAAAAATAAGGATCCCTTACAGCAAAAAAGGAAAATGCATTGATTTACTAAGGCAGAGTTAAAGAATATATGGAGAAACTGCTGTATTAATTATCATCAGTCTTGAATTTTTCCAATGTTCTTTTACCATGAAATGTATGTAAAGCAGTAGCAGTTCTGTTCCAAGGAAAAATTATCTGTCTTTACAATTATAAAAAATTTGTGCCTAATTCAGTTTAAGTTTTTTCATTAAAGAACTGAGCTAGATTATTATCACAGTTAAAATAAGACATTAAAAGTATTAAGAAGGAACTTTACTGAGCTGATAATTGGCTGCTAAGCAGCATCTGTTAATTTTGTGACTGTAAAATCTTGCTTACATCCCCTTTAGCCCCCTGTGTCCTGGTTTTCCCTTTTATAAAAGTGAGTTATAGTATTGCCTGCCATTGTAATGTAAGTTGGGCTTCCCTGGAGGAAATTATTGTTCAGAATTAGAAATAATTCTGCCTTTTTTTGCCAGTTGCTGGGACATGTAATTCAATCTGCTTTCAGGACACAAGCTTCATCAAATTGTTTCATTATATTGACCCTAGCTCATTCCTGCTGAGGATCTTGTGGGTAATGTCCAAAGTGTCAAATACTACTGCTTCATCCTACTTAAAATGCAACCTGTGTTTTTACCCCCTTTCCCCAACCCTCCAGTTTATTAACACAGAAATTTTCCCTTTAAAGTTGTAAGAGTTGTTTTAATGAGAACAAAAAACCACAAAACCCCTAACTCAGTTTTATTAGATTTATCCTTTTAATGAGTACAGCTACATATATCTAATTACAATTACTGAATTCTCCAACCTCCTCTTTGGCCTACAAAAGATTAAATATGTTCCCAATAAATTGTTAGTCTCTCAGAAAAGGTAAAACAGCCTTGAATCTGTAATTTTTTAATTGTCTACAACTTGACTAAATGCATAGTTTCCCCTTGAGACATAGATAGCTGATATTATTACAGTGCTCAGATTTGGTCAATGTGCCAACTCTGCAGAAAACTAAAAAAAAAATATTTCTCTTTTTCTAAGCAGACTGAATCATGCAGCTAAACTCTTGGCTGTGGTTCTCAGATCATACCCTGCCCTGGGGCTGGTGCATGCTATTGGGAACAAACTGGCCTCTGCAGTACATCAGCATTTTTATGTTTTATAGCCTAATCTAAAAATCTCCCATTTCTTTTCTGTGCTTGAGATGTAAAAGGCATCAGGCCGTGTCTTGAGAAGTGGTTTTTGCCTTTTGACATGGCACCTTGCTCCTTCCTTGCTGGTGTTATGAGCTGGTTGTGAAACACCATAGGTTCTAGACCACGGGCTGGTTGAAGTCCGGGTCTGTCATGCAAGCATTATCTGTGCAGCTCCTTTTGTGAACTTCTAGCTGCACCTCATGCTTTGTGGCAAAAAAAGTCTTCCATATGCTAATTGTGATTTTCATCAAAAAAAATCTTCAGTCTGACACATTTTTTTTTAAAGATCTGTTTCACAGATAATCTTAGTGGATTTGTCTGTAGCTTTTTTCAACCCCCTTCTTCTGTCATGTGTAACTCTCCTTTTTGGTAAGTCTCATTATCCCTCAGTTCAAAGTAAGAGCTGGTACAATTCTCACTGCCTCTTCCTATAGGGCTGTTGCAACTTAGATTGCTTAGGACACCCAGATAAGATCTCTTTGATTTCTGAATATATTTCTGATCTATATTAAGTATATGTATGAAGGATTTACTTGTGTGCATGCTTTATTCATTAAAATAATTTTTTCCTTGTTTTTTTTTGAGGGGGGGGAGGGGGGAAGAGGGGGCGTAATTTGGACACATTTAATTCACCGCTTGGTGATCTGTATGAGCAATTTAAAATTATGTCTTTCAGAGTGTCATCTTTCCTTTGACTGCCATAAAGCTCAGCTCCCGTCACACTGCCCCATTTGTTCATTTCTGATCAGTCACCCTGAAGAATATGGTCTGCACTGGCCAACACTTGAAAGGAGCTGCTCTGGTTGCGTGACAGGACAAGAGACCCGTGGTTCTCAGTGCTGCTGTCACTGAGTTACTCTGGGGGTGACAAAAAGTCTCCAGTTGCCCCCTAAATGGTTAACCCATGAGCTGCTGCTGGGTCCCAACTAGTTTGTGATAAGGTCACTTGCTTAAAGTGATCCTAATTGTGTTTGTGAAGGCTGTTGGGGTATTTGAAAAGTGGTCTGGTCTCTTAGTGGAAGCAAAGTGAACTAGAAAACCAAGTGACTCTATGAAACAGTTGTGTTTGAGTCCTCCTAAAGTTGTATTTTTAGCTTCTGTACAGGGTAATGCAAAATCACCAAACTTTTCATACAAAAAGTAGAAGAAAGTATGTGATTCTACTTGGTCTTAAAAAAAGGTTAAAATACTAAGTCTTAAATAGAACTTACAAGTAGGATTTGGATTTCAAAGGGTAGGTTACAACAATTAACATCTCCTAGCCTGCTCTGAAGCCAGACTGGATTGTCTCTGACAGCCAAATGCTGTGTGAACAGCAAAGTGTGAACAGTCAGTAACTACTGGAAAGGCCTTTGTTTCCCTGAAAGGAACACAAGGAATTTTTTGTGAAGCTATTTGATCATAACATATAGTTTATTTGCCTTCTGCTCAAAATTAAAAATAAGTAAATAAATAAATAAATGAAATTTTGAATGGCTAAATGCATTTCTTCAACTATAAAGTTAAAAGCAATGCGAGAGGCTATACTAGGAAATTATGTTGCTATTTCATCTACCTTCAAAATGCATTTATGAAAACAACTGAGCAGTTATATACATTTTACGAAGAAGAAATCACAGTTGTGTTTTTAAAGTTACAACCTAACTGTAGAAAACTGGACAACAAAGAGAACTGTCAGAACACAAGGAGATTTAGAAAGGCATTGCCCCTCATGAACAATTTTGTTTTAAATCTTTCCTTCCTTACTTTTCTGACAGCATGGGAATAACATGGTAAAAGTAGGGCATCAGAAGAAATGGTAGGAGTGGAAAAGTTCAGAACGAAAAATCTGGAAGAAATGGAGAAACCCCAAACCACTGGACAGTAATGACAAATTATTCTTTTTAAAGAGCTGGGGTTTTTTTCATTTTAAAAAATATTACCTATAAATCCTTTACTAGTTGAGTTGAAATATAAGATGACCATTTCAGAAGTCTGGGAATGAATGAGGTAACTTAATAATTCCAAATAAAAAGTAGAATTTGATTTTTAAAAAGTTATTTGAAGGTTGTTTCTACATTTCCCTTATCAGCATATACTTTTCTATAGATTTTCACATTATTAAACTCTGTAGGCATTTTGGTTCTGAATATGAGCTCATCATATGGAGAGAGATGGGTGAGTGTGATCTGAAGGGCTCTGGGATGTCATTTATGGATACACAGTCTTTTCTTAAGTTTAAGAACCAATAACACAGTTCTGATAAGGGAAGAGTCTAGGATGTTTGTTGGTATTCTTCTGTGATTTTCTGTAGTACTGTGTTGCCGCGGTATGATTTCAGTGCTCTTCCCTGGTGATAGCTCAGGAGCAGAACGTTGGGGCTTTGGTGTTTTGGTGAGATTTTTTTAACACTTTGTTAGAGGAAGTGATTTTAAAAATTCCTTTAGCAAGTTTCCAATTTTGCTGGATGCTTGCAGAGGCCAGCAAACTCTACAGCATAAATCAGAGAGGGAAGAGTTGGTAACTGACAAAAGTGATTTTTTTTCTCTGTGAAACAATTTATGAACACATTTGCTTTCTGGAAGCATAGGTTAATACCCTTTAAATATGCTCAAGAATAACTCTTTCTAAAGAGACACAAAGGCAATTGAGGGATGAAGGAAACATGAAGTGAAGCAAACACAGCTTAGAGCTAGTCCTGCCCTTTCGCATCAGGAACCTTGCTTCAAACTCACTCAAGTTTTGTGAAGTTTTGAAGTGCTGTTGAACAGATGCTTGAAGTGTTTGGCAGCGCTGCTACGCAGAGTGCAGGTAATTCGGGAGAAATCCTGACCTGCTGTGTGGCATTTCTGACTTCAGGAGGCACATTTGTAACTCCTGAGCACATCCAGTGTGGGAAGCCTATAGCACATTCATTGACTTTAAAACATGCCTGGGAATTGGTGTTTTTCTGCTCTATTTCCATAATGGTCCTACTTGATCCACAGAGTTTCAGTAGCTTACTAACTTGACCAGACTGGAAGCATTATGGGAGCAGTAAGACAGAGCTCAGGCAAATTCTGTAGCAAGCAAGTGGGTTCAGGGAGAAAGCCAAGGCTGAGATTTTCTAGCTACTAATCATATTAGAGACAAAAGGAAATCCTAGTAAGAAGATTTAAAGAGAAGTGAGAACAAACAAAGATTCCATTTCAGATACTTGTGTGGCCTCTGTAGCCACATGTGTTTCATAACCTTTTATGTAATTAATAAGAGGTGGTAAGAAGAAAGGGATGTTGTTGTTTTAATAAGCTCCAGTTAAAAGAAAGGGCTGGGTCTAGAAATTCTATCTGCTGCGTCAGTTTGTAAGCCTGTTGGTGTTTTTTTTGGGGAGGGAGGAATATTGCTGGTTTTAATATCACATCAGGGATGGTCATGAAGATTTCCAACTTGTAAGCAATCATGATTCTGTCATTAGGTCAGAGAAAGGGTTATTTTTAACTTTCTCACTGTAATGCTTCTAACAAGCTTGGCATACTTGTTGCTTTTTCTGTATCACTCAAGCTGCGGCTATGGCTTTGGCTCTACGTTGGCTATCATCGTTTCTTGATGAAAGGAGAAGTAACACCTCTTTTGGTGAAGAGTTGCTTAGAAAACTGATATGTCCTCTCTTTAGACTCATTAAATAAATAAATTACATATGTTTTATGAAAATCAGTCTCTGTCAAAAACCATGATGCCAGATGAGAGCAGCGTTTTGGCAAATAGTCTGTTGGATCTTAGGTTTCCTTTCTGTTACCTGGAGTACAATGAAGAGATTAAGAATGTCTAAGTTACAGGACGTTGGCTAGACAAAATAGAGTTCATAAAGTAGGCTTTTAGCAATGACCAAAGGATCCCTAGTGGCTGAAAGTGCTCATGAACTTTATCAAAGAAGTTACCTTTTTGGGAAAAGATTAAGGCATTCATTTAGTGTTGGCTCATACTAGAAAATACTAAATTTACCAGTATTTTATCAGTGTAACATACAGTTCAGTGGACTTCTTGCATTCAAGGCATGGTTTTTACTGGGGTTGTCCCATGACGTTTGTGCAAAATAAGCTAGGAGAATGAGTCCATTTAAAATCCTCCCTTACTTCCTGACTTCTGATGGAGAATCTAGGTCAGTGAAAGTAGCACCATCCATTCCTGAAGAGGTTTTTATCCAGAGGCAAAGTAGGGGCCACAGGTTTTATGTATGCCAGTGACACACGCTGCTGCTTCACAGAGCTTGATCTATTCCATGCTGGAAGGTGGTGTCATTGCCCCTTTGCTCACTGGATCATCTTTTAATCTGAACTATTTATCATTTGTTCACTGTCTCTTGTTATTTAACGTATTTATCACTTGACTATAAAGTATTTTGAAGTTGAAGGAACTTGTTTTTGTCAGATATGAGAAATGCAAGTCAAGTGGACTGACAGCAGGCATGTATTGAAATCCTGGGGGTTTGTGGTGATTTACTCCATTGATATGATCAGTGAGTGACCATTTCACTTGTGTACCCCATGCAAAAGAGATTTTAACTACTACTGAACCATTCCTCCCTGTGCTTAGCACTTTTATTCCATCTGTGAAATGGAAGTAAGACTTGGACATTCACACAGAAAGCTTCTGGATCTGCAAATCAAAAGTGCTGCAAAAGCCTTGGGTTTTGTCAACATCGGTGTTCTCTTGGTATACAAACTGAATGATGTTCTGGCAAGTTAGCCCCTAAATCCTGGTGAAGTAGCCTAGGACTTCATCTCATTTAAATGCTGGAGTATTAGGAGGAATAACAGCAATTCAGGCTTGTGTAGTTACCCTGGGGTCTCTGAAAAGTCCTGACAGGGTTTCAGTCGACATTCATGCCAGCCCATGTCTGGCCAGTGGAGAAAGATGCTCCTTAGTGTCAAGTGATTAATGTGTGGCTATGAGGAGCTGGGATTCCAGACAGTCTTAGTCATGCAGAACACTTCTCTGCTTATCCAGGGGAATAAGCAGTACCACTGGAAGAATAAGCCCCATTTGATAAGCCTTTAGCAACCAGTTTGTTTCCATTTCTCCGGGGGTGAAGAAGTGCAAAAAAAAATTGAGTCTGTTTCTCTTTCTTTACCAGCTGCCTCATATCACTTTTTATCTCTGGCTCAGCCTCTCTCTGGAATCTTCCTCTAAATTGTATTGCAGACAGCAAAATAGTAATTGCACACTGTCAATAGTCCTCAGTTCATTTACTTCTTGCATCATTGGGGAGCACAAGTCATTTGAATGGCCTCATGCAACAGTGTCTGTACTTTCATAATCCCTGTTATTCACTTGTTACTCTGAGTAATTTGATAAAAACTCTGCCTAACGCATTTGTAGTGGATTTGCTTGTCTGCCCATCCCTTCCGCTGTTCCACCAGCAGTAATACAGAGCTGGTGAATGACTTGACCAGTCTTCTGTAGAGGCAACACAATGTGTATGAGCCAGAGGGTCACATGCTGGTACAAGCTTCTCTGATTCATTCCTTTGTTAGCATCTGCTGGGACATGTTTTTTTGGCGAGTGCCAGATACCTGGGTAATAGGTGGAGGAAGGAGTAATAGATGGAAGGAGCATGGATTTCCTTCTCCCTGTGTCATAATGACCTTCAGTGCTGCTGCAGTTGGTGATGTATTGTTATGTTTGGTGCAGATATGTGGATGTGAGCAATGGGTCTGTGCCCCTTTCAGCTTCATCAGCACACACTTATAAATCAGCAGCGTGAGGGAGAATGTACTTGTGCCTGTTAACACACAGGTCAAGAAACTGTGATGGGATTTCCCTTTTCGCGCATCATTGTTTGAGGACACTAATTTAAACTCAAATACTTTCTTTCCTTTTAACATCTCTGTCCATTAATTATTTCTGTACTATTTAAATGTAAGTCCTAAATAACCAGGTTGTTTGGGATTGCTTGTGTTGATGCTGCTGAAGGACTCTATGTTTTGGAGGCTGGAAGAAAAGCATACAGTTGATTTATCTGATGCTTTACATAGAAATTAGGCAGTGCACCTATGCTGTGCTCCACTGTGCTCAGTGCATCAGCATTTGTAACCTAGTATCTCTCCGTTCTCATGACTTCATGGAAACTCTGGTTCCTGGAGAATTGAGCTTCTGCCTGAAGCCCTGTAGTGCAAAATTTAGCTCTTTGCTCTGTGTGTGCATTCATATTTTTTGTTTCTGTAGAAAGGCCACAAACAACAATACCAATGTTAAAGTACTACAGCTGAAAGCTTGCTGGCCAAGGTGAGACACCAGATTTTGTATCTGAAATAGCACACTCATGCTTAAGTTATGCCCTCTCAGTGGAAAGCAGGAGCAAAGTAAAAAGGAAGAACCTGTTATAACTGCATGGTATTCCAGGTCTGGAGAGTGTTAAGGGACAGAAAGTATCTGCTGGAATTCTTTGGGTTTTTTTTCCTGGTGGAACTACTTGTGTTTTGCCCTGGTTTGGGACAGCTGATCCATTAGAAACATTGGGGGTGCCTGAGCATCCATGATCCTGGGTTTCCAGGGGCTGTGCATCAATATGGCATAGTAGGTGAGATTTCCTGAAGTCAGAGATGCCACTGATTCTGCAGGCCCTGGGCTAGTTGGCTTCTCACAGTGAAGAGCCCTGGTACACAGGCAGCAGCTCTGTCTGTGTTGGGCTGAGTTGGTAACTGCAGTTCTCAGGGGAACTCAGGTCTAATGGCAGTAAAAAGAAAGACAGCAAGTCTGAAATGACAGTGGAGGAGAAGTGGTGCACCTGAGACCAAGGGAGGACAAGAAACATCAGTTTGGTACAAAAGCAACTTGGTTTGAAACAGAAAAGCCAGCATCAAACATGAGTGTGCGTTTTGTCTATCTTACTCCTAAGATAAAAAGCAGTGTTACTGTTAGTGAAGATTAGTAAATGGGTGTGCTGTGATAAGTGATAAAGAATTCATTAGATCTTCTTGTACTGAAAGCTAAGGATAGCCACCACTCTTATTTCTGGGTTACTGATAGTGCTACAGAGTGCTAATAGCCTTGTACCTCCATTGCAGGTCTAAGTGCCTCTCTAAAGAGTTTCTGTCACCTAACATAGGTTTCAACATGTTTTCTTGAGAATGTCCCTCTCTGAGGCCTGCGTTACTGGCAGGCTTTGGAATCTGTGATTTAGTGGTCACTTTTCCATTCTTCTGCAAGAGCTTTTTGTGCATTATTGCTTATCAAAGGCTCCAGTAAAAGTTTTTAGTGAATTTTACATCTATGGCAGTGTCTTCTCAACCACTGAGGCAGAGGAATATATGCAGTTTCAGGAATGAAGTTCTGATCATAATGACACCAGGATAAATATGAAACAGTGTTGATGCTAACAAAGATATTGATGTAGAATAAAGAGGATAAGCCTATATGTAGGCGTTTTTTTTAAATTGGAATATTTTCTCAATTCTTCTGAGATTTTATGGTACTTTCTAATTAAGAAATATATCTGTTCATTTTGGGCATTATCCTGAGTGTTCTAGAAACCAGCTATATCCAAAATAAAACTGGCCCATCTATTTCAAACAGCCAAGCTTTGGGAATAACAAGACATGAACAACTTTGGTACTAGAAATATCGTTTAATCTGTAGGACTGTAAGGATATAATTTCTATTCTACAGAAATCTTGTAGGTTTATTTCCAGAAGTCTCCTCTCCTACGCAACAGAGATGTACCTGTTGTAAGAAGGATTTTCAGAACAAATGCTTTGAAATTTTTCATCAGTAGAGCAATCATCCTTACTCCAAATTCAGTATTTCCTTTTTATCTATATGTAAGTTCTGTAAACTAGCAGAGACTTAAATTCTCATTGCAATGAAAATGCAGTAAGTGGAACAGAAAAATAAAAGACTACCTAATGTTGTGTATTATACTCCTCTTGCAAAATTTTAGTTAATCCTTCATCTTTCCCTTTAGCTGATATCAAATTAGTCTGCAAAAGCATTCTAGGGCTAACTCAAATAGGCACGATGAGGGTGTGTGCAATTTTGTGGTCGTGTTTCTTAACCCTAAGGTATCTGTTAGGAATAAACCCCTTTAATATTATCTGTTTTGTGTCTTTTGGCATCTGGGACAGAGGGCCGTCTGTCACACAGAACATTTCTTGGTTTACATACTGTATATTTATGACTCACTAACATTCCTTGGGTCTGCATATATAAACAAGAATCACAGTTTTTATGTTTAAAGTCCAGCCACTGTACCTTTGGTTTATCCATTCATGACTGTTGAAACCACAAGTGCCTGACAAATTATACAAGTGAGTCAGCTGACAATTTAGAAATTAATTTCAGAAGCTGCTGCTACAAATCACTTCCTATCATATATCATGAAATAATAATGGTCCCAATACTACTCTGAACTGTCTGGCTGAACTTTGACAGAAAGCATGGAAATGATATTTAACGAACTGAGGCAATCATTAACCTATCTGTCTCTGTGATACTCCTCTCTGACCTCTTGTTTAACTAAATAGATGTGCACGTTGTTTCCCATGATAGTTCTCTTCCTGCAAGTATTCATAGCGAATGCATGTGTAACGAGCTTGTCAAAGACACTAATTTTATGTAACCTTCTGAAATACATAAACCTGCATAATATTTTGAACATGTCAGTTGGCAGATTCAGTGCTGTACCAAGTGCAGTCAATCCACCTTTCTCTCAAAAGAGTGAGAAAGAAATTTTTGGTGGCATTTTATCCTTTCAGCTTGGACTACATTTATATAAAATCTCTTTTGTTCTTTGCTACCTGCTGTAGATTTTTTGTCCTGCATTTCTCAAGATCACATACCAACGTGCTGGCAGTAGGGGGCATTCTGTTCCAGCAGGCGAGTTAGGCAGTCTGATGTGGGTGGTGGGTGCCCGGTTTCCTTGGCCACCCCCAGTTAACTCTAATGCCAGCACACCAAGTGTCACCAGCAAGCTGCTGACCATTGCCCAACACCTTAAGACTTGGGTGAAAAGATTTAAGTTATCCTAAAGTGAAGAAAACTTTTCTAATCAGATAATCTGCATTTTTGATAGGTCAGGAGAGTATCAGTAAATGCGAAGCAAGAGCCAAAAGAATTGGCAGACACAGAAGAATCATCTTTTGAAGCCAAGGCGGGAGGCGGCATTTAATTATAGTAGGGTTTGCTAGGCTTGGGGTGTTAGTTGGCTAAAGTGTTGATGTGAATTTGGCATAGTGGGTGTAATGCACAGAAGTAAGGCTTCAAACAGGCATTTTGTATTGAGGGAGGATTAGGGATTTTTGGGCACTCCTTCCTGAGCTGGCCTGCAAAAGAATTAGAACAAATAGAGGGAGGGAATGGAGGAAGAAATCGAGCACAGGTGAACCCAACCCTCTTTTCTCACCATTCTGACTCTTCACCTTCAGAATCTGTATTAGACTTTTACCACGACACCTGCCCATCCCTTAGACCATGTTAGTCCTGCTGTGAGAGCTGAAAATAGGTCCAGGCAGAAGCATCAACATGAGTCAGGAAGGAGTTCAAGGGAATCCCAAGATGTGCAGAAGGTAATGCAGATATTTCAAAATGGGTTTCTTCACCCTTTGAATAAAACTTCTAGATCTTTTTTGCACAAGGAATCAATTTTCTTTGTCATCCCTCAAAAAAAGCAAAGGTTTTTACGTAGTGCCAGAGCTTTTAGAGCAGGCACATAGAGGCATGCAAAATTTTCTCAAGACTCAGATGATTGCTTGTGGCACTCACTTTGTTTACTCCTTGGGGGAATGGATGCTCGTTACATTCCCATCTTTTGCAGTAGCTCTAATACATTACAATAGCTTGTGGTGACACTGACTAATAGTGAGAACTTAAGGCTTTTGTGGTTTGCCCTAAGTCTTTTAGAATAGGGTGCACAACGAGCACATGCTTGTTGGGGTTGCGTCTGTTACTCTTACCTGTGTTGATATTCCAGTGCTGCTTCATGCCTTCCTCTCTTCTAGTGAGCTCAAGACCACAGCTCCTGCTGTGTTGGTAACCTGTCTGGCTGGCAGCCTCAGTGAGGGCTGTTGCACATGTTGGACTGGAGTGTAGGTTTGACAGCCAAAATAGGCAGACTACTTGTTCAGACAGACCCATCTGAGCATTGCCTACTTGCTGTACATCAGCCACTGCCAGTCACCTGCTGGACAACCTGCCAGACATGCCAAAAATCTGTAAGCTCGCTCAAGGGGTGCAGCTACCAGTGGATTTGCTAGCCTGCCCCTGGCTGAAATGCTGTTGCTTGCCAACGAGGCTGCTGTGCTAACAAGAGTTATGAGGAGAGGATGAAGGGAAAGTTTAGGAGACAAGAGAAAAGCTCTGCACGTGGTAATGATGGGGCCTCTTTAATTGCTCAAGGTTTGTGAGTGTTCTGTATCTAATCCTACTGTGATTGTGCAAATTTTAACGTTTTGATATAATGGGTGGACTCAATGACCTTAGAGGTCTTTTCCAACCTCAGCAATTCTATGATTCTGTGAAATGTGCCCCTTGGAAACTCTCTTCCTGAAAGAGATCCAAATATCTTAGCAGACAGTATTCAGGGCTAACTGTCCTGATTTAGTTTCAAAATCAAACACAATCTTTCACTAGGAAGATCACTACAATATTTTCAAAATACAAATTTGAAATATTCCTATAAAAAGTATTATTGAACTTCTTATCACGTGTGCATTCTTTATGGTTTTTAGTGTGCTCATCAATGCCATGTAAGCTCTCTAGCCTCTATTTGTGACATTTTAATGGTAGTTCTTGCCAAAGCCATTGCAAGTTTTTGGCTCGCTCTCCTTTTCTGTAAAAGGCAGCTGTTTAAGATATATTTGCTTTTGTTGAGAAAGAAATTATGAAAAATTAGTTCGGCACTAACGGGTGCCTTACAGCCACCTGTGCCACTTCAAGTTCTCTGCACTCAGACAGCAACAAAAGCTGTGATAGCAGCTGTCCTTAACAACAGCAAAAATTTTGAGTTTTAAGAGTAGAGAAAAGGCAGTGGTGGAAGCAGGGAGGGTTGTTCATTTTATATTTTTGCATCTGACAGAGTATTTTGGCATTATACAACGAAGATAGTGAAGAGGAATTGTTGCAGGACATTGGGGAAGGTCTAAATGTCAGTATTGACTGTGGTTAAGTTGGTCAGAAGCTCTTTTGGGGTGGACATTCATACCAAAGTGCTTCATCTGGGCCCCTCAGTTTGGGAAGGACGTTGAGATGCTTGAGTGCATCCAGAGGAGGGCAACGAGGCTGGTGAGGGGTTTGGAGCACAAGCCATATGAGGAACGACTGAGGGAGCTGGGGGTGTTTAGCCTGGAGAAAAGGAGACTCAGAGGTGACCTTGTCACTCTCTACAACTTCCTGAAAGGTGGCTGTAGTTAGGTGGGGGTTGGTCTCTTTCTCCAGGCAGCAACCAACAGAACCAGAGGACACAGTCTCAGGCTGCGTCAAGGGAGATTTAGGTTAGATATAAGAAAAAAGTTTTCTACAGAAAGAGTGATCAAGAACTGGAATAGCCTGCCAAGGGAGGTGGTGGAATCACCATCCCTAGATGTGTTTAAAAAAAGACTGGATGTGGTACTCAGTGCCATGGTTTAGTTGAAGTGTTAGGGCTGAGTTGGACTCGGTGATCTTATAGGTCTCTTCCAACCTTGAGATTTCTCTTTCCAACCTTGTGATTCTGTGATTCTGTGATCTGTCTTTCTTAGGTGCATTGATTCATACTTCTGTGGTTGCCATCCCATACCCCCTTCATCTGTAAAGGGAACAGAGGTTGCAAAATGCTCTTCAAAAAACACTTGAAGGAAGGCTAAGACTTGCTTTTGCATTCTCCTGTATGAGGCACATGCTACCTGTGTTACGTAAAGGAGGAGGAGCCTGCTTTTCTTCAATGCCTCTCTAGTCACAGCTCACAAAGAGAAGTGGCACCCAGGTTTTTCACCTGAGACTCAGAAAGAAACAGGAACCTCCATGGAACCATGAAAGATCATGGCTGCTGCTCCTGCTTAGTGAAATGCTGCCTGAGCTCAGGCGGGCAGGGCTTTGGGAAAGCCTCAGGAGAGTCATAGCTGCCAGCTGAAAGTTCATTCATTGAAGCAATGGCCAGCTGAGTATATTATGTGAGGTTGATTGCTTCTTCCCCTTCAGCCAAAATGGCCCATTTGCAGGCAGCATGAGTCCCTACATCCACCTATATGGATGAAGAGAGGTGATGAACTATTAGTTTTCTGGCTGTGACAAAAATTATTTTCTCTCAAATAGGAGTAATTTGGCATAAGGCCACAAAAGACCTATTTGTGGAGGAAAGGATTAAGAACAGTGTATAGCAAACCCCAGAAAAGATTCCATCTGCTGGAACTTTGTGTCTAAATATCCCTGAAAGAAGCTTGGGTACAACAGAGAAAAAAAAAAAAAACAGGCAGATGTGGCTCTTGTCTTTTCCTTGCTTAATCATCACAGTCTCAAGTCTTTGAGGTATTGGAGCGTGTCCAAAGAAGGGCAACAGAGCTCAGGAAGGGTCTGGAGCACAAGTCTTATGAAGAGAGACTGAGGGAGCTGGGGTTGCTTACCCTGGAGAAAAGGGGGCTGAGGGGAAACTCTCTAGGACTCCCTGAAAGGAGGTTGTCCAAGAATGTGGGTGAATCACCATCCCTGAAGGTATGTAAGATGGGGCATTTAAGGATATGGTTTAGTGATGGATTTGGCAGTGATAGGTTAACAGTTTGACTCAATGATCTTAGAGGTCTTTTCCAATGTAAACAATGCTGTTCTGTTCTGTGGAACTACTTATGTCTGGTTTTAAAGAAACAACTGGATGCGACCTATGTACAGCTACATTAAAAAAGTAATAATGAAGGAGTGTCTGCCTCACTATAGTAACTGGCACTGTGCACTCTAATTTTTTATTTCTCTTTTCTTGTTACTCTATTCCCAAATTGCTAATTAGAGTCAATAAATTGGCTGTAGAATACAACAAGACATCATGTAGTGTGCCAAAACCAGTGGCTGGCATTTGTACAAATCGGGTGATGATGTGTTTGAAGACATAATGTTGGAAAAATCTTTCCGTATTCTCTTCATCCTCCCTGTCCTCCTACTGAAGTGACTCAATTTCAAAGGCAGCCACATATTGCTCCTTTGTTGTCAGAGGTTTGGTTAACAGAAATGAAATTCCCGGTGAAAAGCTTTGGTCCTCTACCAATTACGTTTTGTGGTGCTACATAACCACTAAGTGCAAGCCCTGAGTGATGGGCAACTTGAACATAAGGCAGCTGAAGTGTTGTGATAGTGGCTGCAGTAGTTTGGCTTGGCAAGTCCTGAGTGTGTCTTCTGTAGCTGCAGCATAGCGAGTGTGAAGCTGCTGCACTCCTGTGGTGCTGCACAACATATGCACGTGTGCTGTGCTGTGTGTCCGTGTGCTCCCTCCCTGTGCCTCACAGCTCACAGAGGGGTGTCTGGAAAATACTGTTTAGAGTGGAGCTGGAAATTCCAGTTATTTTCTATACTGAATGGTCTAAAATTACAGTGTCAGTACCATCACTTGGGTTTTTGTGGTGATTTGCTATCCTCATAGCCCCATGTATTGGCCAATGATTTACAGTGGCTGATTTGTTCTGAATTCACATGGTAATAAAAAGGTTAAAGCAGAGTCCTGATGTTAATTTTACAAGTATATCTTTTACTGGCACAGTGGCAGACACATTTGGATATCAATGATACACAGAAATTTCTGCAAGTATTATTTTCCAACAGGATCAAAGACTATTATGAAATCTTTTCCTCAAAGTAACATGCTACAGGTGGATTGAGAGGTGACATTAGATCCAAGGGTGGTATCAGGAGAGAAGACAATTCCCTTTTCTTCTGAAATCTCCTGCTTTATGGAGCTTTCAATTAGCCTAGGATTCAGTAATTTTCAATAAGCCCAAACTTGGAGGGATGGTCTTGTTTATAAAAAGGGAATATAACTAAAAGCATTCAGCTAGGCTGACCTGACTCCTGCTACTGTGGTGTCTTGGGAAATGGAGCCTGTTTGATCATACTAATCAAAAATATTTCTAGAATATGTTTCCCCATTGATAATTGTTTTGAGGAATTATGGTATTTTCTGAATGAGGCAGTGTGAGAAACCTTACAGAAGCCTGTAGATGTGGGCATGGAGCTTTTTCTGTGTCATCCCAAATCCTCTGAGAATAAAGGCAGTGTTTGGGCCACAGGGCACACAGGCTTGCATGAAGGGATTTGTATGGCAGGAGTTTGCTGGGACACATGGTATGTGTTTGTGGCTCTTTGGCTGTAAAATAGGAATGTCTTATTGCTCTGGTACATTTTGGAGCACATCAGTGAAGCTGTTGGAACAGAAGCAGTGCTAAGTAGGCTTAATGCGGATGATCACTTTTCAAGATTTGCATCTGCCATCATATATTCAGCCATTAATAATTCTTGCAGTATATCTTAACAAAACAATCTGCAAAATCCTTGGCTGCAGGCTGTTTCCAAGTTCAGATATGCTGCTTGTCTAGTGGATTTGGAAGGGGATTGCAGGCATTGTCACACTGCCTTATTCGACCCTTTGATCTCACTCACAGTTCTTCATGCGTAAAGATTTTGAGAGCATTGGTTTCCTTTTCAACACAAGCATCTAATCTAAAATATCTAATTTGAACAAATTGCGGATATAAAAATGGAGCTTTAAGACAAATGTTTATTGGCTCAGAATTGGAGAGGGGTCAACTTGAGTGGTAAACACAAGCCTTAGAGTCAAGATGTCTGAATTCTTTCTCAGCATTGATTTCCAAAGTAACTGGAAGCAAGTCTTTTGGTGCCTCAGTGAGTCTAAAGAATATTTGGCCCTTTCTTTTATTTACTACTTGAGATTTTAGTTGGCTGCCTTTTGAAGATATTGATTGCTTTAAAATAATGGCATTATTGTCAATGAGGTAGTAAGTTTCAAATAACTGTGGTATATTGTACATACTTATTGATTGTGAAAAGTAGTAAAAACCATATAAAATATCTCATAAAAGTATGATATATGTAAAATAGTTCTACTAGCTGCTTTACCTACCATTGAATTGTTGCACTTTTCCCCTTACAGAGTTAATCTCTAAAAAAATCAGGAGTTGGATCATAGGTTGTATCACAGGATTAGTAGCTGGCTCTGACCTGCAAAAATACTTTGGTTACTATTTATTAAAGAAGTTCTTGTTTTTAACTCTGTTTCTAGACATTTTCTGGAAAATCTATTCTCACTGTCTGTGTTTTTGTTTTTGGTATACTTAATAAGTAATCCCATTTTTGCAGCTTGCAGAGTATTTGTTATTATTATCTCAGATTGTGTTATTTAATAGTATTGAGATGGATTAGATGTATAATACCCAAATATTTTAAAGCAGCACTGCTAACCTGTCATTATTCAAGGTATGATTCATTCTAGGAGTCAAATGTCTGTGTAGATCCTTTTATTATTTTCCTTAATATGATGAAAGTAGATACTCTTGATACTTTGTATTAATACAGCCTCTTAGTTTTTGGGACTGGTGGAGAAGAATGACTTTTTTTGCCATCTTGAAACTCGAAGTCAGGTGGGGTTTTTTTCTGATTTTTGTGTTTTCCCTCCTTCGCTGGTGTTTCTACTCCTGAGGTCTGTACTCTTCTTCAAAAATGAATTTATGAAGGAAATGAGAAAGAATATTTTTTTAATGAAAGTTCATAATAACTAAAGGAAAAGCAGAGGGTAAACACCCTTGAGTAGTCGGTATTTATTTCTTTGTTTCATATCTAGAAGAGATAATTTGTTTTATCTTTTCACTTTTCTTTGCACAGTTACCAGATTTAATGTATCCATCTGACTCCATAAAGATTAATCTGTCAAGTTAAAGACTAACCTGTTCTGTGTCTGATTCTTTTAATGCTTTTCTGTGTCCAAAATAATTTTTAACTTGTTTTGGTTGAAAATATGTGTGCCCTATCCATAAAAAATATTCTTTAAAAAATGGTCATTTAATTATTTTCTCATGGGTATTTGTGTAATGGAAATTACTTTAGCACCTGCACTGTCTTTGTAACAGGGCAAATGCAGAATTGCCCCCTCTGTGAGATAAAATTTAAGCATTATGTATACTGGACATTTCATATCCGTGGTTCTGCTGGGCTGGGGAGTTCTTGTAGTCTGACCTCCTGAAAGAAGGTCAGTGTGTTAATGAACCAGCATATACACTGGGAACATCCTTAATGTATTGCCTTCTGTCTGCCCTAGTACTCTGCAAATTTGTCTTCAGTTATGCAAGCAAATAATTTATCCTACCTTCACATTGCCCTAAGGAAAGGAAGAAGAATGGAGAAAGAAGAATGACATGAAAAAGGGCTGGGAGCAGCATGAGTTACCCAAGGTAACTCACAAAAGTGCCGCATATGTGCAGAGAGAATGAAGATTTTCATGTTTTTAAGGCATCTGCCTTAGTTGTACAGGATAGACAGACATGCACCCCCTACCCCTCTGTCTCCAGCCCACTGGAGCTCAGCAGCCATTTGGCATCCTGTATCATGAGCCATATTAGCAGCTGGTAGTTCAGACTACAACCAGCCTGCTCATTGCTTCCCCAAAAAAGTGCTGTCAAGTTTCTCTTCTCTGTGACAGGAGTTCTGCTTGACAATTGGCCTAAATTCTGTCTCCTTTGAAGAGAGGTGAGAGTAAACGACATCTCAGAAATGAGAAATGGCTTCTGTTGGCCCCATCTATCCCTGTGGTCACCACACACAGGAGGGATGCCCAAGATACTTTCTGTTACTGCAGTGGGACCTCCTCTGCCACTGCTAGGTGAAACTACATGAGTGTTTCTATGCAGCAATTCTGTATTAAATCCCTTTCTTCACTATGGGCTTAAGCAACATGTTTGGAAAAATGTTAGAAAGAACTTTATTTCCTTATTCTTCAAAATTACCTCTGTGGGTTTACCTTAATCAAACATGAAAAGCTGTGGTAGTGATACCTTGTGCAGTTAAAGCAGGAAGAGGCCTCTAGGCCAAGTAACATAAATCCTTTATCTACCAGATATTAATTGCAGTTTGCTGGGAACTCAGAAATTTTTGGGGTGTGTTTCTTCTATGAGTGAAGCAGGGGCTCTTCTCAGCTGAGCCTTGTGGATGTAGCTGAGGAGGGCTTTGATGTTTGCACTCCATTCACTGCCAGCAGCCGAAGGCCGGCACCAAGGGGCTCAAGGCACACTGCATGCTGGCATCAACATGTGCATGACCAGGGTAGCTTGGCAGCTCCTCTTGTTTCCATCCCTCCTGTTCATACACTGATTCTTCTAGTTTCTCCCATTTTTCTTGGTTGATCAAACTTGCTGATATCACACACACATGCATCTTATCACAGCTGGGTGGCCCTATGAGGATACCCCCTGCCTTGTGCAAATGAGAATAAGCTTGCCTTGGAGAAGGCAGGAGGATTGTATGGCTTTGAAAATTTCTGCTGTTAAGGAAGTGAATCCTCTGGACAGCTGATCATTTTTACCCAGAAGCAGGAACAGTTTCAAGAAACAGCTGTGTTTCTCTGACAGTCTGGCTAATCTGTGCTTGGTTTTTTATTACTGTGATACAAGCATTTATAAAAACAGAGATTTGGGGTTGGTTTGGTTTTTTTTGGGTTTTTTTTTTCATTATTCAAATAACCGAAAATCCATATGAAAAGTACATTTGTATGTGTGCCCAGATGTAGAGCCCCTGTTATTAAGGCCAGCTGGGATTAAAGTCTCATTTGTATAATTTATATAGGCTTTGGAATTTTTCCTATGGTTTTCAGCCATAAGCTGGAATTTAGCTTTTGTCAGACTGCTAGACAGCTTGCACAATAAAGCTTCTAACTAAAAATATTTTCTGTGCAACCTGGAAAACCTCACCATTTTAAATGCAGTGACTATGGAGCTGTATTGAAAAGACAAATTATTAGAAAAGAAAAAAACCCCAACAGTCATGCCCCGGGTGTTTTAAAGGTTTAATCAGTGAGCTTCATGCATAAGTAGCACAACAGATAGAAAAGCAGAAATGGAGTGGTAAGTAACTTAGGAGGCATGTACGGGATGCTTGGGATGCTCACGTGCACATAGCAGTCAAGTATCCTTGCACAGCATCAGATACTGTCTGATGGGTGGCCCTTGGTCCATTTGGGAAGAGCTGCTGAGGTGCAACACCTGACTCAGCCCACCTCCTGGGGCTGGCCAGCTATTCTACTTCTAGCCCATTTTTCACTGTAATTCAAGGAAATCTCCTTGCTTGAACTGCTGGATAAACACCTGAATCTTTGGTCTGGGTAGCCTGGATAGTTGCTCTCCCGGGAGTGCAACATCGCTCCATCTAATTCTTCCTCTTACCACAACAGATGGGTGGGGCGCAAGGAAGTATTTCCTTACACCTCCCAGCTAGGGACCTGCATGGGATGATTTGGAGTTGTCGTGCTCCTGCTGGATAACACAGCATGTTTCTGAAGGTATTCTGTGGCTTATGGAGCTGCAAAGCAACAAGTATGTCATCTCTCAAAGGGGTGGTGGAATCACTGTGTGCACAGCTCCTGGAAAAAAGCAGTGCAGCCTACTCCAGCAGAAGTTAGGCTTGTGGGGTGAGGTAACCAGTACAAAAGATAGGAACTGAAATTGCATCTCTTCGCTCCCCAGCGAAGTATTTTTTTAATTATTTTTCACTTTTTTTTTCTTCTTTCTTTCCTAAATAATCTTGCAATGAGCCCAGCTTTCTCTTTGATTTTGCATGGTGATGAATCTTCTCATCTTTACTGGCATTTCACAGCTGTTTGTTCACAGCTTTCTCCAAATATAAGAAGAGAAACAGACCTTCAAGCAGAGGATTGTTGTCTTTTTGGTGTTCTTGAGCTCTATATTAAAAGCCCTGCGTATTTTTCTAATCAGGATTACAGAATTAATTTGCATGGTTTATCCTCTGGTATTTTTTTCTGATTGAGCAGAGTTTGTATCTCTTTTGTGAAAATTTTTATGCTTCATCGACCTTACTTTTGACGTTCTTCAGCTGTTTTTCAAGAATCTGTGGATTGAAAATGAAGTTTACAGAAAGAAAAGCCTTCACTTAGGTAATTTGAGTAACTAATCAAAGTGCCTTATGCTCAGTTTCATTTGGTATCTGCTGTGGTTATGGAAAACATTTCTCATGTGGGTGAATGGTGCATTTATTCGTAGCCATTTCTATTCAGTTGTATTTTGACTATAAATAACTTTTGTTTCGGTAACGTGAATGCAAAGTTCAATGAGCAAATGTTCCTGAGGGTGTTTTGATGTTGCTCTCTGCATTCCAAAGTTTATTTACATAAGGTTTCCGTATGAATTTTCCTTCACTTCAGTGGGTAGGTGCAAAGGATAAATTTGTAGTAATAGCACAGCAGGAAATGAATGTCTCTCCAATTGAGAATTTATGAGTATCTGTTGCTGTTGTTGTTTCTTAAGAAAAGCAGCAGGATGCATTCATTTTGAGGTACTGTCAGTGTGGATTTTTGTTCTTTTTGTTTATCTTCTTTCAGAAATCTGAAATAAAAATTAGACTGATGCATTGTAGCAAGTAGAAACAAATATGACAGTGACAACCAATATATGTGTGTTCAGTGTAGCTGTAATAACTTGTTTTGATTCATGTTTATTTGCATTTTGCTTTAGCATGTTGTGTGCCTGCAGTGTCATAAATTTACTAATGATGCAGTATTGGTTAATTCTTATGATTTGCCTAGGAAAGTATCTGGTACCAGATGGCCAGGATATAAAATTCCTTTCCTTTGAAAAATACTACGATATTGAAAATGTATTTTATTGCAAATTAAGGTGGAAAAAAAAAAGAAACAAACCAAAAATTATACATGAAATTAAATTTCTGGGTGAAATTACTTAAGGGGGAAGAATTTTTTCAGAGGCAATATTTTTTATTTTTATGATTTTTGCATTATGCATAAATTCCATGGATCTTATACAAATGTCAGGAATGTATCCTGAAAAAAACACTTTGAAGTGAACATGTGGAATGTTTCATTTGTGCAGTATCTGAGTGTCCCAGCTTTTACAGAAGGATTTGGACTTGTTTCCATTCAGCTTCAAATATCCAGTGGTTACTTACTTAATTTTCATCTGGATTGACAGGTAGTATTAATGAGCTGTGCAAAGATCTGCATTTTAATGAAAGGCTTAAGAGGGCAATACTTGGCAGTGTGGTGAGGAAGAAATTTCCAGGCATTGAATGAAACACCTAGAAGGACTGAGAAAAGAAGAGGGCAAGTTCTCTCTTTCCATTTACACCTGTGGTGATGAGGACTACAGACCGGTTTTGGCCACTGAATGATCCACAGTGGCTGCAGTAACATCTGGGGATTATTACACGCCAACCCAGAAGTGCAAACCAGAGTCAAATGAAGAGAACTGGGCTTTTTGTGCAGGTGGAGTTGGTAGTGTTATGGATATGACCATAATGCTCCTTGTGAAGGACAGGCTTCATGGTTCTCTTACGTGGCAGAGTAATTTACTGATCAGTAACAAGGTGTAACAACTGAGTTCCAGTGAGAGACACTTTAAACCTCATTTATGAAAGTGTCATCCATGTAATTATCAGTTTAAAGAAAAGATGGATTGAAAATAGCCTTCACTTAGTTTGACCAGCTCTTTCTAAAGAGTTGGCAATTTCTGTGGCTCAAGTCTCAGCAAGACTTTGAGGGATGTGTGACTCATGGCATTGTGTAGCCCAGATTCAGGATCAGTGTGGCATATCTGGTGCTCTCAGTGTGGGATGTCATCCACTGGGACTGCGCTGTGCAGAGTCACATCCCCACGGTTACATTTGGTGTTCATGAGAGAGTGCTGGTATGGCCTCAGATTATCTGTTCTGGGTCTGTGTTTAAAGAACCATACAGATCACTTGGGTATTTTCTTACTTATCCCAGGGGAAGAAACAGTGGGAATGATTAGATGACTAGAAAACACGATCTGGGATGAAACAGGATTCATTAGCCTTTAAAAAAAAAAAGGAAAAAGGAAAAGAGCAAACATCTTAAACTGTCTTGTTTAAATAGAAACAAGGAAGGTTCAGCTTAAATGTTAAGAAAACCTTTCAACATTAGGATAGGAAAACATCAGTGGATGGCTGGGGAGCTCTGCAGCATCAGCAGTCATTAAGAACAAGCTGCCTGTATATCTGCTGGGAGTGATGGAGGCATAGCTCATAATGTTTGGGGGCAAGGGGAACACCGATGTGATCCCATTTCTTTCATGGACTAGGGTTCTGCCAGAGTGGCTTGAAAGCAGCAGTAACTTGTACTGCAAGCTCTCTGCAAGTACCCCTGCAATGCAGCCTTTTGAACTTTACAGTTCACAAGTAAACTCTGAATAAATAAATATCAGTTAACTGAGGCTCACTTCACAAAGCAAAAATGGGGACAGAACATTCACCAATGACTGTAAGACACAGCAAACATTCTTATAAGCATGTTGTTATGGCAAAATTTTATTAGCTCATGCTGAGATAATGTCAGGAGCTGTATTGGATGTGGCCTCTTACGTCTTTTACTGCTGGTAGATGCCTGAAGAGAGGTGCTTCCCCTTCTTAGGTCACTGCTTTAACTGTTGTTAACTCTCCACAATCATGTTGTCACCCATGGAGTTTATAGTCAGCTAAATTACTGTGAAGCACTGGGTTTGAAAACCCTCTTATTTTTAAAAATTGTCTTTAATAACTGCTGTAAAGTCTGTATTTCACTTGGGTTACCCTAAAATAAAACATGCTGTCTCTGAGCAGCAGGTCATATTAATATGTCAAATACACATTTATTTGTGAGCCAGGGAATCCTGACCTACAGCCTCACAGGGAAAATACAGGGCAAAATAGCTTAGTTAAATGCTGACAGGTTCTACTCTTGTGTCTGTTTTCCTACCGGAGGAAAGACTGGCATAAAGATTACAGATATCAATCTTTCTCTTTTTTTTCTTTTATTTAATAAAACATGGGCTAAGTCTGTGATTTTCTTAAAAGAGGGGCATTGTATCTTCTCCGTTCTAGTTTTCAAAAAGGCTGTTAGAGGCATATGCTTGACTCCTGATTTTTACATACTGATTTCTGTCCAGTAATTGAATGATGTGTTTCAGGATCAGCAATCTCATGGTTTATTTTAACAGAGTAGATTAGCTTAGTCTACCACTGGGCATATGATTCGAAAACCTATGGTACAGAGAAATGTCTGTGAATGGAGAAAGGGTTAGTGGATTTTGGATACCACATATTTAAGATATTTCTCCTTTTTTAGTGAGTTTTGAAATATTACTCAGTAGATGGAAATGTGATTCTACGCACATTCAATGCACATGTTAATTTTGAAACCAGCACATTACTTGCTGGTTTTCCTCAGCTGTTCTACAATGCCTGTATTTTCACTAAAGCTTTCTTCCCAGTTTTGCATGCTGGTGTTACACAGCTTTGCTGCAGCATCTTATGTCAGGGCATGGATGGGGCATCCAGAGAATTAGGAGGTAGATGTTAAAGTGAAGAAAGGCGAAGCGTCCCTATATGGCAAGTAACTGCAGACTCTGATTGTCAGAGAGCTTTGAGTGGGCCAGAAGTATGCCTAGATTCAGGTGAAGTATAGCCAAATTTATGGACTATAAGTCCATCCGTATGTCCATCCATGTCTTTTGAGGCTTTGTTTGTTGTAATGTCAAGCACAGAATCCTGAACTGACCAGTGCTGAGTGTGCTGAAGGCAGAGAGTCTCTGCTTACTTGGAGCTTTGCTGTCATTTCTTCCATGTCATTTGCAATGGCTAGACACAGAGTACAAGGCTAGGTGAGCCTTTTATTTGAGCTACTATGACTCATTATCTTATTTTTATGAACCAACAATCACTTACTGTGGCCTGCTTCATAACACAGTAAATGATTCCTGCACTTTGGCACATGCTGCTGTGAGCAATCCTTGTCATGTTCCTTTGGAAAAGCACTGAGACTTGGTTTAAAGGGCCAGGGTGGTAGAGGTTTTCATACTTCCTCAATAACCAGCATTAGGTGGACTTGTTACAAGTTTTTTGTCTTTCTTCCATTCATGAAGTATATGTAGGTTTTCTGTGTAAAACCTACTCTGTTTCCTTCATCCAACTTCTTGACTGCTGATTTCAAAGGTAAAGGAGAGAGTAAGCAATTTGAGGCTTGCACATACTGCTGTCTTTTGTAAACAAACAAATCTTTGTTTCCTCTCTGCTAACCTTAATTTGTTATTTCTTATGTGTTGGTCCATGTTGGAATTTAAAAACCCAAACTGGAGCAGGGAACTTCTCAACCGTTAGGAGGAGGTGGTTTTTAGGAAATGCCCTATGTAGTACTGTCCTGTTGGTTGAGCTCTCTGAATAATTAACCCACTCTAGCCTGCAGTGCAGTTACTGGGCCAGGTTCATGTCTGCTGCACAGGAAAGTCGTGATTTCACTGCAAGGGACATGAACAGTTGTTTTGTTCCACTTATGATGTTTTCAGCGGGGTAGGCAGTTTTCATTCTGGGGTAGATGCTTTGAGTCAAAAGAGTCTCCCCTCTGCTGTTACTTGGATTTTGCTGACTGCACAGCAGTGAATTCATTGTGCCCTGCTGTGTTCTTTCCTGTGCCACATCTGCATGGCTCAGTGTGCTGTGCTTTGACTTGTCACGGTGTAATCTGTGTGCAGCCCTCTGCTGTGGATAATTGGAGGAAGAAATTTTCTGGAACAGCACTTCTTGAGAGATACATGACCTGAAGAATGCCATCAAGAAGAAAATAAATTGGATTTCAACTTAAGGCTTGGGAAGGAAATGTCACAAAGAGTTAACAATGGTCTGCTGGGATAAATTATTAGGAACTGTTTTTCCTGTGTGAATAACTGCCTTTCATAAGCAGGGGATAGATGCAAAACAGTCAGGGACGTGCCCTCTTGAAATAACATGAGCTTGGCCGAAGTTCCTGTTCAGGGCTTCAGGGTGCTGAACTTTCTCAATATATATGGTTTTTCAAGTCTAATTTTTAGAGAACTGAGCATTGGTAGGATATTCATGTGTATTGGTTTTGTGTTATAATGATTCATCCTGAGGGGAATGAAGGTGAACCTGGAAGTAGGTTTGATTTGACTGAAACTGAAAACCTTTAATTCAACAATTTATAACGAGCAGTACATTACAAGCTCTAAAGTATCAGCCCAAAGGAAAAAGCAAATATTGCTGTTAGCAGAGAAACAATAGTTCAGATGTTGAGTTTGAAGCAATTTTACTCCAAAGCTAGTAAATAAGAAGTGACAGGTTAAATCTTAATTGTTTCTTTGGGCACCAGGTTGAGGCCACTTTGTGCTGGAAAATGGAAACAAAGGCCTTGAGCTTCATATTGCGTGTAAGTCAGTACGGGGAGAGAGCCCGGGGGGGCCTGTGACAGACAGCGTGCCTGTCACGGCTTAGTCTGTATTAGCTGGAGTTTCCCAACCACTGATGCATAGCATGGCACTAATGCAGCCAGAGGGAGATGGATGTGCATCTCCCCAGGAGGGGCCAAGGCTTCAAGAATGTCAGTGCTGCAGCAGCAGTCACCCACCCGTCTGTGGGGGAACATCAGGGTTAAAGGCAAGAATGTTTAACTGCAGCACGGCTCTGGCTCCAGCCCAGCATCTGGCTAAGCAGCTCTGCTCTGGGGGAGTCATGTCCACTGGTGTCCCAGCTCTGACAGAGCTCAGTAGTCAGTCTTCTCCTGGCTCCCACCCCTCCATCACTTCGCTCCTGGCTGAGCCTCCAGGCAGTTCAGTCAGCCCAGGGAATGCTTTCAAAGAGTGAAAACTAAACATTGATGTTGCTTTTGCGCTGACAATTTGCATTTCTAATACTTCTTAAGTTTGATGTGGTTGTGTTGTGCTTTGGAGGCTCCCACCAGAGCAGCAGCTCTGACCTGTGCATAGTCCTGTATTTCAGAGATGGGTTTGATTGGCCTTTTAAATTTTCTTAATTTTAAAAAATTGTCACACCCACAAAAGTAAAAAAGTCCAAGAATTGTAAAGCAGCTCCATTCCTAAGTGAAAGTAATCACTTGCTGAATTCAGATCTCGGTGACCTGAGGCTGGATGCTGTAGTAGGTCATGGGCACAGCAGGAGATGCACAGGATGGCATTTGAGGGACTAGAATAGTTTACTGGCCTGAGTGTGGGCACAAAACTATGGAAGATAACACAGGTATGAAAAACTAAAAAAAGATGCATCATTATCCAGTGGAAGTCAGTAGCAAGGAAAATCCAAGTGATTATGTGTTCGCCCTGACAAACAAAGTGAGTGTTTGTGAGATTTCAGTAAGCATCTCCTGACTTAGAGAAACTAGACTGGAGCTCAGTAAGTGACTAGTTTGTCTTGTGAGGGGAAACTTCTCACAAAGTTCATGGAAAAAATGAGAAAAATGGAAAAATGTTGTTTAAAAACACATCTTCATAGTCCAGTTTGTATTATGAATAGAGATTAAGGTCATACATATTGAATTGGTACTACCTTTTAGAGAAAGGTTCTTTCAGAAGCTTCATATTGCCTTTACACCAAGTAAAACGTCTCAACTTTTTGGAAGAAAAAAGAATGAAAGCGGTAAATCAGTCACTAAAGAATCTCCCATGTTTTGAGTACTGTGTGAGTGATGTCTTTCATGTGATTGTCTTCTGGTCATCACTAATAATGAGGGAGGTGGTTCATGTCCCCACTTCCCAACACAGCTGGTGTACTTTTTTCCCTGAAGGAAATGCTAGAACTTTACTATTTGGGTGTTTCAGGTGAAAAATGTACTGAAAACAAATGGTAAAGATTTTAATGGGCTTATCCCTTCTCATGGTGGTGCTTGATTAAGACAAACACATTGTGGCACTAAAAAATATGCTTTATAATACTTGTTCAAGTTTTAATGTTAAATCAAAAGCATCTTCCTGGCTTTCACACTTGCTAGTAAGACAGAATTTTAAAATCACAGTATTGTCCTCTGCCAAAAGCACATCAAAATGCAACTCAAATCTGTGGCACTATTATATAACATAAATAATGTCCTTAGTATTTAAAGCTATTTATCAATAAAGACATAACAGTCTTCGTTGCACAGAAAAAGCAAGAAATTGCTTCAACCAGTTCTGCTTCTTTAAAATGCAGATAAATAATATCCTTTAAGTGTGAACTTTTATTTCACAGAGAGAACTTGCATGCTTTCTGTTAAGGCTAATAAGGGAAGTGTTTCATTCCAACAATTTAATGCTAGCACTGCCATAGTCTTTCATTATTCTGGACTCATGGACTGCTTTGCAAAAAACAGCTTTAAAATATAGGTCAGCATTAAAGGATTTTGAAAGGAGGTGAAAATGCTCTTAATTCCCTTTTGAGTGAGTCTTTTATTTTAGTATCTATAAGAGAAGTTCTCTCTTCTCCAAATCCTTTCCCTGTAGGAGGAATCAGCAGGGACATTGTGACTTATTTGAAAGTTAAGAGGCTGAAAAGCTTTAGAGGAGGCATTGTAATCTGTTATAAAACATGTTCAGGACCTAGGCATAGATTTGGAGTGTTGGTAGCTCTCCAGCTCATAGGAGAGAAGCATGAGATGATTAGATTATTCACAAAGTGTTAATCCTGCAGCAACGAGGAAACCTAAAAAAAAAAAAAATTAAAAAATCCTTGTGTTTACACCAGATTAACTAGTACATAGAGGCAAGCATCTCTTTTCATGGTTGCTTTGAGATGTATAATCTCTATCCTTTGACTCTTCCTAAGTTCACATATGGAAAATGTTACCATTACAACTAAAAAACCTGTTTTAGTTGCAAAGCATTCTCACCTCATCAAGAAACCAGTGCTGTTAGCTTTCTGCTTTTATACAAGATGTATTGATCAAACCCGGAAAAACATGGTGACACAGGGAAAAAGATGAGGAAGCAAGCTTGCAATGAATCACATCTTTTGTTTTCTCAAGCTGCCAGGTCAGCATTCATAACTGGCTGTCCTAACTCACACAGAGCATTCAAAGATAGGTGACTCTCTCTTTTTTTAATATCTTGTCACTCGCCCTGAGTATTAAGAAGTGGGTCTTCCAAGATGACAAGTTTAGCATTTTGAGCTAGTGCAGCTGAGGTTACTTGGTAAACATACTGAGGGAGTTAGTAAGGATCTTCAAAGCCATAGAACAATGTATTTGAGGACTCCCAGTGCTGTGAGTCCCCTAGTGGTGATGGTGCTGCAATACTTTTTTGTGGACAGCTTGGAGAACACTGCATTTACTGGGCAGAGGAGCATCTTTTCTAGTCAATACCTCCTGCTGAGCCAGTTCCAACGCAGTTGTGCTGTTCTGTCCTTCATAATGATTGTGACTCTGTGCTATTGACTGAAATCTTACCCTGTCAGATTCTGTAGAAACTCAGTAGACAAAAGTGAATGAAATTCAGCAAGCAGAAGACAGTATTTTGATGCATTCTGATCATTCATTTACACGAGAGCAAGTGTTTCCTGCCCACAGAGAAGGTAGATTCTCAAAATGCCAAAGAATTGCAGGTTTGGGAGAGAAATTTTCCTCCATTCAGATTCATCACTGTGTCAGCAGCGAAGCTCTGGTCAGTGGGTCAGGTCTTGGACAGGCATCATAGCAGATCTCTTGGTGGCAACATTATGGTAATTCAGAAACCCTTCACAGACAGGCCAAGGCATCCTTCCCACTGTTTGTGTTCTAGACGCTTGTGATTCATCAGTCATCTTCTCAAAAAAAAAAAAAATTAAAAAAATAGGATTTTTGACCTTTTCACATGTTAGTGATACTTGTAGAATGGTGAATATTGGAACTAATCAGCCTCCTGGGAACCATAGTTAGGCTTGGGATATTACTGTGCAAATAGATATTAAAGGGCTAATATTCTTTCATTATCTGTAAACATCTCTCCTGCATCTACTTGCTGAGACAGAATGCAGAAAAAATAGACTTCTGTTCCATTAAGAGCTTTTTCTTCAGTTGTCTTCTGTAGAGCAGCTAATGAAACTTTAAGGGTTCACTGTTTGAATACGATAGGCTTCATTGATTTTTATTTTTAATTTCCCACTGCTGGTGTTTGCTACTAAGCACTTTCTGGTGATGACAGACAAGTGGACTGTATCATGTTCTGCTTTTCATGAAAGTGGTTGTTCCTTTCTATCAGTACACTGAAACTTAAAAAGTCTGGATTCAGACTGGAAACACGTAGTTGAGCCCCAAGGGTCAGCATGTTTGTTTGTTTGTTACTGAGAATCTCCTGAAGTTTAGTAGTGTTGAGTAAGAACTACATTTCTAGTCTGCCAGTAGGTGACAAAACAAAAATTGTGCGTTGTCACTTGCCTTGCACTTTACAAAGAAGAGTTCAGTCCCTGAAGGAAAATTTAAAGGTGACAGTGAGACTGTCATTTTATTTTGTTTTTCAACATGGCCCTGGGTTTAAAAAATAGAGTTGAATCATCTAAATATGTTGAAGTCTGGAAATGCTGAGAGTACGGCCCTCCTGAGGCCTAAATTTATTTAGGGGTTCATATATTGACACTGGGCACTGACATTAACCTTTTGTTTTCCTAAATCTGCTGTTAAGAATAAATCAGCTTTAATTTATAGGTGGAACCCTAGGATCCCCCCCCCAGTGACACCCTCAGTAGGAAACGTACAGGTCTGTGGTGGGTTACCCTGAGGTCACCTGAGCTTGCTTTTGCCTGGGAATGCAGCACAGGTTCTCTCCCTGCACTGCTGAAGGAACAGGTGAAGCAAGTTGCCACATGGCACTCTGGAAAGAATACAGAGCTTGCCAGTATCTCATAGCTTTATAAAGTATCCGAGCTCTGGGGACAAGTCTGTTAAGATGAATTACTGCTGTCAGTGGTGCTTCCTGTGGAAAGTGAGAAAGCAAACTGGGCTCGCTTTGAGGTAGTCTGTTAGGCTTTGTCCACGCTATTGTTTTCCCTAGATAAAAGCAGTGACGTATTTTTATGTAAGTGGAGGGGGTTTGTGGCACATTGATGGGCTTGTGTTTTTACATTATCTGTAAATCTGTGTAAATGAAGGCTGTTTTTAAGCCCTGTGCTGTTCCAAGGCGTGTTTGTATTTTTTAAGAGGTTGTAGCATGAGCATTATCATGTAAAAGGGGAGACCATCTCCTCTGATAGTACCAAAACCAGATAAACCCTTGAATAATGTGAAGAAGATATTTACTTATGGCTTAACCTGTTGGGTTTTTTCATTGCCGTAGTATACTAGACACTTGCAAAGTACAAACAATAAAGAAGTATCCAGAAATTAATAGGTTTGTGATCTGAGACCTAAAATGTTTTTTCCCACATTCATTTGTTGTGGAATCATTCCAAATATGTAGTTTGTTTTTCTGTTTTAGGCTCCTAAGGACCCAGTCTCTGGATTGGTACTATAATAATGTCAAAAGCCGCTTTAAGTGTTTTGGAAGTGCCAAGGTCCTGAAGAACTTGTACAAGAAGCATAGACTGGAGAGTGGACTTTGTCCTGATGCAATAGGTAAGAACAGCTGTGTTGATTTCTTATAAGATTTTTTTCTTATCTACTTTAACACAGAAGCTGAGACAATGGAAATTCTGAGATTATTTCAAGAGAGTTTTTTAAACACAGTTTTCTTGTTTGCAAAAGAAACACCTCAGTGGAGAGAGAAAAGGGTGTCTAGAGAGCTGTTTAGGAATTCAAACAATGTTTAATCTTAATTATGTCACTGATACAGAAGAATCGTCTATAAAGTAAATTGCAGTTTATATTCTAGCTTGTGTCCCCGAATTTTTCACAGTTCTGAGTAGTCAGAGAAAATAATTTTGCATTCAGCATTTGACCATAGGCATATTTCTGTGCTGTTTGAAGCAAAATTTGATTAACGTGAGATACATTCAGTATGCAAGTTGACCAAAACTGACATTTCCTTACTTAGAGTTTTGCATGCTTAAGGATCTGAAACTGGCCATGGGTTTTTTTTGTATCAATGTTTGTAAATAGGTAAAAGACTTTATCTTTTACCTGTTTACTGTTTGTAAATAGGTAAAAGATAAAGTATTGGCATCAACCTCTTAAGCGAAGACACAATTCACCCCTAACTCTGCTGTTCTAATGCCCGACCCCATAAGAAGAGTGATTGGAGTCAGAAAATGGGTTTGAAGAAGTGGAGCTTAGTGTCATTCTGGTAGCTTCGGCAAGTTACTTAGAACACAACTAGCTGAATATCTGACATTTCACTGGATTTATTGGACCAGATAATTTACTCTTGTAATTCTTTCAAAATTTGTACAGAGACTGTAATTTTTCTATAGTCCTTCCTTTGTGTTTTTCTGAAAATATGTAGGATGGTAGGTAGACTATCTAGTCCTAAGTGGAAATTTTAGGTGTTATGAAAATGGATATAAAAGCTTCTAGGGACAAGTGACCTATTTACTAAATTGTGATTTATTAGTGTTTCTCCTTTTTTGGCGTAAAATTCATATTTCATTAGAAAATTCCTTAACAACTGAGAACAAATATGTATGAAGATAAGCAAATCTTGTTTCAGCTAGGGCAGAAGTGGGACAATGGAAATAAAAACTTCGGCCAGGGATGCTTCTGAACTTTCATATGATGTGTTGCCTTTTTTTTAACCATAGTCTCAGTGAATGGGTGCTTGAACGGAGGTGTGAACGATGCAATGATGAGTTGCAGTGGCGTGTGCACCCTCGGTGAGACCTTTCTAAGGAAGGCCTTTGAGTCTAAATGTCATTGCTAACTTTCTTCTGCTATCCCTGTGACTGTTAGGTAAACCTTTTGTTCCCTTTGAAGATAAATACTAGTATAGGTGTCTGGGTTTTGCTTTATTTATACAGCATTGCCCTTTAAAATGTAGAATCTATTTCTACACCAAATGTCATAGTAAAGTCAAATTCCCTGTACTTAACTTCTGCCATGTAAGTTTTATGCCTAGTAGCTTCTTCATCTCTTTTTTTACTGTGGTAATAGTTTTTTCTATTCAAAATGAGTGAGAGGTCTTTGATATAAAAGCAGTCATGTAGAAAAGCTGCTGCAGTCATGATTTATCCAACAGAAACAGATAGGAGGAATTTTCCAGTTATCCCTCATTGTGTGCAGTGTCACCATATCTTGAGTGAATATTCTAATCTAATAATGTCTTAGTTGTTAATGGGTACTTCTTATAGTAACACATGGTTCTGTCTTTATTTTTAGCAGAAGGAAGTTTGTATGAAGGAAGCTTTGAGAATGAAGGAAGCATTTGTGGCAGTGACTCTACCTTCTACCAACAGACAGAAGGTGTGCTGCTAAAACCTCATTTGATTAAAAAGCAATCCTTCGACTTTGAATTACTGGACAAATAGCTTAGAGTGCTCGGAAGTCTTGTCCACAGATCCAACAATATTTTGGCTGAACCATTCAGCAAGACATTAAAAGTCTTTTGCATACCATGCTGGGACATCTTGCTTCAGCATTACACCTACTACATGCCTATTCTAGTGTGATTTTCTTAAAGTTCAGGTTTTTGTTACTTCCCTCCCATTGTCTTTCCTATGCTCATATATTTTTTCATTCTCTTTTTTAAATTTTGTTGTTCCTGCTTATAGGAACTTCACAAATTTTCTTTCAATTATTTCCTCCAAACTATTTTGCTGCAGTCTAAAATAAAAAATACCATGTTTTATTGTATCTAAGATTTACATTTAAGCAGAAACTTAGAGATTGCAACAAATTTCTCTGTCTTAAGTATTTTATTTTACTGTGCATATTTATGGATTGAGGAATAACTTTTTCATGAACAATTTAAGATTTGAATATGTGTCCAGAGTATGAGTCTGAATTTTGGAGCTCATTATGCAGAATGTATATATATAAAGAACATGGTGGTTTTATCTTATTCTTCATCTAGGACACAGCATGATGGATACCCTTGCTGTGGCCTTACGTGTTGCAGAGGAAGCAGTGGAAGAAGCTATTTCTAAGGCAGAGACCTACAGTGACAGCCTGGTAACACTTTAAAAAAAAGTATTAATTTAAATAGGACAATCATGTTTCTTTTAATTTGAGTAATGGTACAAACCAAGTAGATACAAATGAAAACATGATGAAGTAGTGACTATTTCATGATACACTTAAAGAGTTGGGCATGGGTTTTATGAACTGGTATCTAAGATGCACATTGCATTTCAGAAGGTGTCATGCACTTTAGGTGCCTGTAATTTCTTCCCACAGTGCCAATAGGGCATATTACCCATTTCCCAATCTATACATTTTCTGTGGGGAGGCAGTCTTTATGTGATTTTAGCAAACACAGATATTTGTTTTCATGCAGGACAAGCAGAATGAAGCTTGCTACTTGCAGGAGCACAAGGAGGACCTCATAGAAGAGCTGGCCACAACCATTGTGCAGAAGGTATGGCATGCTTTTCCCCCTTATGTTTAATAGCCAAAACCCAATGTTTTAGAGCTCAAACACTGCTAACAACAAAAAGAATGACACCAACGTAGAAAGTAAAGTAAATGAACTGTGATAGGCTTCATCAGCTATGTCTGACAGAGATCAGTTTATAAGTAAGATCAATCAATCCAGTGCCTAACCTGATGTCCTACACGTTCAGAGCTGAGAGGTACCACTCCCTAAGGTTTGTGATGTCCTTTCTTGAAAGGGAAGGTCCTTGCTTGATGGAATTTTACATCTGTATTTCACTTACCCACAGGCACAAAGTTTTCTAATGTCAAGAGGTATGGCTCTCAACCGTATACATCACTTCCCAAAAGATAAAGTTTGCCTGTGTAAAAAAGTATGACTTCTGACCATCCCCTCTACTGAACCCTGCATCTGCACATGTTCAAAGAAAACAACATCAGTCATTAACACAGAATTCTCTTGATGCTGTGAGAGACACACTCAAAAATCACAGAACCCTTGGTGTGTCTGAATTCTGTGGCTTTTTAAGTAAAGCTCATTCCTCTCCTTGCAAAGTTCATGGTTGGCAGAATGGAAGTAGAGGGCTAGTGGGAAAAAATACCCCTTGAGTTTGTCTGGACAGTTTGGAGTAAGGCAAGATGAGCATGATCAGAGCACTGTTAAGGTCCTGTGGTCAGTAAAGTAACCACTCTTCTAAGTTAGTCTCCTTCCATGTGAAATAAGCTAGGTGCCACATCTTTGTATAGGCTGTGGCATTTAACAGTGTATGGATCACACACCAGAAGAGGAACATGTTGTTTATAAGACTATCAAGAAAAGCCAGAAGAGCAGCAGCTCACTGGAAAATAATCTGTCTTCTTTTTAATCTTTTTATCTGTTAAACTTGATAGTTTAACATCACCATAATGGTGATGTTAAACTATCAAGTAAGTCTGTTTATTGGGTCTTTCATAGTCCAGAGCCTCTCTCAGCCAAGCTTGAATTGCTACTGTTTTGTCAAGAGCTGCCTAAATAGATCTTTCATGCCATAGAATAATGTTCTGTAGATACTTCGTATTTGAGTTGTGGAAACGAAGTGCAGCAGGATATAATCTGTCAGTGTAGGGAGACATGAGCTCTCTCTCTCTTAAGATGGTGTCAATTTTCAAAAACAGAAATAGTGTCTAGAGACCTTAGACCTCTTTGTTCTCACTAGAATGTGTCTGCATGTCATGGGAGCCTTTGAAATTCCCCTTCTATCTAGTATTTTATGTTTCTTGGCAAACAGTCTTGCCTGAGAAAATACTTGACACTTAGATGCTGCTAGAGTGTTACTGTAGCAACAGGTTTCTATGTTTATGTAATTCACCTCTGGTATTCCTACAGGCACTGTTATATTTTGCATCGATGCTTATGTGCTTGCAAGCGGTAGGACTTCAGATGAGAAGTAATTGCATGAGCTGGAGCTGGAGCAAAGGGAAAGTCAAATGTTTTTCCTGAGGAGCTCGCCTTGAGACAGGGTTCATTTAGATCTTCTCCATATGGCTCAGACAGTACTTCCCCAGCAGCATTTTTCTGTCCCCTCCCACCCTGTTTCTCCCCTATTCTGCAGATTATAAAGAAGCAGAAAAGCAAACCCGAGCAGGCCGAGGCCGACTTGGAATGGCCGCCGTCGCGGAGCAGCGGCCTGGCGTCCGGCGCTGTCTCGGACCAGAGCATGCTGACCTTCCCAGGGAGCCGCAGGGGGTCCTACACCTTGTGGGTGAGTGGCACAGCACAGCTATCCGTGCTTTCTGGTGCACAAAACCAGCAGATTGCAGTCATGGATAAGTATACTTGCTGCCTGGAATGGTACGTAGAGACTTGCAGAGAACAAGCATTAATTCTGTGTTTGGACAAACTGTCACTCAGTTGCATGCTTTCCTAACATCCCATGGGCCATGGAGGTACATCACAGACATTGTGTTGTTTTGGTGACTGTGTTGGGGAGGACTAAGTTTGTGACAGGAGCAGTCTCACTGCTTGGTTTGAGTGCTAACAGGACTCAATGCCTCAGTGTTTATGCCTCAGAACAGTTTGTCTGTTCACTTCACTTCTATGTAGGTCTTTGCCGAGTGCTATGTTATGTTTTCTTTTGTATAAAGTTAGGTTTCTGTAATGTTTCTTTTTCTCCTTAGCCATCTTACAGAAAACAGCCACCACCAGGAACAAAAAAGTAAACTCAGCTGCAGAGCACCATTTATGTCTTACACTAAAGAGTGTTTCCTCCTTCCACTTATTTCTCAGCACAATGTCTTTATCTCCTGCTATAAAGCTGAAGAAAATCTGACAAGCTGCATTAGTAACAGTTTTAAAAGAGCTGCAAGTAAAAAGCAGTGAAAATAAGCTGTAGGCTTGGACAAGCACTTTGACAATCAGAGAGGGAAGACAGTGACAGATGAGTTAGTTCCAGTGCATTTTGACACTGTGGTTTAAGCCTGCTGCTCCCAAGTGTCCTGCTACTGTTCCAGTAACCACCTCTCCCCCACTAAGCAGAACCACCAGAACTGAACGTGGGCTATGTCCTAGTTCCTAGCTAAGTTTGCTCACTTACACTCCCAGTGAGAACAGATTTATGCCAGAATATTGACTGTGGGCCAGAGTTGCTGAGATACAGACTCGCATCCTAGTCTTCTAAGTATTTGCAAAATGAAGGGGTACTGCCTGTAATGTGCCACTGTTAATAAGTGATCAGAAGTTAGGGTAAGCATGATTTAAGTGCTTTGCTCTGTCGCTCCTAGGCTAGTTGTTTGTGGAATATAAAAGCCAGGAGAGATAGAGATAATTTTGTGTCTGACTCAAAAGAGTTTTCTTTCTTAAGTTTAAGGACAGGACTCAGAGAAATATGTTGTTTAAATCCTCAGTCATTATACCAAAAGGCTGTTCTGCATTTGGAGAGTTAACTTTGAACTCAACACATTTTGAAATTGTCTTCTAAAGTAACAATTTAGTCCTGGTTTTTTTGCCAAAGGGAGGCTCATTGGCTTGAGTAATAGCAGACTTTGTGAAAAACACTGGAGAGACAAAAATGTCACACTAAGGTGCAGACAACTTCAAAATCTCTGTAGCCATCAGTCAGTACTAGAGATCCAGATGCGTACAGTATTTTATAAGGACACTCTACCTCTGCACAGGGTCTTTTGCTAGATTTTTCACCATTTGTTCCAATTGTATTCCCACAGTGCTTTAAGGAACACAAATGAATTTGGCCATCTGCTGTGATTTGTTTCATCTCTTCCATAAATTTAGTTTCTGCCTTTTGCTTTGCTATGGTTGTGTTATCTTATTCTTTTCTCCTTCAAAGTGTGTATATGTTTATTTTTGCTTTGCTCTGAATAGAGAAGAATTTTATTAGTATGACCAGACACCCTTGGAAAGGAAGTATGGCTCCAGTAATTCCCATAGCTAAGATTGTTGCACTTATGTTAGGTTGTTAGATAGCACAATTAAAGTCACAGAGCCTGGGCCTGCTGGAAAAGTCTACTGAAAGGCAATTTGTGCAGAGGAAATGTAGAGCACTTACAGCCTGCTTGATTCTCATCAACAGTGCTGAAACAACTCAAATTCCTTTTCCTGAACTTGCTTTCCATTCCACTTTGTTTTCATTCAGCAACAAATGGGAAGCATGCATCTGTCAGTAAATTTGCAGGATTAAACCACATCACTTTCTCTTCAGTATGTTGTGTGAGAAAGTTATGTTTTCTGCCAAAAGAATTGCAGTTTTTTTTCTTTCCAAAACAAAACCTAGCTTCTACAGAAGCTGGCAGAGGGGCCCTATGCCCATTCTTACTGCCTCCCAGGAACTCTTGAGCCCAAGTCTGTAACAGCAAATCTTCTTGGATTCCACTACAATAAGTGAAGTTTTCATAGTTCCTAACTGATGCCATTATGTTGACACAAAAAACTCAAACTCTTGATTTGTGTATATACATCTTAACATTGGTCTGTGTGTGATGGCTTAGTTTAGGCAGAGATCTCCCTGTAATGATAAAAACCTTTTAATATTACTACACACCACAGCTAACAAGGGGTCTGCTGCAGATTTAGTAGCACAGGTGTGCCTAATGTAACCAAGATTTTTGTAGACAGACATAGTGGCCACAACAATCCCAAGGGAAGGAAGAAGAAAAATAAGTTTTCATTTTTTTTTTCTATCAAAGCTATCCAAGGAGACTATTACTGTATCAAAGTTATGTATGTGAACCTGTTTCCCAATAAAGGTTATTTAACTAGAACTTCCCCTGTTTAAGTATTTTTTGGTACCAGGCTAACAAATTAGCAGAGGCAGGATAGATTAAATAAAAGGAGAGAAGAAGCATGATTAACAGAAAGAGAGACATGTAGGGGAAAGGGAGGTAAGGATAGCAAATCTTAAGGCAGTCAGAATTTCATAATTTAAAACTGAAAATTTATCTTAGAGGAAATATTTTTCTTGTCTTCTGTGCAGAAGGTAATACATGTGATTTTGCTAGCACAATGAAACTAATAATATATATCACAGGACAATTGCATGCTGTAAGACTGGCCTTTAGAAACCCGTGTTTATTGTTGCATTGCTTTTTATTACCAAAGTCACTTCTTATAGAGCTGGGGGTGCTATAAGAAACCCAGATATCACCTTGTAGTTTCACCAGCCAAGCAATTTTTCTTTTTATCCCACCTATTTGTGTGCAGCTCATCCATATCAGAAAGAAACTTCCAGTGGTCTCTGGAAGCCCTGCATTATACCTCCCTGCTCATCCAAAACCACTTGCTTTGAAAAAGTAATTAAATAAGTTGAAGCTCCTCACTTCTCCCCTCCAAACTATAGTATTGGTTGTTTAAATGCAGTACTACAGTGTGCTAGTAGCTATAGACGTTGTCTTCTGCCTTTTTTCCTCTCTTAGATTTCTTTGAGATCCCTCGCCCAGTAATCACTAAAAATAGTGAAACAGGGCTGAATATTTTATTTCCTCATCTCATAAAAAGAGATGGATGGCACCATCTGTTTCTCATTACCAGTAAGCAAAGGCTGTGCAGTGTTGGGATGGGAGGGGTGCAGAGCAATGGGTGGATGCTGCTCTGCTCTCTCAGTCCAGTTCACCCGCCATACATCACTGCCAGCCAGGGAGCAAACGACCAGTTGGCAAATCTTATCCCATTTAAACATTGATGGAGTGAAGGCACCCTGGTGTGTTTTAAGTGTTGTATTAGTGGTCTTTATTTTACAGCATAAAGATTGCATATATAAACAGAAGCTCATCCATAATTTATAGTATAGAAAACAGCTAGGGATATAGGGAAAAGGAGGATTTCATTAAATACACATTATGATGCACCTCAGGGGAAGCAAAAATATATTGGTTAAGCTAATTATAAGGTCGACAGTGTACTGACAGTTGTTTATTTTTTTCTTCCTTTTTTTTTTTCTCCATTTGATTTGTTTCAAAGAAAATGAAGGTTCCTCAGGCTTGAAGTCTAGCACTGCTTTGGAAATCCCTGGAGGTTTTGCAGGTGCTCTGTACCTTTTTAGGTTTGTTTCAAACGAAAGTGCTTGAAGAAAACCTTTTTGAGGAGGAATCCTGTTGAGCAGTCATGCAGCACAGTGGGAGAGCGATTTCAGATGAGTGAGGCATAGCACTGTAGATACCTGTAGGTTGCTGGGACCTACTTCCAGTGAGCCAGGTGTGCATTCATCCCAAAGCCCATCAGCTGGATCCCAGTGGGTTATTTGCTGTATTGTTTCCTTTGAAAGAAGCCAACTGCAGCACCATCTTCTTTGTACAGAATGGGAAAGAGCAGTGCATTTTGAGATGGAAAAGCACTTGGTGCTCTAAAGATAATGTGTCTTTTTCATTAATATTTATTATTTGAAGATCCAGCTTTCTCTAAATACTTTCCAGGTTACAGATAATACTGGCATCTGCTAACTCCACAGGAGACACTGTAACATTGTAATCTCACTGCAAAAACAATCTGGATTTCAGATAAAGAAGGCTCTGTCCATGGTAATCGGGTTGATTTCCCTCCTTCCAATGCTGCAGAAGGATAGGATACAACTAGTCTGTGATTCTGACTCAGGAACTAGTGCCAGATTTTAAGGCTCAGGTCACTAAATAATCAGTGTAAGGCTAAACACGACAGCATTGTCCTTTTAAAGTTGTTTCTGTAGCTTGAGTTTGTAATTCTTCTTGAGATGTATCTCTAGCATGAGATTACTGATTTTTGGTTTCACAGTACTATCCATGCACTTGACAAACTTCCAAGACAGTTTTGGATGCTAGGTGCGTGAGCGAGCCCATGCAGGCCTACATTCAACTGCATTGCACTTATTGTTAGCAAACCAAGATAGATTTTAAGGCATGAAAGGAAGTAGGAGAAAGGACAGATAAGGGTGGTCATTGTATAATGTTATTTTCCAAATAATTAAGTTCATATGTTGTTCTTTCAGCTTTATTTTGTTTTAAAGATGCTATCATAACACATTCCTAGGTTTCACAGAATTTTCTGGTCTAACTTAAAACCTGTAATGCTCACAGCTAGGCTGCCTGGCAAACCTTACTTTGTTTTTAGATTAAATCAGGGTGTATATTGCCAGAGGAAGAAGTAAATAAACACAGAATACTGAAGGCTTCCCCTGGTGTTTGAGTAGGAGATACAGTGATTCTCTCTGATGGGCAAGTGCTGTGCTGAGCACAGCTTTGTAGATGAGGGTCAGAACAGGACGTGAAAGGTTGCGCAGGGAACTGAGACACCTAGAGATGGATAAAAAAAGAATAGTTGTGTTTAGTGAAGAGCATTTACTTGAAAAAAATGGTGTGTTTATGTGTAAGGCTGCAGTTAGACCTGAAACATGGGTGCCAACTCACCTCCTCCCCCTACCCTCTTATACACAAGCACTCTTCTGTTGCTAGGAACATATTATAAGTTTCTCTGTGTGTAAGCCTTCTGATCATTTTCCCATGGGAGAACATCCTTTTGCTGTCTTTTACTCTGTATAAGCTTTCTGTAAACAAAATATCTGTGTCTGTTCTTCAAGGACATGGAATTGGTTGGCCTCCTCCTACCTATGAGGAGACTGAACTGAAATTACTTTATCTTTCTGATATTGTAAACTATTCGCACACATTTTCCTGGACGAAGCAGCAGCAGGAGCATGGAATGCTCTCTGCTGAGCAGATATAGAAATATATTAGAATTATGGAGTCATTTTAATAAATCATTTTAGCCGTCTGAATTTATTGTCAAGAGTCCTTTCTTCAATGCATGGACCACGACGATACTCTTCCAGAGGGATGTGCTAGTAGCACAGCAAAATCCTCCTGTCCTATACCAGAACCAGAGATCTGGCTTTTGCTCTTCCTCTTTCTCTTCTACAAGTAAAATGGCAATACTGTCACCACAGGATACTAACTGAGCTCTCAGTATCTTCAAACTGGGAAATGTCTTCCCTATTTGTTCTTAATTTAATTTGTTTAGGTTTTTTCAGGACATGTCATACAACATTCAGAGTGCGGGAGGAGGGAAAAAGAATGGGATCTGTGTGAACATGTGAGGAGCAGTAATGGCTAAATGCATAAGGGTACCTTGTAGAGGCACTGCATGGATTACAGTTGCATTGGTATAGCTAGCCTCTGTTACACAGACTTCAATAGACTTGTTCACATAAATTCATTACATCGATCAAAGTATGATATTTTATGCTGCTAGCACTTCCCTTAATTGTTAACCTCAGAAGTACAATAAAGGGATGTTTATACCCATATTCTGGGATTAATATGAAATATCCATTATTACTAGCTTACAAATTCCTTGCAAACAAAGCAGTAACACTTCCACATGCGGGGACAGCTTTTTTTCCATTTTTTTTTACACTATAGGTGATGCTGTAGAACTATTGGCATGCCCACCAGCAATGGGTTTGTTGAGGAATAACCTCTTGTCTCTCCCTTACAACTCTCCTCTCCATCTGGTTAATCAAGGTCAGCTAATCCGAACTGAACCAAAATAAATGTGCACCCAAATGTGGCTCTACATATTACTACACAGCTGTGCAATTCATCCTGCTGGCAGACCCATTCCTGATTAGCTAATCATTATTTTTGTAGTCTTTTTAAAGGAGCAGTGCTTTTAAGGGAATTAGATGTCTAAGAGGCCAGTAGAAGGATGGAAACAATCCATTGCAGCCAGGATATGTCTGTCACTAGTGAACAAAAAGCCGGCTTGGACAGACCTAGAAAGACGCGTGTTCTAAAGGCTTTTGCAGGAGAGGGACCAGTCATCTTTGCTTGCTCACAGCCTGCTGTTCAAGGGTTTGCCCGATGGCTGAGATATCCACAAGGTGGTTAGGATGGAATTTTCTTTCAATTGAGTGTGAAAATGTTCTATTCATCTGCCTGTTCTTGCCCTTTTTCAGAAGGTTATTAACAGATCCTTTGCCACATACAAGATTAACTAAGGAACAGATGCTCTAAACCCTTGGTATTTCACTCCCACTGCTAGATGTCTGGACCGCATACATTTGAGCAGAGCAAAAATCACTTCCAGGATAAATAGGCTGTGGCAGAGTGGCATCATTTGCAAGCTCATACTGTCTCTTTCCTGGTGTGGGAGTTTTCTTACCAAAGGATGCATAAGCTGTTAATGCCTAGGGACTGCTACTGTATTTGCTACCAGACCTGCTGGTTCTGTCTGTGCTTTGATTATATTCACAGAGCACAGCTGAGAAGGGGATTTGCTGCACCACTGGCGGCCATAGCCACAGAATTTGCAAGGGAGAAGAGGAGATCGATAAGGTTGCTTTTAAGTCATCTGAGTTTATGTGTCAGATCTAGGTTGATTCCCTGAATAAACAAGGTAGTCCTCAAAGCCCAACTTAGCAGCTGCCACTCAGGTCAGAGCTTACTTTACTTTACTTTACTTTACTTTGGCCCAGCACAGGATTCTGCTGCCCAAATCCAGAGGTACCTACCCTCAGCATGGGTGTTGAGGTCTCTGTGCCTGCAAGGGCTCCTACCGTGGTGACCCTGCAGCAGCCTTGTAGCACCTGGGGTTCCCAGTCCCTCCTGAACCTGGGAGAGTCCTTGATCTATTCCAAATAATTGCAGAATAAATTACTGTTTCACTAGTTATACCAGACTGAAGCATAATGTAAGGGTGGAAACAGGGTGAAATAGGAGGGAACTGGGGGTAAAAACATGCATGATCCAATTGTAAAGTCCCGTCAGATGCTTTTCAGACCTATTTTGAATTACCATTTTGGCTTTTCTTTAGGAGAAAGAGGAATTCTTTTTCATCTTCTAGTGAAAACCCATACTTTTTCATCTTTTACTGCAAAATCTTCATGTTGTCTCTCTAAACAATATGCATACATATAAGGCAGTTGTTCAAGGTAAAGAATCTATAGATTATCAACATTAGACTTAATATTCTTTGTAATGGTTTATGAAGTTGTTCTTGCTTTTGGTTACTTGTTTTGTTTTTGTTTATTCAGTGTTCAGAAGAGTGAGCTCGTAAATTACTGATAGAAAATGGAATATTTATATTTATTAAGTAATGTAGGATGGGATTACTTTTTATTCACTCCTTCCTTCTTTAATCTTCCGAAACCACTTTGTATTTTTTTTTAATTGAAGGCCATCAATGGATAAGATGATTCCTTTTAGTTCTAGTTCAGTGAAAAATTAAGGTTGAGTTCTCTCCAATCCAGACATTATAAACTATGCAACAGAAATATCTGAAGAGGGGTTTAAAAAGAAAGGAAAATAATGTGTCTTAATTGAAACAAGCATGCCACAGGAGGTGCCATTAAGCGGGATTTGGCAGGGAAGTCATCTAACTCAAGTGTCTAGACATGCCTCTCAATACCCTAACTGTATTTTGTGAGCTGTGCTGCACTGCCCTGCACTCCAGCATGCAGCACCTGCCTCTGAGGGGGTGTGTGCAGAGCTCAGCAAATGATCCACGGGGCTGCAGTGCCATCTGCTGATGCACCAATTTCCTGCAGAAACCAGCAGTGTCTGTCTGCAAACCTACAGGGCAGCCTTGTCATTTATAACACATAAATACACCTGAAATAGCACTTGGCAGATGGGTTGGGGTTTTTGTTTGCTGAGGAAGCAGAACTTCTGGCTAGGAAATATACCAAGTATCTTTAGCTCCTTTCTTGACATCTCACATCTTTATAAATCAAAATCAAAGTTCCTGCATTCCTGCCTTCTTTTGAAAATTGTATCTAGGCTCCTGTATTTTTTTTGGATGCTTGTGGTTCTTCTGCCCTGAGATCTTGTTGCAGTCCAAGCATGTAGGCAGTTGATAAAGCTTGAGGGGCATGGTTCTTTCATTTGGTCAGTAAAAATCCCTTGTTCCAAAGCAAACCGATCCAAGAGCCTATCAGGGTAGCCAGCCTTACCTCCAGTATTTCCATGCATCCATTCACAGACAAACCACATGGAGCCTCAACCCCCAGGCAGGCTTCTCAAGCCTGTTCCCTTATTTTCATTGTTTTGCTTCCCATACAAATGTCCCCAAGGGAAAGACGTCCCCTATGGATCTACAGATGGACTGTTACCTCTGTGAAGAAGAGAGGCACTGATGCAGCACAGTAAAGTGTGCTTCTGCTGCCTGTACAGGTCAGTGCAGCAGTGAAGTCAGCCCACGGGGAAGTAGGTTGTAGCCCATGCTGCAGCTCTAAGGCTGTGAAGTTAGTGGTGCTGGCTGAGTTTAAATTGATCCAGTTGTGCCAGCCAGGATGAGGGCTTTTGCTGTGTTGCCTCACACCAAATAACTAACTTTCTGGTTTGCTCTTTATTTGCAAAAACGACAAAAAGGGGTCTTGAGGTCATTTGCATTTCAGATAGAGTCATGAGTCGGGCTGCTAATTGATTGGAGATAAACTTGTAGACAAACATTTACTTTTGTGCTCTGAAAAATACAGTCAATTTAGACTGGTTTGTTCTCATGCCAGGATGTGCTTCTGTCCTATTCCTACACCAAGCTTGGCTATTGACACTCCTTTTTTGTGTCATTGTCAGTGCTACCAGTGATTTGAACTGCTTGGGGGTGAATGTTTATGCTTTCTTTCCACCCCTGCTTGTCTGAGTAAAACACAATTCTATTATCTCTCCCTCCATCCCTACCTAAAACTAACTTTCAGAACAAGAAATAACCTAATCCTCTACTTTTATGTAGTCTTCTGAATTGGAGCTTATTAGAACATTGGTACTTCTTGATCATTTCAATCTCTTCAGATACAAGAATACAGAGGCTTGCAAATGTAGTAGTGAAGAGTGCAAGTTTAACAGCATACTCCTTTTTCAGGATCTAGATGTAGGGGTACAGCCAAGCTATTTTATCATGCCATTCCTTTTCTCTACTTGAGCCTTCTGTGGCATTGAACCATCCTCAGTGAGAAGAGGTGGTACTTCTATCAGAGCAGTCCAAGACAGATTTTATGAAAAATTCACAGAAAGTGTAGAAAAATAATGAGGATGGCCTCAAGCCAAGCTTTGGAGGCACCGAATGCTTTACCCCGTGCTGTATCTCAACTGGATTTCCTGGGAAAATTTCTTAGCAGTAGTTCCTGCCTAATACCAATTTCCTGCTCCAAGAGACCTTGCACAAACTGTGGAAGGTCTGATCTGACCCAAAAGTTTTAGCACACAATTTTAAAAAATCAGCTTTTTGCTAGATTAGCTTGTTTGGTTGAGCTTATTTCAGATCCTAGGACACATGGGACTGTGTCCACTTTCTTGTCTGTGCTTCCTTGTTTCTCATCTCCTTTCATCCTTCAGGCTGTTCATCTTCTCCTTTTTAAATCCTTCAAGCTGTTTTGCCTCTCCTAGTCCTTCTGAAAGCTTATCTCCCCTATAGTGTGGATGCACCGGAGCTGGCTTTAAATTGCTCAGACACTGCTGGCCGCAGCTTTGCTGCCAAAGCATCACCCTGGGGGCAGGAGTGCCCAGCTCCTTCAGGAGGTTTTGCAGCCCCTGCCAAGTTCTGCCTTGTCAGGGTTAAGTTGCTGGCAAGTCTTAGGTGAGTTGAGAGCAAAGAGCAGACGCTGCCATCACTGCGATGGCATCACTTTACTGCAATGTTTATGAAGGCACACAAGAAGCTGCCATTTAAACAAAACAGGAAATCAAACATAAAGATAGCTCTCGTTAACGGAGTCTTGGTTATCATTTTACAGACTACTTAAGTTCTTCCTGGTATTCTTCTTAAAGATCCAGTTCTTTGAGTAATAAGGGAAAATAGATACTACTGATTGAACTAAATTGTAGGCTATTCCTTCTTCTGGGTCTTCAGCATCTCTTATCTCATGTTTGCTATATGTACATGGAAAAAGAATGTGCCCTGAGAGAATATTCATGGACAGCCACAACAACTTGCTGCTTCCAGTATATAACAACTTTAACAGAAAGATTTCAAAAGATGCGGCAGACACTGGACCTAATTTTTTGAAAGCATGGCAAGTTTCGTAGTTCTAGCTTTACAATGAAGTGAAGTAAACCACAGCACAGTTTAAACTCTGCACAGTTCAGGTGGCAAATTTGTGGCAGAATTGTTTATATTGTCCACATATCCTGCCAGTATGAAATCAAAGTTCATGAGCAAATTTCCTGTAGTGAAACAATTTATGTATCTGTATGCATTGCATTAAATTATTGCATTATCTGTATTGCATTAAATTATTTTATTATTTTTTCAGGGTTAAGAAGGATTCAGATGATCTTGATCAGTGAAAGATCTAGTTCAAGGTTTGGAACAGACTAAATGCACATTAGAGTATGGCTGACTTGTAAAAATGATGCACCTGAAAGATTGCCTATAGTAAAATTACTTCAAGCTTGCTGTGAATAGTTTATATCACTAAATTTAAAAGGAAACACTCCAATGCATCGTATTAGGACCTGTGTCTTTGTATGGACAAGATTAACAAAGTTGTGCAGTTGTTGTTGTTACAGAAAATATTTTATTCTAGTGCAATAATTCTGGCTTTTCTTCATGAATGCAGAAGCCAAACTAAGCCCTTATGCTTAATTGTGTTTCCTTTTACTGCTGAGCCAAGGATACAGGAAGATTTGCAGTTAATTAAAACTTCTGGCATGGTACATGGGTCCCACAGAGGAGCGTTTCAGATGAGAGGAGGTGCAGCCAGAAAGTGGTATAAGTGTGGCTTTTGAGCCAGCAGGAGTCCCAGTAATGCTTATGCTGTGCTGGGAATTGAAGGGACTTGAAAATAGCTGAAAGTCAAGTTCTCCTTTATCTCACCTGCACCAGTGCAAAGCAGACCTCTGATACAGGCAAAGACTGGCCCTTTTGAGAGTAACAGACTTAGTTAATTATTTGTAATTTGAACATCACTAAAAATGTTCAAAAATTTGGGAGTGCCAGCTTGGCCTGTGCAAAGCAGCCAGCTGAGCCACTTGAAAACCTGGATATACAGTCTTCTACTGACTCTGCTGGGAAGGCAGCTTGACTTGAGCTCTGAAAGCCTTGTTTCTAGAACTACATATGTGATTGATACGCAAGTGTGAGTTCTACTGAAATCAGCAGGACACGGACAGCACTCAAAGCTTTTTAAAATGGGCCAAATTTAAATGTGTCTTTTGTAGCTGACTGACTTCTCTGTGCTGGGGTCAAAACTAAAATGTGTTTATGTGGAACCAAAGGCAAATCCCTTCTCCTCAGTAGCAGTCAGGCTGATTAACAATTACAACGGAATTTTACCTTATTATGCCTTGAAATGTGACCCTCCTAGAACTAAAAAGATGTGCAATTGCAGGCTGAGTTCATTAGTAAGATGGCATAAAACTGCTCAGCATATTGGGTGTTATGAATGTATGTCCTAGCAAACAGAATTCTGCATTAAAATCAGTTGAGTTGCATATCTGTTTCTGGGGAACAGGCTGTTTGTTTGCTTTTTTTAAAATTTTTAACTTCTGCAAATTGTTACACCAGATGGCCTGTTGAGCCAACAATAGATCATCATGTCTCACCACAATGGGATCTCTTTCTGGGTAACTAGAGTCAAAGCAGTTCAATATCAGTCCTCACCAAGCACATTCCCAACAACTTCACCTTAATTATTTCTCTCCATCTGGTGCATGGTAGTATAAACAATTTCCTGCCTCTTTGCATGGCATCAGAAATGCACATAAATAAGCAATCTAATGCCGAATTCTTTTGAATACATTAAATCCCATTTGTGATGTTAGCAGATCCCACACTTCCATGGGTAACTGAATACTAATTATGGTAAAGAGTTGGACAATTAACTTCTTCTATTTTTAAATTGCACTCTCTGATTTTTAATCCCACAGAGGTCTCAGTCTGCATTCTCCCTGGCTAGTGAAGATATGGCCAGTAAAGGACAAGACCCTGCATCATCTGTGGCCGAGGCTCTTGGGAGGCAGCAAAAAGGACAGTCCAGGAAGCAGAAGGAACGCAAGCTCTCTGCTTTACCCAGCTGGAAGAGTGTAGACAGGCTAAATGAAACAAGTAAATATTTCTAGTACGAATAAGATTATTTTTTTGGTTCTCACTCACATGTGGAATAAATACAACTTAAAGCAAAGACCTTCTCAAGGGCATTTCTACATGTAAAATGTATATTTGATGTTGCCATGTCACAATTTCATTGGGCTGTCATTGCTTATCTAACTTTCTTTTAAAAAAACATTATTCAAAATTTGGTCTTTGTGAAGTTGATTTTGGACTGCTATAAAATTTAGACAACTAGTTTGGATATATTTCAGGGCTTCTGAGACACAAGAGCTCAAGGGCATTTCTTTGTCATTGGTAATCTGTCCTCCAGTTGAAGGAGTTTGCAGCCCATTGTATCCCTTCCATGGCACAGGGTTCATGAGGTTACATGGTGAGCCAGTCATTAAAGTAATTCACATTTAGAATTCCTCCTTACAACTTTATTTTCAACCTGATGAATTCACAAATGCAGTGTTCTGTGCAGCCCCATTCACTGGTGCTTCCAGACTAGTTTGAGGAAGCTGTATGAGTAGGAACATCACAGACCAGCAGCTTCCCTGGATCTGACCTCTGTCATCATGAATTTTGTATGTATGTAAATGTGGATGATGGATGGTGAGCAGCTTTCCAAGTTAGCTCCATTCCTGAATCAGCACCCTGGGATAGAATGTATCTGCTTACTTCTAGATGACATAAAGACAGGTTGTAACTGAAGAAGATATCAATGTATGTAAGTATCTGAAGGGAGGGTGTCAGAGGATGGATCCAGGGTCTGCTCAGTGGTGCCAAGGACAAGAGTAGGACAAGAGACAACAGGCAGAAATTGATGTACAGAAAGTTCCACCTGGATATGAGAAAGAACTTCTTCACTATGCAGGTGACCAAGCACTGGAACAGGTTGCCCAGAGATGCTGTGGAGTCCCCTTCACTGAAGATATTCAAGAACCTGGATGCAATCCTGTGCCATGTGCAGGTTGGTTGGACCAGCTGACCCACTGTGGTCCCTTCCAACCGAACCCTTTCTGTGCTTCTGCAGCTGTGGTTCCTGCTCTTGGGGTGGTCCTGTTTTCATTGCCTCTCTTGTTTTGGCTGAAATATTTGTGAGGCCACAAGAGTGTAGCACCAGACAACTCCCTCACCATGGAGTTGGTTAGTTTTTACCCCTACAATTGCACAAGGAGAAGAGCTGAACTCACTGCAGCAGCATTCCCTGGCTCCAAGTGTTGTCATCCCATAGCAGAATCTGCCTGTTCTTGCTTCTCCTCTTGTAGCAGCTGTAGAACCCATCTGACCCCTGTAGCACATTGGTTCATGAAGCTATACAAGCAGAAAACTTCTCATTTGTGGAGTGAGTTCACTGGTGCTGTAACTCCCACAGCTGCCTCACTAGGCACTGGCAAGCAGAAGCAGTTAAAATGTGTGTTTGGGTTTGGTGGGGACCAGGGACCAGCGCTGCTCATCTGTTCAATTTGTTTATCTGTAATGCCAGTTGATAACTGGGGAGACTGAAATTTAGACAATTTCAATGCTTCTCCTCCTCTGTGAAAGAAATTAATATTAAAGTAGTACTAAAATATGACTTACCCAAGTATGCATTACTCTGTGAATTTCTTAATCAACCCACTGTCAGAAGTGTTTTTCTCCTGGGCATTTTAGTGGAAGGCCTATTTTCAGTAAAGCAGTTAATTTGGTGCTTAAATTTAAGAACCCACTTGAATCCCATTGCATTCAACTGTTGAGCAATTTAGTATTTAACAATTGCTTAACCATAGCAGAATGACAAATTGACCCTGTTTCTTTTTGGGTGCTCTATGCAGAGGATTTGTTCTACTCCTTCCATCTAAAAACCACATTTGGGATGAAATTGCTATTACTATTGAGCTAGTTGATTATGCTAATATCTGTAAATATGGTCTCAACTATGCAGTAATAAGCAGCTTTGTATTATGATACAGAAAACAAGAGAAATCTCAGCCAAGAGTTTGGTGTGGTAAAATCAATGAGCTTTTAGGCATGTAGCCAAAAAGTAGTTCACAATTCATTTTGGTTACAGTCCACATTGGTTTAAATGGTGACTCAAGAGCCTTTATCAATAGTCTTACAATGAAATTTCTTAAATATATTTTTCTTTTCCACATGGATGAATTATAGCTTATGCTCAGGGAATTGTGTGAAAAAAAACATTCTTTCAAGTAAGTGACTTAGTTTTGAAAAATCAGGAAATGAGCACTTGACATTGTAGAATAAAAGTGGGGAAAAAGCTGAGTCAGCTTTCTGAATATAGAGGTCTTAATTGCTTTCTACCCTGTCCTCTAAAATGTAATCAACTACTATCCTGTCCTCTCTTCAGTTAACTGAGGTTGGTTGACTGATTCTCACGTGGTATTGTTAAATGGAATAAGGGGATATGGTTTGGGGTAGGAAAAAAGTTTGAGGCTCCCCATTACATTTGTGTAATGTGATGCAGCTGAATTCAGCTCCTGTTGGAGATTTATATCCTGCAGAGCTGTTTGCTTTGTTTGAAGGAACAATATTTTAAGGCAAGTTCTTTCTCTCAGGAGAACCCTATACTTAGATTAGTTAGTATAGTTGGGAAAAGTAAACAAGCAGGAGTTTCTTATGCTTGATAGCTTGTTTGGGTTTTTTTCCTCCAAAATCAGGGGTTACAATAAAGAATTATTAGTTTTCCTTACATACCTGACTTCAGTTATATCCTTAGTTGGTCACTGATACTAGAGAACTAGTATCATTTTGATTTAAGAAGGAGTAAGAATTGTATTTTCTCAAGTTCTCTGAATTGACTTAAAACTTAGTAAGTGAAAACAATCCAAAAGGACTCAAATGAGTAAGAAATGCAAAAGTTGTCATAAAACTCTCATGGCTCCTAAGTTTAATTGCCATTTAACTTTTGTTTTGTTTTTTGTGGGGGTGTTTTGGTGGTGGTAGTGCACCTCAGACTTTGTTTTTTTTAAAACTAAGCACATCTTACTGCATACTAATGTTCTTTATGAACAGTTCCAGGGAAAAAGTGATCTTCTTTTTATCCTAGTATTTGTAACCACCTAATGCAAAATGCCTAATCATATTCTACAACAGACCCAGGTACTACTGTGTCCATTTGAAAATAGTAATATTCTGCTTACATTATGAAAAAATGAATGGTTTCTATTAAGTATTTCTATAGATTTCTGAAAATAACAAATTTGAATCCATGGGAGGAATCCTTAAGTCTGAAAGGTTCATTCAGTAGGCTGGATTACTGTGTAAATCTATGACATTATATATTTTTCAGGTGCTGCAGAAGGCAGAGTTATCACACATCCATATTTCCCATGAGGGGAATTTTAAATTTTGATTGGAAATTAAATCTAAATTTAGAAGAAATGCAATTCTCAGAGTTATGAGAGTTAAAGAGCACTTTCTGACCATATTGGTGACTTCTTTTGGTTTTTATGTTGGAGTTATAAAACATACTCTGAAAATGTGGAAGGACACAAGAGCAGCAGTGCTTGTGTCAGACAGAATCAGCTCATTTGGTATTTAGTGTGGGGCACAACAACAACAGCCATAAGCAAGAGACTAGGAGAGATTAGCTCAAAGCAACTGTTTTTCATACTGCCTCTAAATAGGCTCTGAACCTCCAGAACTTTCAATTTAATTACTATCTCAGCTAGAAGTGTTTTTCTGTATTCAGTAAATTTTAGTGGTTTTCTTCTCCATGTTCATAGCCATCTCTGTTTTATCACAGATAATTTCAAGCATCCAGAACAACCTTAGGCAAGAAGCTCCATAGGTCTGGTATCCATTGCATCCCACTTCTTTCTTTTGTTTGTTTAGAACCTTGATTTCTCTAGCTTCACTTCATGCCCTCTAGTAGTTAGGTTGGAAGAGATCCCCCCATTTCTTTTAGCATGTATTCTCTCAGTCTTCTGTCCTCCAGATGGCAGAGCTCTGGCTTACTTAATCATTCCTTGAATGGACACCATTTCAGAACCTGGTACAACCTTTGTTGCTCTTTGATTCTTTTTCCATCTTTCCTTTTCAATGTGGAGGACCAGAATTGCACACAGAAGCAAAGACATTTACAAGACTCACGATTTATACATGCCTGTGTGATTATGTTCCATCAGTCTTTCCTAATCAGTATTTTAGAAAACTTTGGTCCAACTTTGGTCCCATTTTAGTCATCACCATGACTTAAAGTGGTGGCTTCTAAGTAGTAGGGCAGCTTGGCTGTGAACGTGGGAGAGTTCACGTGGCAGCAGCACTTGCATTTGTTCATTGGTTTTGTCGAAACTTCCAATCTGTGGCAAGTAAAAGCAGCCTTTCAGAGTGTGACCATAGTTGTTCTTGTTTCCTTTTCGTAGGTCCGCCTTCTGTTTTCCAAAGCACCGATGGAAACTGGGTGGCTTTGCAGAATGTCACTCTGCCTCGTCCTCGAATGCTTGCCAAACCAAAGAGTCAGGTGTTCAAAGCTTTGGAGAGCGAGTCCAGCATTGTGTCTGCCTATGACGAGATGGGCTCGGACAGCGAGGATGACTATGACTGGAACGTGGCCTTGAACAAGCTGCGGCGGAGACCTCGACAACTGCCAGACGACTTCTACTACTCCAATTCCCAGTATGGCACCGAGTGGGTTTATGGCAACAATCAGTACCAGGCAGTGACCTCCCCCTCCTCTGGGTTATACACCAACACTGAGACACTGTTCTCCGATTCAGAAACATCTTCAGTAAACTCTTCCCAGGAAGCTAAAGGCCCTAGCAAACTTCTCTGGTTGCAAAGCAGAACTCAAAGTGATATGCCCAGAATGGAAAAGAAGCACTTCCATGGAGAACTAGATGTAAATTTCAATCCACAGGCAACTAGCTTGGAGTATTCGGACAGCAGTGAGACTGAAGAAGTCCATTATGGTTTAGAAAAGAGATCAAGAAGGTGGAAGAAGAACAAAGCCATCTCTGAAGACTTATGTGAAGAAAAGAATCAGGCAAAAGCCAGCAAGATGAATTTAAGTCAGGTAATTGTGTTTGAGCTTACCAAATGCATTCTCAAGAAGAGCTGGGCAAAACTAATTAAGCTATGCTGGCAATATCATGTGAATCATGAGTGGGAGGTGGAGTGTTCTTTGCAAGCTTTATCTTCCTTATGTCTCCTAAATAAGAAGAAGAAAAAGTAGGGTGTTAGACAGGCTTTACCTTTTTCTAAAATAGGCCACTTTCATCCCATCAAAGACATTGTTAATGTTGTAAAATACAGTGCATCATAAGAAAAAAATCCTCAGGATTTGTCAACAGCTGAGAAATGTTAACTAATCACTTGTTTTGTTGTGCTGGGGTTTTTTTTAACTTCTGTTTTCTTGGTATAAGAAATAACTCATGTGCCTAGGAATCTGCTCTACAGTGTCTACAAATATTCTGGTAAGGGGTAAAGCTAATGAGCAGCAGAAAATTCAAAAAGGGCTTTTTGTCAAATCCAGTCCAAGTGATGTCTACTTCTAATTGGTCACCTTAAGATGAGTTCTGATGTGTTAGGGTGAGTGTTTGCAAACTACTTCCATTTAAATAATTTGTCAATTCATTAAGAAAACAAACAAAATCCAAACAAACAAGCAAAAACCCTAGACTGTAATATCTCAAACTTGGAAAAACTATTCATACAGCTTGAAGACAGCAAGCATTTCTTTTAAATTACAGGTGTTGGATAACCAGAAAGCCAAGAACTCTTCTCTATTTGGAGTTTGTGCAGACTTGGGACTGTTACTAAGGGTTCCATTTGTCCCCCAGAATTTTGTTAGCAATGCAAGCACACAAGCTCAGGAGAATATTGACCCCTCATCCAGTTCCATTTCCCACATCCTACCCCTCTTAGTTCCTGAAGCTGCATCATTGCTGCAGCAGAGTAATAATAATCCTGAAGCAAGGAGCTGAGGGCTGTCTTTACCCTGCCTCTGATTACAAGCAGCCTGATTGAGTCTTAAACCTGTCTGACCAAATTTAGGATGCCTGGAACAGTTTTTCTTTCCTTGTGCTACTAGCCTGTATTTCCTACAGAAAACCATCAGTACAGCTCATTCTAAGTCAATATTAGGATTCTAGGATTTCAGCAGGGCTTTATTGCTGGATGTCATTAATTCTGGACCCATTCCGTCTGCTTTTAGGACAGAGAGTGAGTGTTCGGGGTGTTCTGTACTGATTCATTTATACTCGTGTCCTCATATATTTAAAATCAGCAGTTGTTGAAGGGGAGTATGATGTATTATAATGTGATCTGATGACACATCAGTGGCCATTATTGACTTCTTAGAACATCAGGCAGAATTACAAGGCTTTACAGGGACTGCATAAAGATCATATCTTGTACACAGACTTCTGCATTTAGCTTTCTGGCTTTGTGTATTTGTGCATGATCTCTGTGTGTCTGAATTCATATTGTGGCTTCCTAGTCACAATAGACAATATGCAGAGCATGGAAGATCAGAGCTCACAGAGAAAGTCCTGGAGACATTATAGAATCATAGAATCATTTAGATTGGAAACACTTTTAAAAGCATCAAGTCCAGCTGTTAACCCTGCACTGCAGGGTCAACTACTAAACGTTGTCCCTAAGCGCCATGACTACATGTCTTTTAAATACCTCCAGGGATGGTGAATCAACCACTTCCTTGGGCAGCCTGTTCCAGTGCTGGATAATCCTTTCTGCGAAGCAATTTCTCATAATATCCAATCTAAACCTCCCCCATGCTCATCCAGGTGAGGTCAGAAAGGCAGAGTGCTTCCCAAGCATCTATGACACCATCCTTTAGCATCTTAGTGTGTGCTTCAAAGTGCAAGCTGGTGTGGAAAATGATTCTTCTTTCCCAAGTCTTTTGTGAGGTGCTTTGTCTCTTGTAACCTCTCTGTTGTGCTGAAAGTGCAAGATTCAGGATTCTAACACACTCTCCCCTTCATTTTACCCTTGAGGCTAGAAGAGGCTGTCCTGCTCCCCTGCTTCATCAGCCTCCGTGGGGCAAGCAGAGGCACACTGCCTCCAGATCATGCCACTGTTTTCAAAGCAATGAAATTCTCACTAGGAAGTTTATGTATGGGTGGGTTTGCATGTGTTTAGTTTGTGTTTGGACACACACACACACGCACACAGAGGTGGCTGATTTGACAGCTGGTGCTCGCATTTGTAGAACTTTTACTCCAGCCTCTGTCAAACAAGCACTGCTGGCACCAGGGATGGACTGACTACCACAATTTAGAGCAAGAATGTTGCATGGTTGAACAATTCTAGGAAGCAAGTAAAATTGTCATTTGTGTAAGGAAACTGATTTAATGTATAAAAATGAATTAGCCAGACATCATTTACATTGCTCAGGAAAATGAGATTAAAGGCATGTCAGAGTTTCATATATTCCCTAGAATAATGTATTGAACTTGGTAAAATGATTGAGGCTGCAGCAGGGAGAGCCCTACATATAAACAGTTCTACAGAATTATAGTGTAGGTGTGTGAAGAACTGCAGACAGCATAGACTTAAAAAAGATTGACTGCAGGCTCTTAAACCAGGCATAGCTTTCACATTATGAGATTATGCAGAGTGTGCAGAGACCATACAAACTCTTTTAAACTCTTGTTGAACCAAGATATTAAACAGTGAATAACTGATTATATGTCAATTGCAGTAAAGAAACACACTTTTTCAGTACTTTACTGCATTGGAATATATTCATATTTTACTGCATTGTAATAATAAGATGATAGTTTGTTAACCATTGTTTTCATCAGCATTGTAGAACAGGATTTCAGTTTATCAGTCTAAAAGTTGGGGTTTCATTTTTAATTTTCAAATAGTAAAGGTTGCTTTCTTGTTTTCCACTCTCCAAGTGTCTCAATGAGATGAAAGCAAGCTCTTATTCTTCTTTGCTCTGAGTCTAGAGAATTGTAAGCAGTTATGTTCTGGAAAAACTGCAGTCAGTTCATAACTCACAACTGAATCTCAGTTTAAAATCAGGTATTTCGTAATCAGGATCCAGTTCCTACATTAGGATAACACTGTGGCATTTTTTTAAAAATATATTTTAAACACAACAGTGGAATGCTGGCTTTGTGAATGAGTGAGAATTTTTTGTTTAAAGTCTTCAGTGACTTAGAAGGGGAAACCTGAGAACAGATACCAAGATGTGCTGCATCTGTGGAATGTTTTGCTAAATGATAAGTAAAAGAACAAGCTCCTTTACTGAGCTGTCTGTAGAGATGCCATAAACACAGTCATGAAGCAAGACATGAAAACTGTCCAGATAAAACCAAAGTCCTGCTATAAATAATATCTGATTGCTTATGTACTGCCAAAGACATATTTCTGTGGGAACTGAACTGGAAAGTGCAACCTTGCTTGTAATGATTATTTTTCAAATGGTAGCTTTTCAGAAAAAATGGACACTCAAGCCACCAATCATTATCTGCTTTTATTAATAATAATTTTAATAATAGTTGATACTGTTGATACATATTGACGAGAAGGATATGATTGTTGCTTAATGTAGCTGAAGTTCTTAGGTTTCTGATGCAAAGTGGAGGGGCTTAATTCCTTCAAGTGAAAGAAGTGCTCTCATTATAGGTTTGCTTCTTTGATTAGGAGACCCTACCTGTTAATTACAGCCCTCCTGCCCTGCAGCCAGGTAAAGGGTGAGCACTGTCAGACTGCCTGTTCCCAATGGATGATGCTTGAGATATATTATTTGAAAACAGCTCCCTGAAATCACTCTGGCTCTTGATGAGAAACTGCCTGCAAACCTCACAACTTGTGTATTCTCCTAAAAATTTTAGTTTCCAATTTTTGGTTTCATATGTGAAGGGAACTTTCTCTCAGGAATTTATAGTTTAACATAAATTTTGTTCTGGAGCATCTTTTTTTTGTATTTCATTTCCGTCCATTCTGATTACATTGAGTTATCAGCGATTTGTGTGCGAGGGTTTGAACACTATAAGTGAGTAAAGGTGTATTTCTTGTTTTCATTGTCTCCTAAAAGACTTATGCTTGCATAGAAACACATGATTCTCTTTTAGTGAAACGGGGTTCATGGCTTTGTCAGTCTGCCAGGCCCTCACAGAAACTCAGTTTTCAGATAAAATGGTAGCCCTTTATTCTTGTTTGCAGTTATTAGCATTATATATTGCTGATAGATGGAAATAAGAATTTACACAATGATTTGTGTAATGACATAAAAACATCATTAAACTTACCAGAGAGTGAAAACATGAACAGTAAAGAATAACAAAATTTAATGCAGCATCTATTCAATAATAATAGTAGTACCTTTCAATTTTCTTATTTTATTGTTTTCATGGCTGCTAATGCATTTTTAACTTGTCAATACATGAAAAGGTATAATCTCCTCACAAATAGTTTGCTGCCACTATCTGAAAAGCCCAACACACAAGTCAAGCAGCCTGCTATTAACAGAAACCACAGAGTGCAGCAGTGTAAGGTACCATTATCTCTGCATGTGCACAGGAATTAACAGCTCTAGCCAATACAGATAATCCACCCATTCATTTAAAGGAGGTTGGAAAGCTAAAAAAGGGGTAACAGACATACCTGAGCCCAGCTGTAACGCAGCCAATACGCTCAAGATGAGTCCTCCCCCAAGAAACAATGTGTATCCAAAACACAGATTTAGCTAATGCAGAATGAGGCCCTGGGGCTGCCAGGGCATCTCATGACTTTCATCTGTGCTGGCAGACCTAGCAAAAAGATCTTTAAGTTGCTGCCATGTGTGATCCTATGAAGCCTGGTATTTTTTCAGGATCAAGAAAAGTTGTCCTATTGCTGTTGTCAATACAGATTATTTAGATTACCTAGTTGTGCTTTCCATGCATTTATCTGTGCATTGCTACTCCAATAAAGCTGCTAAGAAGTTAAAGCAGAGCAGATCTATTTAAGAAGCCCCCAGAAGACTCATGCATGTCCTGCTGGACAGTGAAGTCTGTCAGTACAGCAGTGAGGAGGAAGTGTGGGAAAATCCAGCACTCTGGACTGCCAGCCTCCCTCACTGCTCCACTAGATTTTATATACGTATCTGTAAGCTCATTTAAACAAGGATACCAAATTCTTGTCTTTACAAGCTTGATCTGCTCAAATGTCTGCATAGAATGGAATTTTCTTCTTTTCCTTGCAGACTTGACCTCAAAGTAAACCGTGCTCAATCTTCAACTCTGCTAGAGTAAGACCACACTCCTAGTGCAGAGCTGTAATCCTAAACCAGGTGTTTTGGTAGATGACAGTAGTACCAATTTTTGGAGGTGCCAATTAAATAAATTGAGGTAATTCAAGTAAAGAGGGGTTCCACTAATTAGCTTAGACTAGATACCTAGTTGTAAATCGCTCAGGTTTAATGAGCTGTATCTTCACTAATCTGTATTCTCATAAAATACAAGTGCATGGTTTAGCTGTGTTTTTTGTCCTGTATATCACATAAATTATGATTGTTTCTTTCCTGGGTACAAATTGATGGACTTACTGATTCAGCAACAGGTTTCAGGGGTTTTTTTATAGTAGTTTAGTGATTTGTGAGTATTGGTCATTGGCAGATTGTTGGTTGGGGTGTAATACTGATATTTGTAATGAGTTGTGGAGTGATGTGCAAGAAATGTCTGGAGACAACTTCTCTTGCAACTTGAGGAAACATGGTTATGATAGAGATTTTTAATTTAAGAGGTGAAATACAGCAGTCTTTTGCATGTATATAAGAGCATGACATATTATAAAACTGAAGTGAAAGCACAGTAGTTTGAAATCTTGTTTTTTATTATTGAATAGCTTTTTAGCAGAAAAAGCTTTTTATTCTGCAAAAGCTGATTATTTGAGGAAAGAGGTTCAGCATAAACCCATGGTTCCCCTTCTATTGTAGCTCTCAAATTTCTATTGTTCCTTTAAATCCTGATTTTCTAAAAGGGTCTTCTGCATCCTGAAGGTGAACTGTAAAGCAATAATTTAGTTGTGTAATTTATTGAATTGCAAATAACTGCAGACAAAACTTGTCCAGAACACTGTGAAAGTGCTGAAGACTCCAGTACAGTTCCCTGTATGAAAAATGAGAACTGACATTATGAACACGATGTGTCAATCCATTAAAAGCAGTTTGGTGGGTAAAGTTTGTGAAGGAGTGGGCAGAGTTAACATTTCCTGTGAGAACTGGAGGTAATTGGTTCATCCCTGAACAGTGCTGCTACAGCTGCTCCTGTTTATGTATTTCCAAATGAATGGAAGAGAGAGCACAGATTTTAGTCTCTCCAGCAGTGTCTGGTCTTGTCACAGTATGAGAACCTAAGGCAGATAGGAATAATTTCCCCTCTGAGAATTGCTCCAAATCATCCTTCTAGACTTGCTGAGATGTGCCTACTACGCTGGTCCCAGGCTGAATTCTTCATAGCCTCCTCCTGGGTGGTTTTGCACAATTATGCTCCATTTCAGAATATCTGTCACTTTTAAACCTACCTAATACCATCTTATTTCATGGACTTGGCTGAAGCACCAAACAAGCTAATGATTCAAAACTTTCCATCAGCAGTCAGCAGGGAGAGAACATTTCCAGAAGGCAGCAAATGCTATAGGTGAAACAGGTTGCTCTGGGAGGTGCCTGTCTCTCTCCAGGGACTGTAGTGGAAACCAGGGAAAATTGGGTCTTAATCAGACAGCACAGATCCAGGAAATTAATTGATACATACCTGGGGATTAGTTTTTAGAACAACTATGAGATATTCTCAGAATATGTCAGCAAGGGCTAACAAAACTGTCCCCTTTTCCACCTTATTAAATGTTGGGCAGGCACCCTGATAAATAGATTTGCAAAAAGATTTTGCTTTTCTTCTCTTCAGCTTCCAAAGGGACTTGTGGGCAAATCTGTGGCACCCGCTGTATTTAACTGACCGTTTAAGTGTTTTCCAGCTTTAAGGATCCAAGACTCAGAACAGAAGGTGCTCCTGAAGACTGAACTTGCTCCAAGGAGGTTGGCATTTGGAAAAAAAATCATCTCTGTAGAGTTTCTACCTATGCAAATAATCACTGGGAAAGCTGATAATCTTAAGCAACATCATGTAACAAAAGAGAAGTTTTTCAAAACTTGTTTCCAGCACTGTTTAAGAAGGACATGGATAATGCTCAAGACCAAGCAGTCAGGGAATGCAAGCACAGCTTTCAACTGAAAGCTGAACACAACTGCCAGGTTACAGGTTATTTCATTCCCACACAGCACTTTTATCTGCACTGTGCCTACGAGGGATGGCAATGCTGGGAATGGGAAATATAGGCATGTTTTATTAGTTGCACACAGATACATAGTGATTTTCATAGTTCCTTTTTAGATAACATGAAAGTAAGCAGGAGTGATGAAAATAATCCAGCAAGTGTTGGTTTACTGGCATTCCTTTTTTATCAGAACACTTAGCGTGCTTTCTTTCTAGCTTCCCTGCAAAGTGATCATACCTATAGTTTTCTAGAAAGCTGGGTTTTTTTTCTTTCTGTGCCTACATAGGAATTATGTGGTTTTTTCTAATGTCTTTGTAGGATTTTGATGATTTATCAGAAACAGATATAAGCAATGAGGATCAGCACCATGATGTCAAGCCTGAACTTACGGAGGATGAGCTTAAATCCAGGTTATTTCAGCTTGCTGCTAAAATGAGTGACAAGGACACATCATCTGGTGAAGAACAAGAGTCAGAACCTGGAATAGATTTGGAAAACCAGAAGGAAAGTTTGTCCTCAGAGGAAAATGGCAGAAGTATTCAGGAAGAGTTAAAGAAGGTAAGTGGTAGTTGTAAAAGAGTGGGAATCATACTGTAAGACTTAGAATCCAAAAAGAGAAAATTCTGGCTAGAAAACTGAACACAGTTGCTTAAAAAAACATGAGGTCCTTTATACCAGTCTGAGCCAGAACCTCTTGTACAGATAAAAGTTCATTTAAGGTGTGTTTTCCTCTGTGTGAGGAACAGAAAGCCTACAGCATCAGTTCTAAGCAGGGAACTTAGCTTGTGCAACAAAACTCTTAACTGAGTGATATTAATGGAATTATGTCAATTTATATTAACTGAAAATCAGCTTACAGTTTTTGATTTAAAAAACATATCCAGTTTTTCTTTTTTTTTTCCTTGCTAACCAGACAGTTTAAGTGATTTTTTCCATCCTTTTAGCTGCTCCTCTCTTTGTAGTATTATCTAGTTCACGCTGATGGCATAGATTCTTCTTTTGCATCTCAATCAAAATATTTAGTGTTTCTTTAGAGCTTTCCAACCCTGTTACCTTGTCAGCTAATAGAATTCTCTATTAATAATATTATATTAATATTAGAGAGTAATAATATTTTCTAATGAAACTGAAATTCAGTGTCAGTTCTGATAGTGCTTGAGATCCTTCATTTGTGCCATTTCACCCTTACAATGAGATACCAGATTTCGGTGTCACTCACAGGATTTACCACCTGCTCTCTTCCTTTTCTACCTCTGAATTTCCCTTCAGATCATGAGATGTGCTTGAATTTGGTGCTATAGGAGCCCAGTGCTGCCCCTTGCCAGTCAAGCAGTCTTATTCCTTAGATCCACTTAGTCTTATTCTAGTCTGCTGCATATCTTGACTTGCCTTTTGGGGTATTATGTGCACAGCAGCTCAGCTTTGACAAGGGATGTGGACAACTCTCTAAAGGAAATCTATTTGTCGTAATTTGAAAGGTGTTTTGTTCAAATGATATAAAGAACTAATACATTGGGAGGTGAAAACAGGATTGAGTAATCCAGGCAGACAATAGAGGTGCTGTCCAAGAATGCAGGAATTGTGTCACAAAAGCCAGTGTCCATCTGGAGTTGAATCTGTCAAGACACACAAAGGGAAAAAAGTCTTCTACAGGTCCATGAGCAGCAAAAGGCAGATGAGGGAAAGGCTGAGCTCGCTACTGCAGTGGTCTGGTGACACAGAATGTGGAAAAAGGCTGTTACACAACACTGTTTTCACCTCAGTTTACAGGTAAGATTTTCCCTCAAGAATCCCAGGTCCCTGAGACCTATGGGAAAGCCTGGAGCAGTGAAGATTTATCCTTGATAGAGGAAGACCAGGTTAGCAAATATTTCAAAAACTGGGATGTGCACATGTGCATGGTGTCTGATGGGGATGCACTTCCAAGACCTGAGGGAACTCGCCCATGTCATTGTGAGGTTCATCTTCGAAAGATCATGGCAATCTGAGACATTCAGAGCTATGAATATTGTTTATTTTGGCTTTAGCAAGACTTTTAGCAGTCAAACACAAAGGGAAATGCAAGTCCCACATCTGGGAGCTGATTAGCTTATGCACGTCTATTCAGTATTGGTGAGGCCATTTCTGGAGTGCTGTGTCCTGTTCTGGGCTCACCAGTACAAGGTACACATGGACACACTGAAATGAATCCTGTGAAGGGCCACAGAGGTGATTAAAAAACTGGGGCATCTGTCATATGAGGAGAGGCTGAGAGATCTGGCATTGCCTATCCAAGAAAAGAAGGTTTGGGAGAATCTCTTTAATGTGTTTAAATACCTGATAGGGGAGAGTGGGGAGTGTTTGTTTTGGGAAATAAAGTGGAAATGGAACTCTTTCCACTGACAGGAATGGAAGCACTGGGCACAAACTGAAATACAAAAAATCCCATCCAAATGAAAAGCTTTCTCACTGTGATGGTGTTTAAATACTAGAGTAGGTTTCCCAGAAAGATTGTAGAGTTGGTGTCCTTGGATATAATCAAAATCTGACTGGACAATGGCTCTGGGCGTGTNTAACCAGACAGTTTAAGTGATTTTTTCCATCCTTTTAGCTGCTCCTCTCTTTGTAGTATTATCTAGTTCACGCTGATGGCATAGATTCTTCTTTTGCATCTCAATCAAAATATTTAGTGTTTCTTTAGAGCTTTCCAACCCTGTTACCTTGTCAGCTAATAGNTTGGGAGGTGAAAACAGGATTGAGTAATCCAGGCAGACAATAGAGGTGCTGTCCAAGAATGCAGGAATTGTGTCACAAAAGCCAGTGTCCATCTGGAGTTGAATCTGTCAAGACACACAAAGGGAAAAAAGTCTTCTACAGGTCCATGAGCAGCAAAAGGCAGATGAGGGAAAGGCTGAGCTCGCTACTGCAGTGGTCTGGTGACACAGAATGTGGAAAAAGGCTGTTACACAACACTGTTTTCACCTCAGTTTACAGGTAAGATTTTCCCTCAAGAATCCCAGGTCCCTGAGACCTATGGGAAAGCCTGGAGCAGTGAAGATTTATCCTTGATAGAGGAAGACCAGGTTAGCAAATATTTCAAAAACTGGGATGTGCACATGTGCATGGTGTCTGATGGGGATGCACTTCCAAGACCTGAGGGAACTCGCCCATGTCATTGTGAGGTTCATCTTCGAAAGATCATGGCAATCTGAGACATTCAGAGCTATGAATATTGTTTATTTTGGCTTTAGCAAGACTTTTAGCAGTCAAACACAAAGGGAAATGCAAGTCCCACATCTGGGAGCTGATTAGCTTATGCACGTCTATTCAGTATTGGTGAGGCCATTTCTGGAGTGCTGTGTCCTGTTCTGGGCTCACCAGTACAAGGTACACATGGACACACTGAAATGAATCCTGTGAAGGGCCACAGAGGTGATTAAAAAACTGGGGCATCTGTCATATGAGGAGAGGCTGAGAGATCTGGCATTGCCTATCCAAGAAAAGAAGGTTTGGGAGAATCTCTTTAATGTGTTTAAATACCTGATAGGGGAGAGTGGGGAGTGTTTGTTTTGGGAAATAAAGTGGAAATGGAACTCTTTCCACTGACAGGAATGGAAGCACTGGGCACAAACTGAAATACAAAAAATCCCATCCAAATGAAAAGCTTTCTCACTGTGATGGTGTTTAAATACTAGAGTAGGTTTCCCAGAAAGATTGTAGAGTTGGTGTCCTTGGATATAATCAAAATCTGACTGGACAATGGCTCTGGGCGTGTGCTTTGAGCAGAAGAGTTGGACTAGGTGATCCCCTTACATTCCAAATATAAGGAGCATGTGACTCTGATTCTGAGTAATTTAGCCATGGACTACACAGGAGTGTAAATACCTTCGTTATCATGTGTGCAAATACCTCCATGATGTACACACAGCCTTTCCAAAGATATCACATAAAGGCTTTATTGTCAGAGCTTGTTAGCAGCATTTAATTTAATTTTATTTGTTTTGCAAAGACAAAACAGCAATATCACATTATTCAACAGCATGTATGGGCTACCTGGGGTTATAACATTATGCAAATGAAATCCAGAATTAAAGGCTGTAAAGAGGACTTTCTGAAATGCTCCTGTATAGAGAACTGAGCACAGAAAATGGTGAATGTATATTCTTGGTGTACTTATTCATCTGCATGCATCTACAAAGTAATATTGGTGGGTTTTTTCTCTCATAATTTTGCTATTTCTTTCAAATTTGTATGTCAGTTATTTAAAATAAAGCAAAGATTAATATCTTTTTCCTCAATAAAATTTTCCTAAGTTTTAAAAAAGAAGGGCTTACCATGTTCAGCAAAAAAAGGAATGCTTGGAGTTCCTAATCCTTTATTTGATTTGGATAAAAAAGTTCTCTTCATTAATGGTCATAGTATATACTCTTTTTGTCTATAATAAAGAAACCAGAATACTCCAGTACTCTTCGTGGTCTGGAATTCAGCAGAATTGCAGGGGAACCTTCTCCGGGTATAGAGAAACAAGCACACTACTTTCATTCTTATCCTTGACAAATCTTCCAGTTGTCCTTAAAGGTATTTTTAAATTTTCTGACATGTGCCTTCTCTCTGGAAAGTTGGCCAGCCAACATCTTACAAGGAAATACTGAAGATGACAGTGTAAAATACCAGCTGGGGCTGTGGCAGTCTGAAATACAGACGTACCTAAACTCATAAAAGATGCAATAACTTTAGGATGAGTAGATGTCATGTGAAAGACAAGCATAGAAAACCTATTTTCAGGCAACCAGTAATTTTAGATGCTTTCAAAGCCAGAAGTCCCAATATGCTGTCTCTTTAAAAAGCCTGATTGTTGGAGAATGCACACTTGTAGGGATTTACAGATGTTTCAGACTAGCACTCACCATTATTGGTCAGAGACAGCCTCCTGACCTGGGCATCAGGTTTCATATTAAATATACAGAAGCATTAGTTCTGTACCATTAAAATGAGAGCTGGACTGTCTAGATTCTGCTTTTTGTTCCTGAACATAAATACTGTACTTTAGTCATCTTGCTTATATTTTAGCCATGCTGCTTTTTTTGTTGGTCTTTAATCTTCTCATAAGCTTATTCTGGAACACTTCAGCAACTTTAAATCACTGGGAATTTTTAGTTCTTGTACACCCAACCATAGGATAAGACTTAAAAACATGTATTGTTTTTGAATCACTGGAAGTTAAGTACCTGGTGCTTATCTGACCTTCACCTGTCTGCTTCTTTAAAAACCTGGACTTCCGTTTTAATGGAAGCTGGGAATCTCATGTAATCACACATTGAGCTGATGCTTTTAAAAGGGTATTTAGTATATTATGATCTGAAGCAGTGGTAAAAATTATCTTTAATGTAGAGTTTGCTGAAGTTTTTTGGCATTTATGGATTCTCAGTTCTCACTTCAGATTGAGCTTTTGAGTTGTATGTCTGCCTTTAAGATGCAAATTTGAATATGACGACCTTTGAGTTAATTATTTAGTTCATCTGGAATACCTGAGGATTTAGGTTGGTATTAATTAGCACAAGTTAATTTTGGGACTTAGAGTTAAATCTTCTTAGATTTTCAGGCGCCTCATTTTCATTATCCCTCAATTTGTGATTGCCTAAAGTGGTCTTGTGGAGATTCACAGCTCTCATTTTAAAACAAACATAATCCTGCCACAGACTTGTTTTTATGGAAAATACTTTGTGTTTCTTAAGCTACAGAAGTAATTCATGGTCTTTCTGGTGTATGCAGAACCCTGAGAAGTCCATTTGTCTTAGTTGTGCAGTGACAGGCCATGGTTTTCACCAAAAGCCATGCTTAGGGTAGAGTTGGCCTTCAGCTCCTCTCAATTTCAGGTGTGAACAAACCAAAATTCAAATTGTGCAACTGTTGTCTTAGTGAAACATCTTGTACTAGCACAGTGATTTCCACAATTCTTTCTGTCTTGCTCTTTTTTTTCTTTTTTTTGATTGGTTGGTTAGTTTTTGCTTTATTCCCCCAAACTCTAAACAAATACCTAAAGAAAAAAAAGCAAAATGTAAATTCCCTTTGAAGTATCTTAATGGTACTGATCCTGAGAGTGGCAAGCAGGCAAGCATGATAAATGGGATGTATTTAGTTTGCACTCTCCTCCATCCATTCTCCTTCTCCTTTAATGCTTTCATGAAGATAATTTGACTGGCTCTTTATTTCCTGGTATATGTCAGAATTGCATTCTAGAAGGCAATTTTGGCAGGCTGCCTTTTTAATGCAGTCTATCCCTGTGACTACTTTATGAGAAACTATAGAGATTATGTTAAAAAACAGATTAGCTTCTGCTATTTCTTCAAATTGCCCACAGAGCATGAAAATTGAAATAGTTGTTAAAACCTTGTGTTTTTTCTTTTTTTCTCCTTCTACTTAGTACTACAACTTGCTTAGGATACACCAATGAGCAAGCGAATTAAACTTCCATAGTAACATGGAGTTTCTCTCCTCTCTGCATTAGCTTGATGCAATGTGCTATGCACTCAAGGAATTTCTTTAAATCCCTTTATGCATTTACTTCTGCTCAGAGAATCTCACAACCAAGGTTTAGTAACTTTGTTTAAATCCTGCTGTTGTCTGTTGACATTACTACATGACACAATAGCTCTTCTCTGAATGACAGCCTCTAAGTGAGTTTGTTAAGTAGCTCAGCGGGATCCTGTTTCCTAAGTGAAACCTCCCGAGTCTCTTGACAGTATGAATAACAGCATAAATAATCTTTTCATTAAATATTTATGCTTCCATTCTCTGGAAACATTTTATTCTTCTTAGGTTTTAAAAAGCTTTATTTTGGGGAACGCATGAACTATGAATAACATTTTCATGTTGGTTTTTTCCAGAGGCCTATTTCGTTTGTTTCAAGGGTACATTTTACTTTTTTCACCAGGTAAATTAGCACTGTTCGACTACTGGTATAATGAGATTGACACTTGTTAGAAAATCTGCCTGGCCTCTCTCTTTTTAGAAAGAAGAATAGCCAGTAGATGTGCATGTGGGTGCATGTTACTGCAGGAGAGAAAGCCAGCTCCCTGGTGTGTATGCTGGTGGCTGTGCTCAGGGCTGGCCTTGGAGGGGGTGGCCAGGGCTCAGTAAGGGAGGTCAGGCAAACGTGGGGCTCACTGGACTCGGTAGCTGGAGAGATCTCTGCTCACAGCTTGGATGGAGCTGGAGAATGGCATTAGACATGCACATGGCAGTGAATCCTTCCTGTGTACCACAGACCTGTTGAAGCATCATGGCAGGGATGTATGGGATGCTGAAACAGCAGTGCTGTAATACCCAGAGTGAGCCTGTGTCTCCTGGTGGCTGGGCTGCTTTAGGCATTTGTGCTGGGGCAGGCACTGTCCTCACAGAAAATGTCATAGCTTTTGTGATCATTATCTTGCAACTGCCTGAATTCCTTGGTATTTTGGCTGGTGTGTCAATTCAGGCAGTTCAGGGTTTTATAGGAAACTGCCATCCAGCTTCATATGCCTAAAAGCTTTAGAAGTCCCTGAGTAAAAGTTTCTAAAGGAGAACCACGTGGATCACTTTGGCTAGAAAGAACAACAGCGTAAGTACAGTGGCTTACTGCATTGCTGCTATTATGGTAGTAATGCTGAACAGTGTAGTACTATGATATCTTCCTGGGTTAACAGCTTGGAAGATATTTGTGTGTCTGTTGTTTCACATTTTTGTGTGTAAGATGCTCAGATTAATTCTTGTGTTTTCATGAATCATTGTTTTTAAGGTTATATTAATTATCTGGGCAGTCTCCCAAAGTCCAGGATTGAAAACCGAATGTGGGCAGCATTGTAAAAAGTGATCTTTAAGGTTTATGAACTGCAGATTATCTATCCACAAGATTTTGAATGACAGCAGAGAAAAAAATTTTGGTTAGGGAAGGTGAAAAGAGGTATGAGACTATAATCCTCACACTGGGCTAATGGATACAAACTTTTAAGTTCTCAATTTAACAAAGCAGTCAATTATATGTTGGGCTTTAAACTGAGGTTTAAGTGGTTTGCTGGACAAAATTCCCATTCAAGGTGTTTCTCCTATGTATTTGCTATTAATCAGTCTTTAGTATGAAATATCAAGCTGATCCTAGGTTTATTTTGTCAAAATCTGAGTCTTCCGTTTCAAGCATCGAGACCATAAACATTTATTTTTTAAACTTTTCAAAGCGAGCAGTGATGTTTGTGTACCTCCAATTCTAACACTTTCTGGGCTCAATACAGTTGCATAAATATGGATGTAGATAGACCATCTGAGATATCTTAGAGTGTCCCACAGGGCCCTAAGCTGCTGGTCCAGAAGAAATGTGAATCTCCCAGGTCCTCGTCAAATCTGACAGCGTTGCTTCAAAATCCTCACAGACTTCAAGCTGTTTGAAATTGCACTTTGTCTACCTGTGTTTAAGCAACTGAATCAAAGCCCTGTTGGATCTACTGGTGAAGGGCAGAAGAGGTGACACTTCAGCTGCCTTCACATGGGGAATGCAGCGTCTTTGTAAACAGCTTTTTTCTCATAGTCTCAGTTTTGACACTCGTGTGCATGCACACCCAAGCCGGCTCTGTCCAGTGTGCATGCAAGGGGCATCTCCTTCAGTTCTCTTCTTGGCAAAGATTTATTTACTTAGGGAGAAAATGTCCAAGCCATTCTACAGATACAATTGCAGAAAATCAGTGAACATTAGTGTAAGGTGCTGGAACAAAATGGTGGAAAAATAGACTATTTTTTACTAATATTTTATTGTCTTTTGTAAGCTGCCCCAAGACGTGAAAGTGAAAACTGAGCTCTTTCAGATCTAGCTGGAAGAGTTTCAAGGAAATGCTGCTCCTCAGCTGGAAGATACTTCTGTCACAGCACAGCCATCAGGGCAACTGTGGTTTTGTCATTACTTCAAGGCAAAACCAGTCAGTTCAGTTTAAACAGGCCTAAGGAAATTAGGGAGATTACTGTAAGCATACTGGCTGGTCACTGGAGACTCATACTATGAAGGGTTTTACTTGTTTGTTTTGGGACAGTGAGGCCAGGAGAGGGACAGCAGCAAGCAGTAGGAAGTGATTTGGCATAAGACATCTTATTTAACTTAGCCCAGGTGTTTCCCACATGGGCATCTGACTGTGGCATAAGTGAGGTACAGACTCTTTGGTAACTACTGTCCAAATTGCTGCCATGTACACTCCAAAAGTGAAGACAGCTTGTCCTGGTTTAGGGCAGTTTTGGGAGAAATGGGGATACGAGCATCATAAAGTCACTCCAGGACATTGCTGGCTTTTCTTCTTCTTAATACTGCTGCAAAAGTATTTTTCCATTCCTAGTGACATTTTTTGTGATGGTGGAAATAGTATTTTCCATCTGTTTTGTTTTATAAACAACTGTGTGTGATTTGAAATATCTGTCTCAATGAGGTCTGTTAGTCTAAATCTCACAAACAGAATTAAATTAGGCATTGCATTATTTTAAATATTTTAGTAATAAATGTAAAATCTAAATTTTATGCTGTTTTAATCTTGGTAGTTTCTTTATCCTTGCTGTTTATCCTAAACTTCCCTGTAAGTCTGAACCTATATAGTTGTTAACCTCTGTAGCTGTTAATATAACTTTTCTGCCTTTTTATTTAACTGCTTTCCCACTATCTAGGAAAAACAAAAGGCTTTTGATCTTCATTTAAAGCTGCAGTTTTTATCCACTGTATTGCAGCAGGTGAGAAAGCTTTGTTTTGTCTGTCTTCTTACATCTCTTATGTAGTAAGAGATGCCTTAACGTGATATTGAGGGTTTCTACATTTCGCAATCAACATTCCTAAACTCAAAATGTCTTCCTGGAAATATCAGGCCTGAAAAATCATACCTTTTGGCCACAATCAATAATCATTGCAGAAAATTATTTTATAATCACAGTTAACATGTGGAGCAGACTGGCTCCCTTGTTTGACCTTGTGATGAAAATTTGGTTTTATCAGTAAAGAAGAACAGAAGACAAAGATAAGGTGTATGAACTTTCTGGTGTCATGTACTCACCTATATTAAGAAATTTGGAAGGAAGTTTTCTGACCATAGTGGTCTTCAATCTAAAAATCTTGCTAAGCTCTCAATTTAAAAAATAATCAAAACCCTTAATTCATTGTAGAGTTTGTACAGTAAATAGATATTTTCTCACTTTGCTGCTAGTGACTGTTGCTTATCATTCTTCTAGGCAAAAAGAGGTTTCCACATTCTGTGCTATTTGAATCTCAGCTTATGAGGATCACATATTAAAAAATATTTTCATTATATTCCCTGAGCAAATATATTCTTCTGTTATATTTTAAAATACATGCTATTTTTAGTATGTCATCCATCATTCTCTCAGTCATAAAATAAAAATCACTTTTTTCATGTTAGAAGTTGATGCTTAATTTAGCAAGACATTTCTCTAATTTTTTTATTTTTTTCCTTGCTCTTAATTTTGTCCTATGAGTTTTAATCATCTTTTAATTATCTTGATTTTATTTAGTAAAAATATCAATGGTGACATTAAAGAAAAAGTGTTTTTCCAGTTGTGTAATGTCATCAGTCTGTGTCCATTGTAGATCAGAATCCTGTGCGGATTTTAAGATGTAAATATTTTGATTTTCAAATTAGCCTATAATATTTCACCTCTTGGAAAATCACTTCCTTTCTCATGATTATAGGCAACTTGTCTCTAGGAATAAGGCATTAAAAGTTAATAGGCATAACATCTGTAACTATACTAGGACAGTGGATTGAATTAGTAAAATGTAATATTCAGAATTACCTAGCACAGTCAAAAAGAGAGACTTTATTTCTTTGTGTTATACTTTGGAGACTATTAGTAGAATAATAGCTCTCAGCCTCTTAGATAATTTTGCGCTTTTTTTCTAAAGGAATGCCCATAAATGAAGATATTGATGTTAAAGGTCAAGGCAGGAAGTCTTAAACTTGAACAGAAGAGTTATTCCTTGATATCACAGATTATCATGGTATACTTGTCTGCCATCAAACAGCCAGGCAAAATTAAGCTTTTTTTTTCCCCCACAGTTTTCATGGTAATGAGTGGTTAGGGCTTGCTTTTGGGCCAGTGATCTTTTGAAGGTCAGGGTTGATGACTGTCACAGATAGTTGGGCATTGATGGCTCTTTTCTTCCCACACTGTGACTTGTGTCCCAGATTTTGCTGGCCTGTGAAGGACTTTCATTGGGCTTTTCAGGGCCTTCTCAAAATTCTAGGATGAACTCCCTTAGGGTGGGGAGATCGGGGATATAGGTTTGGGGTTTGATTTTGTTTTCACCCAGCTTGGACTCAGTCAGGTTACTGTGAAAGAATGAGTTAATCAATGGCAAAACAAAACTTATCTTCTCCCCAGCTCCCCTTAACTCCCTACATAACAAGAGGGATATTGACTGTGACTCAGTGCATGATATAACGCCTTGACACTGGAGCTAAAAATGATTGCACCACAAGTCATCAAGGATGTGGTCAATACTGCCAGGACTGCTAGTGATGGAAGGCTGTTCTTGCTCTACTTCTTGATCTAGCTGTTGATGTCACTGGTCTCTGATGAATTGCATGTCACCCCCTCCCATGCTCTTTAAAAGAGCCTAATGATGACATCGTAGTGGCAGAAAAAAAGAAAACGCTAATGGCTGAGCACAAAAGGAAGGAAAAAATAGTGCTAGTGATAGAGAACTATTTTAAGAGCATCAAAAATAAAAGCCATAATGTTCATGCAAAGGAAAGGATGTGAAAATGTCACAGGCTGCTGAGATGCATACAAACACTTAAAGCTCACCTGCTCTTAGCAGTTTGGGTACTTAATATTGCTTCAGTTTTATCATCCTGTTTTCCATCTGTTACTTCTGCAAGAATGCAAATACTGGTCTATAAAGCACCTTCTAGTGCAGCTTGCTTGAGTTAAACAACACAGGAAATATTGTCAGCATCAACAGGGAAAGGAAAGAGAGACAACAGAAGGAAAGGGAAGTGGCTAACAGTCAGCAAGACCACTTTATCTTTAGACCACTGAAACAATCTTCTCAAAACAGGAATACTTTCCATCTGACAAACAGAAATGACAGTAAAGTTTTACAAGATATTTGTTATATTCAGTGCAAACACGTATGTATGTATGCTTGCATAAAACACACATTTTAAGCATTTCATTGGTTTTAAGACTCAGCCACAAAGAACCCAGAGAAATCGAGCATGTTCTTTTGACTGTGTCCTTAATATGTTGGTGACCATGGATGTTAATTATCATAAAGGATAAATGCATGTTTTCCTCATTCCATTAGATGCTTAGTCTCAAATTAAGTAAAAAAAAAAAATTCTCATAACTAGTAGAAACATTCATACTTGGTCTGCTGCATGTATTTGATTTGGGAGTGGTGGTGTTAATTCAGAAGTAGGGTAGCACAGTTAAAATTCAAATGCATCCCAGAGTTTCGAGAATGGTTGTACTTAGCTTTCCTGTGCTGGGTATTTGTACCAGAGATTGCTTTCTTTATCTACCACATCCATATTAGTTCTCTGACTTGCTTGACAAAACAGACCCTGCGTCATGGCATGACAGCTGTCCCTGTGAGTCACTTAGAGGTGTAAAGAATGACCTTTCCTGCAAGGGCAAGGTAAATTAGACAACCAAGAGGTCTTTGGAGCAATTTTGAAATCCACCTACCAGGATGATCTTGAAGATCACATGTGTTTCTGTGAATTTCAGGTGATTTTTAGGACCTTGTAAAATCCTGAGTTTGACGTGGGTGGTCAAGGAAAGGGAGAGGTTTGGGAAGTACTAAAACCCTGCAATACATTTTCTTTTTTTATTATTTTTTTTAATTTGTTTTGGGTTTTTCCCATATACACGTTAAATAATTGCATCTAGAGTACCTCAGTACATTTGCAAACTGACCGTTTTGGAACATGAGCTGTTTTAGCAGCTTTTGATAGTTGCTCAAAAGGAGGGTAAAACATACAGAAAATCATTAACTGAGTATCGAGCTTTTTACAAATCCTATTTCTGCACTTATGGAGGATTAGATTGGACATTAGGAAGCATTTCTTCACTGTGAAGTTGCTTAAACATTGGCTTCCTAGAGAGGTGGTCAGTGCCCAACCCTGTCAGTGTATAAGAGGCATTTGGACAATGTCCTGAACAATGTGCTTTAACTTTTGGTCAGCCCTGAGCTAGTTAGGTAGCTCATTCATCATCTTCCAAACGAAAAGATATTCTATTCTATTCTATTCTATTCTATTCTATTCTATTCTATTCTATTCTATTCTATTCTATTCTATTCTATTCTATTCTATTCTATTCTATTCTATTCTATTCTATTCTATTCTATTCTATTCTATCCTTTCCTGTTGAACTTCTTTTCCCCTATCCATTACCTATTGAGACACTAGGGTATTTTTCACTCAAAATCTTAATTTTACAAAGATTTCTATCACAGACAACTTTACCTGGAAAACAGAGAAGTTATTTTATAGTAATTGGTCTGTGAAAAATGCCAACATAGATTCTCATATTGTGGTATAAAAATAACTTTTTCTAATTTAATTTAGTCTTTTTTTGAAATTCATCATTAACTACAAAGGATAATAAAAAATTTAAGAAATAATGAACACTAAAGTGAGGCTACGGTTCTTAAAATGGAGAACATACATCAGTGAATATGATGAAGAATATGTAGTGTCTGGCCTTCATCCTTTTTTGTTCACTACTCACAGAATGGAAGAACTAGGTACTTGTGGAAGGAAATAATAAAAGAAAGTAGCATTGATTTTTCTCTTCTTTCCTATAAAATTATTGATCTGATTTTAACCTAATTGGCACTTGTGAAAATAAATGGGGAAAAACAGTAGGCTATTCATGGGGTTCAAATATTTGTTCTCAGTAAGAGAGTCCCAGGCCTGCTTGTTTGGGGCTGTGTTGGCTGTCCTAACAAGCAGATTGAGTGCTGTAGCATACTGTATTTGCTTTGTTCTTCTTCTCTTTGATCTCTCCTTCTAATTATTTCTTGTAATACAGATGAGTAATAGTGCTAAAGATGCCTTAATGTATTGATACACAACAATTGAGTGTGTACTGCTAAAAATGTAGCTTTTCAGTAGAAGTCTTATCTAACATAAGAATGGACAACTGATTAAAGGAAAGATATAATGAAAGTAGGTTTCCAGTTTAACCCATCAGAAATTGTGGGAATCAAAAGAACATTATTTCTCTTGTGTCCCGCCTACAGACATTTTCAATCAGTTATACTCTCCTGTACCATAGAATTTACTGTATAGAATCCAAAGACTGTCCATTTCCTCAGTACTGATCTGCAGATACTTTGTTTGTGAGAAAATTTACAGACAGGTGAGCCCCTAACTCACATGCATAAGTATTTGCAGGTTTGAGGAATGAATTAAATTTTGGTTTAAATTTTTCCACACTTTCTTTTAGGCAAAGCAACACTAAAGTTATTGCACATACATTCAGTAACAGTATTTTTATTGCCTTCAACAAGCTTTGGCTCAGTTGCCAAGCTGTATAATTTGGATGTTGAGCTTGGTGCTTGAAGGTACGTCAGGTGAGATTTTTTTCCTTCATCAGAGCAAGGTCCAGAAGCTTAAAGCTATGTGAGAATCATAAGAATCAGGAAAGTTAATTACAAATTACAAGTAAGGAACACTGATAAAAAAGGTTTTTAGTTGTTTTTAAAAAATTGATAAAACTGTGTGCTTTTCCTTGGTATATAATCTATTCTATAGTGAAAAAATAGGTAAATTGAAATTAAAAAAAAAAAGTATACAAGTATTTGCCACTTATAGCTCAAACTTTGTTTATTTGGGGTGATCATTTAATTCATAATAAGCATTTTAGTAAAATGCTATCCTATTCAGAGCTGCTGAAGATTGCTTTTCCATGTTTGCATCTGCAATGAAATGGTTCCTGTGGATACAGACATAGATGATTGCACATCTCTTTGCCAGTATCCAAAAAGGAAAATTGTGTTTTAAAACATTTTTAAAACACTTTTGCAAAACCAGCTTTATGTAGCTCACTTAGAGTTTAAAGCTGGGTATTTGTTTGCTCCTTTTGGATAAGATTTGGACCATCCCTCCAGTAGAATTCTGTTGTAGAAGAATTGCATGTGTATGATTTTTTGCATGCTGTAGCAATGTGGGTATGTGAGAAAGGGAAGGAGGAAAAGGTAAATAAATTCCAATTCCATTACATGGTTCTTGTGTCTGTTTGCAGCAGAGAGCCATGGGTATGGTTTTAGCATGGCTAAAGCTGTGGCTAGTAGAATATGATTTATATCTTACCCCTCTATGCTAATTTAATGCTGTTGTTTTCTCTGTCCTTGTAACAAAATAGAAGTACTCTGCTGTCTCTCTCTGCAACATATCTACAGAAGTCCTGAAAGTCATCAATGCCACTGAAGAACTAATAGCAGAATCCACTGATCCCTGCGATTTCCCAGATGACATTCAGGACAGAGGAAGAGGAACCCTCCCGCTGGGCACAGATCCTGTCAGACTTGATGAGCAACTCACCACACTGGAAGAAAATGTAAGAAGATAAACCAGTATGTGAAAAAGTCACATGTGACTTTTTCACATACTGATTGTGAAAATCAGTGAGTGAGTGCACCTGTTTGTGTGCACCACCTTGAAAGGGAAAGCACATGGGCAGCACCAGTAGATGTTCAAAATTAATTTGGGATTTTTATGGCACTAAAAGCCAGTCCTGGCACTGGACTCTCTCATGAAATAGTAAAGTATCTTAAAGGTCCAAACACCACAGAATTCATCTGGTAGGAGAGTGAATATGGAATAAAAATCCAAGTCCAGGCTGGACCACATCTTCAGAAGAACTAAGAAATTCTGCAGGACAGAGCGCAATTTGGGAAAATCTGCTCCGACTTTTTTTTTCTGTGGAGAACTGTGTTGTAAAATATCTAAGGTGCATGGTGTTTTCCCCAATTGCATTTTGATAATCCCTCCCAGCAATATGGGGCTTTGGCATCTGTGGTTGGGCCAAGCATTTCTCACTGAGCAGACACTGGGCACAGAGGCAGAGCATTTCTTGCTTTGGCTTCACCCTCACTGCAGCATCTCTGGTTTAGCTTCTTCCAGTTCCCTGCAGAATTCACAAGGTATCCAGCTCAGCCTTGCTGTGTCCCCACAGAACATCTCTCTATGTCCCACACAGGACATGAAGTAGATGGCAAAAACTTCACAGTTTGAAAATTTCACCATTATACTCCATGGTAAAGAGTCTTTAGAAATCCAGGAAACCATGACTTTTCCCATTGCAGCTGGGGCCATACCTACATGAACCACATCCTCTTTGCCACAACTTCTGCAAGAGGATCTGGGTGTTTATAAACACTTTGTTCCTTTTTGCTCTCTCTAGCCTTTTGAGGACTGTGCATGCAACAGTGTGGAGAATGTAGGGCCATCTCTACCAACAAAAAGTTGGAGTTTTGTGGAAGTTGTACATACCTAAATGGTGGTAAAATAAGTCTCCACAATCTAAATGTGGATGTATGAATAAAGGCATGATTTAGGGGAGATCTGCAAAGACACCATTACTGTTTGGAAGTGTAACAATTGTCCAGGTAAAAAGAACAATCTTTAGAAAAATATTTTCTTTAGCTCCAGCTAGAAAATGTTCATTAACAGAAACACTGATGACCTTTCTTTCCCACATTTTTCTGTCAGTCCCATTTTCTTTAGATTTTTTCCCCTTCTTGAAAAGGACATCTTACTGTGCAGAGATTTTTGCCACAGGACTTAAAATGCATCTTTTCTTTAACTTTCTAAAGATGCTGCTGTTCAAAATGTTCTATTTCTTCTTTCTCTAAGCTTTTAGATGTGACAGGGAAATCTAAAAAAAATTGCCTTTTAATCTGAACTGGCTGTGGTATGTCATACTTAAAAGACGTATCATTTAAATGAATGGTAAGAATAATTAAATCCCACAAAAACAGGAGCATATCTATTTAAATCAACATGTTAACTTTATGGACCACCTGTGTCTCCAGGTACTTCAGCAAAGATGTCACATCAGATCACGAATTTCTTTTTAAAATGTTTTTCAAAGATTTCATGCCTGCAGTTAGAAAGTGTTCTTATAAGATGCAATTTGTACAGATGTAGTGATTTTGCTTCTTAGCAAATTGCATGAAAAAAACCTATCTACAACTGACACAAAGAAAAAAGAAAACTATTTCAAGCAATTAAGAAACAATAATGAAATAGAAAAGGAATAAAAAGTAAACAAAATTCAATCTGGTCATTCTCTATCATTTTGATCCATACAGTCACAGCATTGCCATAAATTATTTGAATACCTCTTATGTCAAAGGACTGAATGATTCAGGAATTGTGGGCAGATATAATGACTGGAGTAGAAGACCTATGAAATGAAGGCATTGGCTCAAGGATCTGCTTCAGATCATGTTTGCTTGCCCCTGGAACCCTGAAGTCAGCCACAGCCATGTTTAATTCATGCTGGGTTTGTAACAACATGGTCTTTACTGCTATTGCAATGGGGAAAATCAGAATATATATTTCATTCCCACTGTGCTGTTACCAGCCTCATGGAAACAAGTCTTGTGGCTAAGGAGTAAATGGCCAGAAAGTGCAGTATTTTCATGTGGTTCTGCACAATTTTAAGCACAGATGTCAAAAGCTAATGCTTGAAAATTACCCTTTTCTACAAACCAGTGACTTCCATGTACCTTAGGGGGTTTGTGAAATAAAAGAAGCAATAAAACACAGTGTATCACTAATTACTGCTCTGAGGGGCTGAATGGGAAAGAAAACCTTTAACTGTTGTTATACGTACCAGAGGTGGGCCAAAATAGTAAGAGTTGTTCATTTTTAGGGAAGAACTCTGAATTATAAAGTCAGTAATTCTCTCTTATGTGGCCCAAATATAAATCTATTGATCCTCCACAGATGCACTCAAAGGCCAAGGAGGTGGGAAGGTTTTGCCTGCTGTATATTTGGGTGAGAGCAGGATGGGATGGAAAATCATTATATATATAAGCACATTTACTCCATAGGAAGTTAATAACTATTTGCTGCTGAACAGTTATTCATGCAGCTTTTACTGCCAGAAGGCATCAAGTGGGTTTAAAGAAACACAGCTTTATATGAGGCATGGTCTGTTGACTTCCCTTTTTGTAGACTTAGGGTTTTGTGCGATTGAATATCAATAATAAAAAAAGCAAACTTTTCAACTTTTTTCTTTGCTGATCAATCTGGAACAAATCTGGTTTGGAATACCATTGTAGCACCTATGAAAACTATAATGCAGCCATCTTGTTCATCCCTTCTCTTTGTGGATGTGTATTTTTCAGATTATTTCCCCATGACTTTCCTCTGCCAGGTTAATCTCCCTGTGGTGGGCTAGCAAGCAGGGAAGCTTGCAGGTATGATGGAAAATGCAGTCTGCTCAAACCTGCATGCCCACAAACCAGGAATGACTGACACCTGTCCCCGCCTTGGCCCTGCAGGTGTACCTGACAGCCAGCACGGTGTATGGGCTGGAGGGGCAGCTGACCAACCTGGAAGATGCCGCACGCAAGATCAACAGCGTTACTGAGGAATCTGAGCTGGCCGATCTGGAGGATCAGGTGGCCACAGCAGCTGCCCAGGTGCATCATGCAGAGCTTCAGGTGAGGACAGCAGCTCCTCCCCATCTGCAGGTTTCAAACTGCCTCGCCTAACACTCACCTCACCGTACACACTTTGAATATTCTTTTGTACTGCCGTAGTCCGATGATCCAAGGATGCTGAGCAGGGCATAACTGAGCTGTATAACTCAGCCCAGCCAGATGTACTGTATCTCTTTGTTTCTTCCCTCAGCTTGGTTTTGGACATGGCACTGCAGCACCCTCTTACTGCAGTACGAATGCTGGACTGCTCCTTGCTGCCAGGCAGCTCCCATGGTGCGCTCTGTGTCATGTGTCTGGCCCCAGTCAGAGAGCAAACAGAGTCTGAGGCAGTTTATCTAATCAGCCACTTGTCAAGCACTTTCCAAAAGATGCCACTGTTGGCAGCTTTCTACCAGCAAAGGCCAACAGCAGCCAGAGGCTGAGCCAAGGACAGAGCCTAGGGCTTGCATGCCTGCCGTGGGATTTAGGTGCTAAGCAGCACACATCCGAGCCAAAGGCAAGAACTCTTGTGCACTGTGATCTAGCACCACTGTAGCAGGCACCAGAAAGCCCGGAACTCAGAACACATTGTGATCTGGTGCTAAAAGCTGAACAAGATAATGCTGCCAGGCCTCAAGGAGCTGACACTGCTTGCAGCTCACTGCCCAGTCTGTACCCAGCAAGATGCCCTGACCTGACTGTGTTGGGGTTTAATGGGAAGTACCTGGTGATTTTACTCAGTGGAAGCATGCTCAACTCAGGACTGAGCAAAGGTCTGAGAGCCTGACATGTCTCTGATGTCAGAAGTGCATTGCTGTACTACTTGGCAAACTGGTACAGGTGTTTTGTTGGCTTTGGTCATTATTTTAGGGTAAATCTGTTATGGGGGTGAGAGGAAGGAGGAGAGAGGCCTAAGCTATTCAAGGAGGCCAATGGAAGATCTTCTGCAGAGTGAAGCCAACTGTGGCTTCAGGTGTCATTGTGAATCAGCTGTTGGGTTATATGTCTGACTTCTCTGACTCTCTTTTGTCAATACTTGTCCACTGCTCTCAGTATCAGACTACTTTTCCCCAGCAATTTGTTTTCCTTTCAGTATTTTTATATAGTGTGTAGAATCCTTTGAAAGCTACAATAGTGTATCCCTGCATTTATGCATCCTTGTGTTTAATATGCATATACATTTGAGCTATAAATATTTAAGATCAAATGTTTCAATTTTGTGACAGAGGGTGTACTTTGCACATGTATGAAATTAATTTTGAGTTAGGAAATGTGTCCCACAAAGTCATTGTTTGAATGTAGCCCTTTAAAAACACAGCTTGAATTAATTTGGGATTATGCAGCTAAAGGTAATCAGGAGATAGCAGATGCAGGTTTTCTCTCCTCCTTTCTTTTTTCCCTCAAAAGGAGTAAAATGCCTCTTCCTTGGAGTCACGAGGTAGGTTGTATTGTTCTTTTACTCCATCTTTACTAACAAATTAAGCCCCTTTTAATGTCAGGACTAAAGAATGCAGAGAAGTGTCAGAATTGCTGAAGAAGTTAGCCATCTGTTTATATATTCTTATTAAAGAGGATTTTACTGGGGGAGGGTTGTATTTCAGTAGTGGCATCCACAGTAATTTTAAAACTTCTTTTCCCCCCTCCCCATCTGTCTGTCTCTCTCTTTTATTTTCTTTGAAGATTTCAGATATTGAGAGCAGAATATCAGCTCTCACTGTTGCAGGCTTGAACGTGGCTCCCTGTGTTCACCTGACAAGGAAACGGGATCAAAAGCAAACAAACCAGGTGCCAGAACATTATGTAGTATTCAAAATACATTGGGGAAATCTTGCCTCTTTCTCTATAATGGAGTTGAGTAATGCATGTATGTTGTTTACAGATGCATACAATAGACACATCAAGACAGCAGAGGAGAAAACTTCCAGCTCCACCAATAAAAGGTGCGCCTAAAATGTTATGTAAATATGAGAGAGAGAGAGAAAGATTCTCTTTGTAAGATTCAATAAAATATACAGGTCAGCAAAGCAGGGAAAAGTTTAAGTTATGAGATGAACAGAAAAAGCCTAATACACTGTCCCATCCTCCTCATTTCCCATGTACTTGCATTATATAAAATACCCCTTTGTCACACTTAAAAGCACCACCACTTTCTCTTCAGTGTAAGTTGTGACAGTGACAAATAAACAAGAGCAGAGGCAGAAAAAAGCAAATGAGGAATGCTGAACACTTGGCCTGCAAGAGGGGTGCTGCTGCTGCAGCATGGCTGGGCACCACACAGTGTGGCTGCCACCCTCCACAACCCACCACTTCCTTAAAGTCTACATTTGCTGATTTCAGTCTGTATGAAATGGCTCAGCAATGTTCCTGGTATGTCAGAGAATGGCTGTGAAATGTCTTTATAAAATCAAGTGGGTTTTTTGTTTCATGGTTTTTGTGGATTTTAGTTGGGTTTTTTTTATCTCCGCAGTGCATTATCTCTCAAAACTCTAGGGTTTTGTTCACTGCACTATTCTTTTGTAATTCCACTGACTGACATGGCCTCAAACTTTAATTTACTTGGAGTACCACAGCCTGCTGTTTTAAATTTAAATTAAATCCAGCTTTCCTCATACATCTTAGGGAAAGTTTTATCTCTATAGAAGCTGTGACTCTTCTGAAGTATTTTTATATCTGTTCAATCTCTTATGTGAAAAATCTCCCTTTTTGTATTTTTCCCAGGTGAAAAAATAGATGGTTCTCCAGTTACCACTGTCAGAACGTTTAACAGAAACTTCATGCTTCAAGGATCTCTAACACAAAGAACTAAAGAAAGGAAAAGCACTGCCAAGGACTTAATGGTAAACAAATGTTTTTAAAACTCTGTTAAAAGCAGTCAAATAGAGAGATAGCCGTATCTTTGTAGGCAGCTGTATTTCAGAATCTTCAGAAATCTTCTCTTGATAGTTTGAGGAAAAAATAATAGAGACTGCTGAGGCAACTCTTGAACAAATATGACCAGTGTTCTGGAAGATGTCTGACTATATGCCATAGAATAGCAGCTCCTGAATGTCAGCCTGTGATAATGTAGTCTGGCTGCCAGGTCTCCAGGAATGTGCTACCCATATTTTTTAAAGAATAAATAAATTAGTTATCCCCTGCATTTCAGACTTCTGAACCAGACCCTCACAGAACCAGCTGTGCATTGTAACTTGGCAGGTGAGAGTCACCTTGAATTTCACTAATTGTTGAGAAATGTTCAAAGGTTATCTAAGTAGAATTTAAGGAGTAGACAGGTCACACATTGGCTCTGCAGGGTGTGAACAAAGAGGCTTCACTCAGGACACCCAGGACAGCTGTCAGTCATTTCTTCTACAGCAGCCATAGAGGAATAAGGGAAAAAGCTGTCCCAAAGCAGTCTGCCACCGGATGTGTGGGAAATACATGGGGAGGTGAGAAGGGAAAGGACCCAGCTGTGTTCTTCAGCAAGTTTGTTCAGTCCTTCACTCATGTTTTTTTCTTTCCTGTCCCTCTCTGTTCTAGGAACCTGCTATAGGATCTGCTGTGATGTACTAAACTTACACTTCCCTACTGCCAATAACACACTGCCTAAGGCTGTACACTAGAGTGCCTTTTCTTAACAGCCATTGTGTATGTCCAGCTGAAAATGGACCCTCAAGAACCCACAGAGCCTCAGTTATAGGGCTTCATTTGGATACCTCACTGAGAAAGCTGTCCAAGTCTTCAGCATTGTGGTCCGCTACAGGAAACCCTGCCTTAAAGTTCTCAGAGGACTCTAGACAGGATGCTATGTTTCAAAAGCAAGGCTCCACATTTTAAGATGCACTTTTTCTCCCTATTGATTGTACTAAAGTATGTAGTCTTTAAACTGCAGTATGTTTTTGTACACTCAATCAGTCATAATTATAGGCCAATTAATCTGCCAAAGCAGACCTGTGATCCATATTTGCTGGCCTTGTACTATTCATGTGGGCATCTGTCTTGTCGAGCAATAAGAACAACTCTGTGCAGTGTGTGCTGCTTTTCAGCTGCGTGGAGGGAGAGGAGATTTTGTGTACCTCGCTCTGCTCCCAGGGAGTCAGTGGAAGTCTTGGGAAGGTTGGTAGGAGGAGGAAGACTTCTCTGAGAGTACATCTTGCAGATTGAATGCTCCAGCTCCAGAGCTAGGGATATTGCTGTAGGCAGCAGGGGTGTCATGCTGAACCGGGAACTGGTGGGCACACATGTGGACCAGATGTCTGCTGAGTTGCAGTCCCAGTGTCTGGAAACATCTGAACACTGTTAAAGAAACCAACACCTTCATATGTCTTGTTCTTGGCAGCACTGTCCACTTGGTGGTGGCCAATCATGCTGTAGTTCAAAATAAATTGTGTCCAAACCTTTAAGATAGGAAAAAGGAGGTGAAAGTGTTGGGGGTGAGATCTCTGCTGACTGACTGGTGGTTGTGGGGTGGCTGCAGCTTGCAAGAGATTCCTTTCTGACTGTTTTTTCTGAGAAGGAGGCAAATGTAGCCCAAACATCAGTTCCTATACTAATCTGGAGCCACCAGAGAGTAGCTGGGGCCTGTTGCTGGTGTCACGTGCAGCCCACTACTACTAGACCACTCTGAATTGGATTGTGAATAATACTATTCCTTCTTTCATTTCTTGAGACCCTTAACAGGTGAGTCAAACTAGAAGGCCCTTTGGCAGATGCCCAGGAGGGAGGATGCTGCTTACAGGGTGTCCCTCTCACCCTTTTGTGGGAGAACATTACCAATTTGTGGTATTTTTTGCTCTGAAGAATACAAAGAAGGTAGTCAGAGGAGGTGATAAGCCAGTGAATTCCTTACCTTCCACACCAGTTGCAGAGCAGGTACCCAAGTGCAGATGGAGTCGATGTGAAACGTGCTATGAAGGAAGGCCTGGGCTGGCAAGCTCCCCTCAGCATTAAGGAGTGGTGAGCTCTCCCAAGATCTGTGGATACCAGGAAGGAGGAGAGTTCCTTCTTTCCCTGGGCTCCCAGTGAACACCCACGAGTACAGCACCACATGTTACCTGCCATGCAGCAGGAAAGCAGCTCCCTGGGACACCAGGCCATGAAATGTCTGTGGCTGGGCAAATACAAGCAAAACTGGGCAAATTTCCTGATTAGGCTGAATTTAGGGGGGTGAGTGGGGAAGACAAGGAATGGCTGGATTGGAAAGACAGTGCCAGTTGCAAATCTGCCATCCACATTTGACATCTAGCTTGTCAGTACTCTGATGTCCAGCTGCATGTGAGGAGCCCTTGGAATAAATACAACCATCTTCCCACTTATAAGTGTCACTCTGTCCCTTCAAGGAATTTGCATCTGCCCAAGATCTGACCCAATGTATTCATTCTGGGTGAAATTAAGCCTTTTACTCTCACACAATACTAGTTCTCTGAAATAGTTTGCACAGATGTGAGGGAAGAATTTGGCCCACTCTGTTTAATATATAAATATATATATAAAACAAATAGATTTTATTTATATATGCAATCCAGTAAAGGAGATTAAACAGAGTAGGATGCCTAGTATTTTTTTTGTTATTCAATCTCCTTCTCCATTAACTGTTCTCGTGTATGTATACAATACATTCCCAGGTTCTGGTTTATGCAGGTATGCGTGTTATGAAATGTCATTAATGGTGGTTGGTCTGCATATTTGTCTAATAAATAATAACTAATATTGNTGAACACCCACGAGTACAGCACCACATGTTACCTGCCATGCAGCAGGAAAGCAGCTCCCTGGGACACCAGGCCATGAAATGTCTGTGGCTGGGCAAATACAAGCAAAACTGGGCAAATTTCCTGATTAGGCTGAATTTAGGGGGGTGAGTGGGGAAGACAAGGAATGGCTGGATTGGAAAGACAGTGCCAGTTGCAAATCTGCCATCCACATTTGACATCTAGCTTGTCAGTACTCTGATGTCCAGCTGCATGTGAGGAGCCCTTGGAATAAATACAACCATCTTCCCACTTATAAGTGTCACTCTGTCCCTTCAAGGAATTTGCATCTGCCCAAGATCTGACCCAATGTATTCATTCTGGGTGAAATTAAGCCTTTTACTCTCACACAATACTAGTTCTCTGAAATAGTTTGCACAGATGTGAGGGAAGAATTTGGCCCACTCTGTTTAATATATAAATATATATATAAAACAAATAGATTTTATTTATATATGCAATCCAGTAAAGGAGATTAAACAGAGTAGGATGCCTAGTATTTTTTTTGTTATTCAATCTCCTTCTCCATTAACTGTTCTCGTGTATGTATACAATACATTCCCAGGTTCTGGTTTATGCAGGTATGCGTGTTATGAAATGTCATTAATGGTGGTTGGTCTGCATATTTGTCTAATAAATAATAACTAATATTGTGTATGTAATATCAATACAGAAATGACTAATTTTAATAGAATAACTCTTTGGCTTTTGTTCTGTTAGTGTGATTTAAACAAGCCAACAAAGTTTGGAGTAGGTTGTTTTCCTTAAGAGGCATGAAAAGCAACTATTATCATGTTACAATGTTACAATATTCAGTCTTCTTTGACAGACAAATGTGTACTGTGTAGGCATTGCAAAAAAAAAACCTTCAAAAAAATCCCACCTGCTCTACGGCATTTGAATTTTTACAAATGTTTATTGTGCCAAATATGTGCAAAGATATAATTTACTGTTTTAAAAAAATCATAAAAGCATATGTTATAGCACACAAAGAATTATTTTGTCATCAGGTGATTTCAATCTTTAGTGTTAATATTTATATTTAGATTAATTTTTATAAATGAAAATATTTTAATGGGTAAAATGAAGACTATATGACCTATTTGATTGATTAAGTCTGAGTGAATATTAAGCTTGCCTTGTTGTTGTTATCTGCATACTCACCAAGAATTGTTGTCAAGAGAAATTATAAAAGAGTAAAAGCGATTTATGAAAAGAATGCCTTTTCAACGACTTGATTCATAAAGAAAACCAAAAAGATCTTCTCTGTTGTTTGGATTTGTGTGCACTTTGGCCCGGAAGCGTGCAGAACCCACAGCCACACACGTGACACCATCACACCCAGGACATGGGGATCTCCACAGGGGTGCCGGGGTTTGCCGAGAGCAAGGGCGCACGCTCGGTTCACACCTCCTCCTCTCTAGGGCTGGGGTGGGAGGAATCCTGTTAGAACATTTGCTGGTGAGTCTTCTCCAAACCATCAAGTCTGTTGGCTGAAATAACACCTCAAGCACAGTTTCTCAGGCAGGATTTCTTGATCTCTCTCTGAGATTGCTATAAAAACTGAGCAAGAACCCTGCTGATAATCTTGGTCTTGCACTTCCAAAGTTATTTGCAATGAATGTGGAACAAAATATTTATCAGCATATCTTCTCCACCATGAAAGCATTCAGTAAAATAAGTGTGTTTTAAGTAACACTCTGGGTCAGCAGCTTTGTTGTATTATAAATGGAAGTAACTGCCTTATTATAATAAAAATCCATCCCTTGCTGACAGGCCATTTGCAAAAAGAGAAAGAAAGGTTAAAATGTCTGCAATGGTTAATTCAACCATCATTCAATTTTAGTAGTAATTCTCACAAAGCACAACTAGAAGTGGAAGTCCATTCAACTTTAGCCTTTGCAGAATGATTCAAGGCCTGGATTTAACCACCAGTTATTACCTAAATTGTAAGCTATCTTTTTTGGATATAAGCCATAGATTAAACTGTATTACTTCTCATAATAGTTATTAATCAAGATAAAACACATTGTAAGTAACACTTCTTATAAAAGTAATATAACAAAGTTATATTAATGTAAGTAAATAGGGATATTGTGCTGCATCTCCAGGCTTATTGATGTGGACTAATGTGATGTGATCCTCAAAGTGTGCCTTTGGCTTGCTCAGATGATGTACTTGGAAATAATGACACTGTTTTAAAGGGAATCAGCTCATTCGGACCCTTGCTCCTTTTGGATTGTGGTGCATGATTATATGCAGCAGGCACAAAACTACTCCAAGGAGTTCAATTAGCCAATTTTTTTTTCTTCAGCAGGGAGAAAATAGTTATCTTCAATAGGAGCTCCTCTTTGTTCATTAATATACCTCTCCAGCAGTACAGGAAGAATTATGAAGGGCCAGTGGTTACTTCAGGGAGACATTCTTAAGAGTAGATGTTAACAATCTCTATAAAAGCTACACACAGAGAACCAGCATTTCATGCCATTAATGCAGGTACATTAAAAATTGGTAAGAGTCTTTTTTCTTTCTTCCAACCATTGCTTTTTATTTTTATATATCAACAGCCATTGACTTTGAAATGTGACAGGAAGGTTTCATGATACATTTAACACTGCAGAGTTTAAATAACAGCCCAAAAGCTGTGTTGGTTTGGATAGACCTAGCAGTGAACCTAGAAGTGAACAGGATCAGGAGATTGATGGGGATGCAAAATGAAGAAACATTTTTCTAAGCAGTGGTGGCACTCAGTGCTGGTGTCCATGCATTGTCTTTTACCTGCACCCTGAACTTGTTTCTTTTTGAAGGTACTTGCACAAGGAGCAGAAAGAAGAGCAGCGTGGGATTGCTAGGCTAAAGCAGAACTGTAGGTCTGAGGTGCAGGGAGGGCATAATTCAAAGAACAGAGGTTGGGTCACCACCTTGGGGAACAGAGATCACCAGTCACCATCCTCTGTGTCCAATGATTTTTGCTCCCACAAAGCATTCAAGATGAAATCCAGGTGTCTGCTCACAGGCCTCAGGCTGCCACGGCTGCTTCTCAGCTGCCTCTTCCCAAAGCGACCGATGGGGCGTACACCACGGCCTACGTACCAAAAAGGGTCGATCTCAGGACCTGGAATTCAAAGCATTCAGTGAGGATGTACCACTGCACTTGGAGGCAGTGTTTCCTGACCATCTTGAGGATGTTAGACAGCTTACTTGGGCCCAGCGGAAAAAAAAGAAGGGAAAGGCCACAGGCAAACAGAGCTTACTGGTGCCCTTGAGAGTTACTTTCCATGTGTAGAGCCCAAAGGAAGAGGATTCAGTTGCAAAATTAATTTTCATCCAGCTGGGCTGCAACCTGCATTTCTAACATGAGCCAAAGGGCCCATCCAAATTTTCTGCAGTAGGTACCAGGTACACTATTTCTACAGGCTGACAAATCCACTGGATTGCAGACGGGGTTCCTACATGAGAGGTAAACATGAGAAGTGAATTCTTGTTCACTTAGGAAGTTGTTTTCTTGGATGACTTTTTTTTTTTCCTTTAAAACTCTGACACACAACTTATTTTTGTAGTCTAGTGCAGTTTTGGGGCAGGTGTGCAGAGGTTTATAGTTGTATTAAAAGACTATAATATTAAAAAGATTATTTAAGATTATTTAAGAAGTATTAAAGACTATATATTAAAAGATATAGCAGCAGGGAAATTCTAAAACATGCTGGAGATGATGCCACACTTAGGAAATCCCAAATCGTTACAGAGATAGACAAATGGCAGGAATAGGAATAAATTACAATTTAATTGGATTATATATCATCCCTGTCACACAAAAGTCTCAGGGCAGGAGGATTTTCCCCTGTGCATTTTGATGCTTGAACAGAGGAAGAAATTCACCTTGCCTTTAAATTTCTCCATAAATACATCTTTTAAGTCTTTCAGCACAGTATTTAACAGCCTTCCTACTCAACAAAACCCAAGAAACTTTCACCTGTGTACCTAAAACCTGATGTTCCCAACATCTTTATTCTCTTTAATGGGGAGAGGTGTGGCACTGAGCCCACACACCTTACTCTCCACAACCCCTCTCTCCCACTCCACCTACCATTATCAGCCTATGCTCCTTGGGGGAAGTTGAGATTTCTTGGTGATTTTCTCAAAGATCCTTTGGATTGTGTGCTAGTTTAAACTTTGGATACATGGTATCATCCCTGACCTGTTTACTCTCAGTTCTTCCCAGCATCTCTGAATGGAGATACCACTTGTATTGGGACTTTCAGACAATTCACAGTCCCAGACAGAATTGATGTCTGTAAAGTGAACTTAAGCTTTGGGGCCATTGCTTTCTTTTTATTATATAGAAGTAGTTGTACAGGTCTACAGAACACAGCTGAAAATTTGGTGCTTAAATATTTGATGTATACCACTTTACATTTTCTTGTCCTTTGCACATTAGTGTCTTCTCTGATATTTATCAAAAATAATGCTATTTGCCTTGGCTAATTAAGGGCTGTGAGAAGGACATGAGGTTCTCTGTATGCACTGACGAGTGCAAATGGAAGCACAGGGCCTCACACCAAGGTGACACCACAGAAACACCTGTGTGATTTGCTGTTGAACTTTGCCTGACAGCCCAGCCCTTATCCCTCAGAGCAGCAGAGATTGTGGGGTCACCATGTCAGGTGAGACTCATACTTACTTCTGTTGTCTATCTGATGTTTAAATGGCCTGCTCTGTCCCGAAGCAAAGCTGAGCGACACCAAGAGCATCAGGACATAGACAGTGACTAGCTTTAAGTGGTTTGGTGACCACTGGGCACGTGGTGTCCAGGAGATTGGATGCCACATGATGGAGGAGTGATGGGAAGGCTGTAAGGAGAAGAGTGAACATGGGGAACACATATAAGTCAAAGCTCTCAAGGTGAAGGAACGTGTCAACTTGAACAGTATGTTCCCATCCATCAGAGCCATTTCATGGCTCCAAGTTCTGTGGAACACTCATGCCAGGGGTGTCCTGGGCATCTCTGTTCGAAGGCAAAGGCAAAGTGGACCATCTACTGAGGTAAAAACTGGAGAGTTTTTCTCTCCAGCAGTGAAAGCCTTCACAGGACACTCAAGTCCTGGCCCTGAGTTCACTGCTGATTCTCTATGTGTCTCTGTATGACCACAGGCATTGGCCACCAAAGTGTGCTTTAGCCACTACCACCAGCATCTTCTCCTTGCTTGTAAAATGTGTCTAACATTTGTGTTTTACACACTCTTTTTACAACCAAATGCATTTCAGTATGAATGGCAATGCTCCTCTTGTGCCATCACACCCGTTTTTTTGCCAGCGTGCAAAATTACAATTTCCAGTTTCCACTGGTAGATGTCCCAGTCCTGTAAATGTGCACCCAGATGGAACAGAATGAGAAACCCCTCCCAGCTTCCATAGGATGGGGTGGGCAGAAAGGAAGGTGCTGAGCTAGGAAAGTTGCTTCCAGGAAGAGGTGAGAGCCAGGCTCTGGTTACCACTGTCTCTGGTGTTTTGTACATGCTTCCTCACAGCAGGTCTCCCAGCTGTCACACCAGGACAGTCTGTCTTGTGACATGCAAGATCTGCCTCTATATTTGACATCCTAGAACCTCTGCCTATAGGGCAGGGGTCTATTTGCTTAAGCATCATGTAAGTGACGTAGATATACAGGCACAGAGGCTGTAGGAAAACCTCTTACCTGTGCCTACACAGCAGCTTTTCTTCATGTATTGGTGGAATTTTTCCCCAGATGCTGCCAAAATCTTAGCTTGCTTTCAGTACAGGCAGAGCAGGAATGAAAATCTTTCATGCAAGATGCTCCCAAACACATCAAACAGGCAACACAGCAAAAACACATGAAGAAGTTGGTTGTGCCTTTCACTAAAATGCAGTCAAAAGCTCCTTCACCCCTAATATTCAGTGAAGGTTTCTCAAGGGCTTTTTCCCCACACTGACAGTTGCTTACCAGGCAAGGAAGAGGAAAGAGGAAAGTGATTTTAACTCATGATTTCAGAACTGCTAATTAACTTTTTCTAACTTGAATATCATATAACAATCTCACGACAATCAGGTCTAAATTATCTTAGCATGTAGAATTCACCCACATGGGGTGAATTCTGCCTTCAGTTTCAGCTGGGGTACCTCTCCTGTTGCTCCACTTTTAGCAAAACCTTAGGTTCAGTAAGACAAAAAGAAGGTGTTTTGAGGCATCTCTGTGATGTGTTTACAGGGCTGCTGGCAGGTTTTCCTGGTTACTTGCTCCCTGGTTTTGTGTCTTGGTTTTTTTTTTGGAACCAAGTTACAGAAAGAAGAGCTTGCCTTGAGCTCATTGTTGATGAAAGAGAAAAATACAGAGAAAAGCTTTTAGCACACACTTTTTCCTAAGCACTGCTGTGCTTCAGTCCCCACCAGCTGGTCCTGTGCCACCGCAGGCACTTTCTACAACACCGATATGTATTGAACATTTTGTTTATACCCTTGTCCTGACTACGGTTTCTGTGAAGCACATCATTTCTACTGCTTCTCAGTAAGTAACATGCCACCCTAAATAATCAGGGCACTCAGCATCTCTAATCCTCCCTAATTTTTCCTACACCTAATTGTCCCACCACTGTTTATATGGGAAGAAATAGAGACTGAGGTACTGCTACAAACTTGACCCTGAGCATTTCTAACACCCAGCTCCATTTTGTCCCTAAGCAAAAAGCCTGGTTACCTCTGTACAGTCCTTCCAAGAGTGGTGTGGCTGAGATAGTCTGTGATCTGCTCAAGTCCAGACCTGCAAGTTTCCTCCAAAAGGAAAATTGAAAACGAACAAGACGTCACACAGTCAAGCTGTGAGCCTCCATTTTCAACTATTAAATAATCATAACCATTTGAAAACTGACTACTTGCAACAAAACCTGACACAATTAAAAATTTCAGGAATAATTTTGCTCCTGGAGCGCAGCAAAATTCAGTGCCACAGTCATTTGATCAACTCGCCACTTTCTGCTTGGTGCCCAAGCAGTCTCTAAACTTTGGCTGAGCAACATCTGTGACAGAAGACTGGCAACTTTCATCGACATGAGAGGGGAAAATTAAAGCCACAAACGAAGCTACGGTGAAGCAGCAGTATCACAGCTTGCCGTGCGTCTGCTTCACAAGAAGTCACAAGTCAGCCTGGCTCTCCCTCTGGGTACACAGGGGCTCTTACACCAAACCCTGCTGCAGACCCATCAGATGTACCCCTACCACGGTTGTCCTGGGAAGACAAGGTGCTATTAACACTTTGTACCCTAAACCAGCACCTTTCTTGAGATCAGCAGCTGTGTACACCCCCTGCGATGCATATGTGAAAGCTTTCCTGTTCGAAAGCAGCGCTGGAAGCACCCCCGAAGGATCAGGCCAGGCTGGTTTCAGGGCCGAGCGGACGGAGAGGTGCCGGGCTGTGCTGCGGAGTCCTGCCCGCGCTGTCGCTGCAGGGCCCGGGGGTCAGCCACCCTGCCCCGGCACGGGCTGCTTCGCTAACAAAACCTGGGCAAAAGTTACTGAGCACAGGGCACAGCTGTGTATGTTAAGCTAAAGCCCAGAATGAAAAAAGGAAATTCAGCAAGAAAGAGCCTGGAAGCGCTGCAGCAGACAGGGGAAGGCACTCACCTGTGTGCACCAAAGCTGCTTCTCAGGTAGTCGCTGCTCCAAGCAGAAGCAGGGCAGCTGATGGAGGCATGTGCCTTTTATACTGGAGGGAAGTGGACTTGAAGCAGGGAGGGGGAGTCAAGAGGTGGGCCAGCAGGACGTCAGCAGTACTGGCGAGCAGTATTTAAATTTGCAAAAGGAGGGGTAGGAGAAAGGAGGCTCTATTAGAAAGCCATTGATCAGGGCAGGGAGCAGGAGCTGAGGGCGGCGCCAGGGGATTTTGGGGTGGGGGGGGTGCAGGGGCATGGCAGGATACGTGACTGAGGCCCCCAGGGCCACCAGGAAGAGAGAAGAGGGAAGGGGGGTGGAGCCA